>OY748292.1:16377555-16977555 GCA_963556515.1 Nudaria mundana | reverse complement strand
AGCTTAGATATATTTAAAGATATTGTTCCGATAAATTATATAACAGAACTGCAAGCAAGCGTATCGTGCAGGTCCCTTGTTAATCCTGGCAAAATCAGGCAAAGATTCCTGCTTAGTTTGGTAAGACTTGCTATGGCAACATGTGCACACTCAAAACCAAACGTTGAAATATTAATTAATTACTATTAGTAGTAATATTGTGTTGACCAGTCCGCTTGTAAAAATGGCTGTCTAAATAAAATGGCTGAGACCACGCTCCACGTCCAATCACAGCCCACCTGAAGAGATCCCGTGTTGCCAATCCCAATGTCAACTGGAATTTATACGGTAAAATGGAATATCGACAACACAGTTAGTCGCCATCAAATCAGCCTATTTATTATTATTAGGAGGGAAACGAAATGTCCTGAAAAATACATTACAATTTGCAACTGGCGTTCTTGGAACAGTGCCCTAAAAAGTGTCTTGCATTACTTTTAGGTGCTGGAACTATTTCAAAAAGTGGAGCCTTTGCCCAAATATGATAGCAGAATCACGGGTAGTGAAACAGTAGATTCATTTCTTAATGAAATCATAACAATTATAATTAATGACTATGTTACTCCATGGTATGAAATCCTAACTGATGATGAGGAGTTCAAGAGTCATGCTATAAAACGGTTGGTGCTAGCAGGTGGTGCTAATGTAGCTAGTAGGTAAGTTGCTTCAATTTGCATATTATAGAGACTATGAATAGTATTATAGACAATAGTATTATAGCCTAAAACCTTCCTCGAGAACCACTATATCCATGAAGAAAACAGCACGAAAATCGGAGCAGTAGTATTTGAGTTTATCATGGACAGACACGTGGCGGAGGATTTTGTTGTATAATATTTAAGTTTTATAATATACTTCTAAGTACATAAATAGTATTGACAAATTATGAAATTAAATTAAACATTGTTAAATAGGTAATATGTGTTAAAATCATTCATTGGGATGAATTACAATTTTTAGAGTGAAATCAGTGGACTGGATCCATCTTCTATCCACCCGGTTTCCGGAGGAGCTAACTACTCATTTGAAGTTATACAAACAGTCAAAGGTGAGATTAAAACGTCTAGATCTGTCAAGTTCTAAGGATCTCTCAAATGGAAACTCAAAATCTAGTCCCAAGAAACAAGACGAAAAGAAAACACATAGAAGAAACAAAAGTGACACAGACTTATCTTGGCCTCCAGGTATGAAAAAAATATTTTGCCCACTACATAGTCCATCATGGGAATGCACTTTTGACTATGACTGTACCTGTATGGTAATACTTGTAATATGCTTTATGGATTGTACAATCGTTTTAAATAGTCTTGCATAGTATAATATTATGACTATACTAGCAGACGCCTGCGGCTTCGCCCGCTTGACAAATTATATACACAAAAACCTTCCTCAAAAACCACTCTATTGGGTGAGAACCACATCGAAATCCGTTGCGTAGTTTTAAAGATAAGCATACTTACGGAACGGGCCTCTCTGTTTTATAATATGTAGTGATAGTGATTGTCATTAATACCAATAGTTATGTTTCAGATTCACAGACATTTGGTAAATCGAAATTTTACGATAGTTGTGAAAACATAAGTGGGAAAACTTTGAAAGATATATTTTTTGATTTAGAATGCTCCATCGAAAATAGACTAATCTGTAGGGATATATTTTGTACAGACCCCGAAAAAGAATATGGTAAGTAAACATGGGCTTTCCAAAACAGTTTTTACCTTATTCTAATTTATCGATATTATTGCATGTTGTTCCATCTCCATTTTATTTTCTCCACGGAATGTCGCGTCTTTTTTAAGACAGACACAAATCACGTCTTTACGGCAGACTGGCGCTTATTACGCAAACTTTTCGGCAGTCACTTCGTTAATCCCACCTAACATGTGGCGAGCGAGCCTATTGCTGTTTCCGGGGACTAAGTGTATTTGGCAGAGTCTCGATCGTTTGTTAGCAGGTGATGGGACCAAAGGGTAAAACTGTTGCATCTATAACAAGAAACAGAACTAAAAAACAAAATTTAATAAATATTTAAGGGGATTCCTATACAACAAACGTGTTTTTTTGCCGTTTTCGTAAGGAGCCCTTTGTGCGCGAGTCCGACTCGCACTTCGTCGGTTTTTTTAACATCACGTAATTGGACACGTCTTTTTCTGAGATAGCAAATGATTACACTATTGATTATTTATTATTGCTTGTATTTAATTCCAGAATTACTCTGTGAAATATCAGAGGCTGTACTATACTTGACAGGTCCTGAAGAAGTCTTTCGATGTCATGCATTGAAGATAATTCTTATAGAATTACTGTCAGCTGTGGTGCTCCGTCCCATTATAAGCTTGCTCAGTGACCCCGATATCATTAACAGGACTATCGTTAGAAATGTGAGTTTATTTGTATCTTTGAATAACTGCCAAACCTCAGAAAGTCAGATGAGGCTCTGGCAGAATACTCAGTGTCCAGAAATGTCAATAAGCTCCCCCAATTACGTGGGACCAGAAATGACTGGCGTAATGTGGGCGTAAATAACGCCTCTGTCTACACCTTTGGGGATAAAATGTGATTTTGTGTTGTGTGGTTTCAAAAGAATCCGTAAGAAATATCTATCGAATATGACAAGAAGTAAGGCGGTACTATTCCCGGACCCACCTCTAATACGAAAAACAAAAGAAAAAAAATCAAAATACTTTCGCCATGTCGAAAGATGAATAAAAAATACAGTCGAATTGAGAGACTCCTTTTTTTGAACTTTGTTAAAAAAATACCATTTAGCATCTGGTTAGAAGACGTCATTCTAATAGCAAATTCTGGGTCTAAAGCGGTGTTCGAGACAGAAGAAGACATACAGGGTTCAAATCCTGCCTGATTTTTTTTTGTAATAATATCTAAGTGTTTTCTAAGAAGACTGATATTTTTTTTTTTAATTTTCGCATTTGTATACATTATAAATTTATAGACATTATAGACTCGCAAAAGAACGCGTAAAATACCCGTTTGTCTTAAGTTTATAAAATTTATTTTGTTATTGTATTTTTATGAACATACTTTATTTCAGTGTTGCAAAGATTCCAGTTTGCCATCGGAATTGTTCCTAATAGTTATAAGATGTTGTAGTGATGCAGAGGAGTTAGATGCCCTGTTGGAACTTGTACAGAAAGATATACAGAAACTGGTAAGTATTATCAGTGTTATTTTTTATTATCTTAATTGTATATTTGTTTTCCTTGTACTGTATTTATTTGCTTAATAAACTCGCGGTATTTGCGAAAGCTGTTTTTAACTTGTCGCGTTTATTCGTTAATGTGTTAATTAACGAAGTGAACATTTCGAGTAACTGATTAACTTTTAAGTTAACTTAAAAATATGTTAACGGGTCCGTTAACTTCCGTTACATTTCTCCAAGTCCGTTAATCGTTATTCCAACTCCCGTGGTCGCGTTGTTTCCAGTCACACTGCGACCACACGTCGCAATATTCGCATGCCCCAAAGAGTACGTAACTAGGAGTACAAACCGCCAAAGCCTAAAAACAATAAGTTCCACTAATTAGTGTTTCGTCCAGAACGCAACTGAATCATCCAAAGGAATGAAAAACCATTGTTTGTCAACATGCCTATATTTTACATACTCTAATAAGTATACCATTTTACCAAGACTCCACTCCGTCCGTCCGTCCGACCGACCGTCCGACCGTCCGTCCGTGTCACCAGGGCTGTATGTTATAGCTAAAAAGTTTAAATTTGACAGATGATGTATTTCTGTTGCTCCTATTACAACAAATACTAAAATCCGGTCAAGTGCGTTTCGGACCACGCATAGAATAGGACACCCATAATAGCCATAGCTTCCAGAGGGGAGGGGGGACGGGACGGGACGCCCTGTTTTAACATAAAACCGTGCTGTTAACTTGAATAGCTCGAAAACGGATACTTAAATTACCTGTAGGGGAGCTACAACAAAAAAACAAATTTTTAATAATTTTATTTTACTTTTACTTTCTCGGCGTAGTAAATACACATATATTTTTGTATTCTAAAGCAATGAGTTTGCTTAAACTATTTTTAAAATATTAAGAAAGAAATTATAAATAGATTACAAAAACTGATGTCATCGGCGGGACTCGAACCCACGGCCTTTCCCTAACAGGGGGAGTGCTCTGCCAACTGAGCTACGATCACCACTACCGACAACATCGAATTTTTGCTTCATATTCATAATTTCTACATCGCGCTATTAATTCTTCGACTTCATCAGAGGCCTCGCTGTGTTGACATGGGTGTGACCTCACGATGGATGCAAAACAGATACTTATCGAAGCATCCATACCCGGTAATGATCTGCGTAGCACGATACGTAAGGTCACCGTACTGCCTCTGCAGCCATGATTGACCTCACCGCCGCGATGGTGGGGTTTCCCCACCTTGGTCGCTCAAATACACATAGTCATGCAAAGTTTCATGTTTACCGTTTGGGAGGAAAGCCGAGGACGGACGGACAGACAGATAGACGGACGGACATGACAAAACTTTAAGGTTTCCGAGACTTGAACCAGGAAACCCTAAAACAGAATAAAATCAATATTTCAGGGCACTCTCATAGAATCAACGTATTTTTTGCCTATTTACGGTACGGTTTTGTTGTTTTTAACCTGTTAACATCCAGAACCAACAGTAAGAAGATGCAATTTTTATTACGTGTTAACGGATTAACGATTAACGTTAACTTGCCTTAAAATTTCTAAAAAGTAACGCATCAATGTTTAACGAAGTTAACTGTTTGAGTAACGGATTAGCGCTTAACGAAGTTAACTATTTGATTAACGGTGCCCAGCTATGCATTCAGATAATAATAGTAAGTAAAATGTTTTCTTCAGCATTCGCGTGACAGCGCAGGCGAGTGGGAATTACAAGATAGACAAAAATTGTCCTCACTGCAATATGTATCGCGTATTATTCAAGCTAAGCGAGCCACGTTGGGACCACAGGAAGGTATAAATAATACGCTGTCCTTAACTTATGCTAGCGGCTTCCACCGCGTCATCAAACTACCAAGTATCAAGTTTCATTGATTCGGTTTAGCGGTTTTTAAGTGATGCGTTTAAACTCGACTTAAATACGGGACAAAATACAAATCAGGTGTTAGGTCTGAGGCAGCCACAGGAGATATAAATTTACCGTCATATCACGGTACTAGAAAAAATAAACAGTTTTCTGGCGGTTTTTCACTCTTCAATCCGGCCTTGGAAAAGTAATGTCAATAAATTCCCCGTCAACTGTTTTAAACGAAATCGGCCGAACGGTGCAGGCTGTAGCTCTCCGTACATAGTACATACATACACTTTCCAGAAATCAATTTTTTCGACTCAGGGGAGCTCCGGGATCATGGAAAACTCAAAATCGATATTTTACACGATAAAAATACTTTCAGAATATAAGTGAAAGTAAAATGACTGAATTTGACTATCATTCCTGACTCATCTCAGGGTAAACGTCGCGAACAATACGATACGATGGGTAAACTCTGTTCTGAATGAGTCCCACATAAGCCATTCCCGGGAAAATTAACTCTCAATGTAGATTCATTATTGTCTTATTACAGTTCTAACCCTTCACAGGTTCCTCAGCAAGCAGCACAAACGCAGAAAAAATTCCGGAAGAAGTTTCTAGATCCTTGAAATTCCTAAGGGCTAGCACCGCTTGGAAATCAAATGCTCAGTATCTATTGGAGATTGAAATGAATGAAGCTGGTATGTTTTGTCTCGTGTTTTTAACGAGGGGGTTTAAATCTTCTATCTTTGGTATCTTTGCTTCCGAATGGCGGGCGGCTTGCTATAAATTTTGCTATAAATTTTGAAGATCAATAATCATAAGATCATACTTCAATTTAATTAGTGTATTACCGACAGCCACATCTAGATTAATTGACTAATTTTACGATACGTGTAGGTGCATTTATTGAATAGTAAACAACCAATGAATTTACATATATGGTAGATAACTGGTTTGCAGTCAAAGTTGCAGTAAAGACACCTTTATCATAATCATAACACAGTACATACATGTATGCTTAGATCTTTAAAACTACGCAACGGATTTTGATGCGGTTTTCACCAATGGATACAGTGGTTATCGAGGAAGGCTTTAGTAAATATTTTTTTTACGCGGGCGAAGCCGCGGGCTTCCGCTAGTTGGTTATAAAATAACTGGTTTTGAGTTAGAGCTTACTGGGAATGATCTCATCCAAATAACTTCTTTTAGATGCCCAAAACACATCAAACGCGGTACTAGATAACCTTCGTTCATCCGCTCTGGAACTATGCGACTTATATCTCGCACCGACCCGGCCGAGTGTGATGGGATTACCGGACACGTGTCATGCAGAACTTGTGAGGAAAATCACTACTGAGGGCGAAGAGTTTACTATTAACCCTGTTATATGTTTTGATGATGTTCAGAAGTGTGTGTGTGATGCCTTAGAGGTATGTACTCGTACTAATATCTAGGGTGAAAAGGGGTCTAAGATTTTCAACAGAAGATCAACAGTCCTAGCCTCGACAAACATTAATGTTCCCTTTAAGCGGCAATAGGTTCGCCACCTTCTCCGTGGGACCAACAAAGTTACTGGCGATAAGTAGGCGTATAACATGCTGCCTACCTTTTTGAGGTTGCCATCGTGCATCTTTTGCCGTCGCCTCTGTTTGATCATTCATAACTTGAAGCAACGTCGTGTAATAAATATTATATGAATAAGAAATTGTTATACACCTGAACCTTCCCCTATTTATATGAAAACCCCTTGATTTCATTTATAAAAACGCTGTTTTATATTACCAATCGCTTTTTAAATGGATGACGATACTTTTTTATTTTTAGGAAGATCCAACGTGGCAGTCTGATTTTATGATGGATAGTGAAGATAGTTCGGAAAAAAGCAGGTGATATTTTCATAAATAAAATAAAATATTTTCGGACATTCTCACACAACGTCATCTAGCCCAAACTAAGCTATAAGCTTGTGCTATGGGATCTAGACAACTGATAAACATACTTATATATTTCTAAATACATGCATAGTGTACATAGAAAACACCCAAACTCCGAAACAAACATTTGTGGATCACACAAATGTTTCATTCGACCCGGAAATCGAACCCGAGACTCCAGAGCCTAAAGCCGATGCACTACCGACCACGCCACCGAAGCAGTTAAACTTTATATTAGGGTTTGATCTCCGCCGGACGCCACTGGACCGCCGGGCGCCACTAGAAATACGTTCTGCGTTATTGCGTGGTTACAAACCAGAGACGCCCGGCAACGAACGTAAGAGCGACAGCGGAACTAAAAAAAAAAGGGTTTGGGTTCTGCCGGGCGCCACTGGGAATACTTCCGAGGGGGCACCTGAGGCGCCCGGCAAGAGACGTTGAGGTGGCTGCGGCCTTGGGCTTTGATCTGCAGACATCCCTTATTGTTTTTTTAATAAAAGCAAAAATAGCGCTGCTATGTACCAGGGTCTCTTTAGCATACCTCCATGCTCATTATTCGCCCAGTAAAAGACAGTCAAATACTAAAGCCATTCGCCTGTTTGGCTGGATAATATCAGAAAAGCCAATTTTTTTTATAACTATCCTCTTTTAGTTCGGATATTTAGAATAATTTATCAGTCCAAAATCCAAAATTAATTAATACATAAACATTTCAGTGAATGCAAAAAGGATGAAAAGCCTGATAAAAAATTCCCTGGTAAGAACTTTATTTAATCTTAAAATGTATTTGATTAATATTATCTTTTGTTCATTAGGAAATAAAACACATTTTAACAGATTGTCTCCCTGCTACCACGAACCCTATAAAAGTTTCGAAACGTCTAGTACACGGGCCGTAGAACATTGAAAAATATTGATTAACAGCAAGCTCATTTTTCGTAAGTAGCTTTATTTTACCGATTCTCCCACATATATCTCAAAAAGAAATCTCAAATCAGGTAGCTAACAGAGAGGATAACTCAAATCTAGAAGAAAAAAATAAGAAATCTCAAATCAAGTAGCTAATAGAGTAATCCAGTTAAAGTATTCGGAACAAAATTGTAAGGTTGCATTAATTTGTATAGAGCTGCAAAGTGGTGCAGGTATTAAAATCCAAAAAACCGAAAATTTACAACTTTTTAACTTTTCAACCTTGTATAACTTTTTTAGCACAAGTCGGATCGACGGGAACTTTTGATATTTGATTTATAATGATGTACTTAATACCTGCACCACTTTGCAGCTCTATACAAATTAATGCAACCTTACAATTTTGTTCCGAATATTTTAACTGGATAACTCAGTTAGCTACCTGATTTGAGATTTCTTTTTGATATATATGTGGGCGACTCGGTAAAATAAAGCTACTTACGAAAAATGAGCTTGCTGTTTTTTTATTTTTTTTTTATTTTTAATATTTAGGTCGACAAATTGACGCCACCCGCCTGATGGTAAGCTGTGGCGACGTCTGGCGATTGTGGGTGACTCTCACAGTATACAGGAATACTATGGAGAGTGGCCCTCAACTTGACGACCCAGTGATGTGCCTCTTCACGCTTCGCTTAAAGAACCCAGGGTTATATGTTGGAGGAAACACGTGCGCAGGCAGGGCGTTCCAAGCCACTATCGTTCAGCAGAGGAACGAAAAACGTTTTGTTCTCGCGAAGACGGTTTCCACGGTATGAGAGTGACATCTCTGCCCGGCACGCGTTGTTCGGGATCGGAAGGGAGAGGGTGGCATCAGGTTGAAGAGCTCTTCAGAACACTCACCGTGGTAAATACGGTAGAATGCGGCCAAGGAAGCAATTGTTCGGCGCTGGGCTAGCGGCTCAAGGCTTCCCGTTACCTCCGGACAGTCTATAATGCGACAAGCGCGTCGCTGCATAGCGTCGAGAGCGTCCAGCAAATACTTCGCGGAGCCGTCCCAGAGGTGAGAGCAGTATTCGACGCAGGGTCTAATCTGCGTTTTGTACAGCAGACACCTCTGGTCCGGTGTAAAGAATCGCTTTGCCTTGTTCAGTATTCCTAGTTTCCGCGAAGCTAGCCCAATACATCTCTCAAAGTAGTTTGTGTTATTGAGCTCTCGACGAACGTCTATGCCAAGGATGCCTAGAGTGTCCTTCATTGGTAATATTGCATTCTGAAGAGTGGGTAGGGGATGGAAAGGGGATTTTTTCGCAGTAAATGCACACGCCTGTGTTTTGTGGGCATTGAACTCGACCAAGTTCTCGGCACCCCATTGGGAGATACTATCGAGGTTACGGTCGAGATCAACCACGAGTCGTCGTCTCTCCTCCTCAATCTCGGATCGCCCCGTCGTCGGACGAACCGAGTAACTCCCGTGCAGTGTACTGTCATCTGCATAGCATTGAATGTTCCCGAAGGGATAGCATATCATTGATATGCAGAAGAAAGAGAGTTGGTGATAGTACGGACCCCTGCGGTACCCCGGCATTCACTTGCAAGAAGCGAGAAGCCTGGCCATCGCAGAGGACCCGCACTCGGCGCTCGTTTAAAAAACTGGCAATCCAACTGCACAGTTGAGGAGGTAGACCATATGCCGGAAGCTTGGAAAGGAGCGAAGCATGCCAGACCCTATCGAAAGCTGTTAATCAATATTTTTCAATGTTCTACGGCCCGTGTACTAGTCAGGATTAAAAATATAAAAAACTCCCGGTTTAAAAAGTGTTTTATTTCATGTATTCGATTCTCACTTATAATAATCCTTATAACCCCATTCTCACAACTCGTTGCCGTCCAAAATACGCAGAAAAATGCAAGAAAATTATGAAGTCATGTTTCAATCAGTTGCCAAAGTTATTGTTCAAGTCGAAAATGAAGTACGACATGCCAAACAAGTTCTCTACATTCCCACGCTCATTGGCCCGAAGAGTACCAAGTAACAAGAGCCACACACTCCCTAAATGCAATGCGTTTGGTATTACAACTCAAAGTGAATAGACCTTACTATAGAGTAATCCATAGAGTATTTGTAGTTAACCTCCTTGGCAACTGGAATATTATTTGCTAGGTAGTCCATTATTTTGTTCTTATCTACTTTTTCGTCACATTGATACTTCGAGGGGTCACATTGGCAGCGAAGTGTGTAAGTTTGATTTATTCGAACTCCTATCTTTTTCTTAATATTGTATTTTGTTTACGTGACTGTTCATTTTGCAATAAAACCTTAGAGTAATATACAAATAAAACAGTTTTTAACGGATTGAATTGCGAGTTTTTGTAACGTGATTTTTTTTTGTCTGAAAGGGATTTAGGCAAGCGGCAAACCCCCGAAAAAGTGCGTAGAAATGAAAATGTTAAAAAGATGAAAAAATTTTGAAAAGGGTAAAACGGGCACAATATGCTACGTGTATAAATAGATTTTATGATGTGAAAAATGTATATTCTCTTATTTTGAAAAATAGTCAGTTGAAGCTTAAAATCTGAGAAGAATTCTGACGCAGGATTTTTTTGAATTCGATCAAAACTCGTGGAGATTAAAAATTTTGAATTCGACCATTTTTACGCTTTAAAATGATTGTAACTTCGTTAAAACGCATTTTTTCGAAAAAACCACAAAAGTAAAACTGTCTTATTTTGCCCGCTTTACCCTTAGAAATCATTTTCCAATATAAAAACCAACTTTTTATCAGTAAACAAATTAATTTGTTTATAACAATTAATAGCCCACCCGCACAAATTTTGTTTTCTTACCAATTGACGCCTTTTGGTCCAAGGTTTACAAAAAGTACAAACTTGTATAGGCGCAATCACATTTTCAGTGATTGGTCAGTCATTTTAGTTTTTCAGGGGGTTTGCCGCTAGCCTAATTAGTTAGTAGCGTAATGAGAATCGATATCATGAATGTATTACTAAGATTGCAGTCATTTTTGTCTTTATCGATAAGTCAATAATTTTGTAAGCAAACATACATTCAATTTAGATCTCAGGTGAGCTGAGGTAGACTAATTCGTTGATAGGTAGACACATTTATTCCCAACTGTTCATATATCAATTTTATATAGAATAGCGGACCTGCTTTTGGATATAAGCCGATTATCCGCAATAATATACAATATCATAATATGTTGTATCACCGCTTCGCTTTCAATGGGACCCCACCTTACTTTATTTCTTTATAGTGATCTAGTAGAGTAGTTCTTCAAAATATTTCTCCCGCACGTGTATGTGTGCGTAGTATAGTAAATTTATTTATTTTTAATTATTTTGCTCTATAATGAATGCACATTGCAGGAGATCAGTTAACTGTACCAGGGACAAGGCACAATCGCTCGAGATCTGATATTGTTGGCAACTTAGCACAAAGGATGATCAACGAAAGCTCAGGTCATATGATTATTTTATTCATAGTTTACATACATACATAATATAATCAAACCTATATCTCGGAGGGGTTTGGCAGAGTTGAATGTCACACCCACATTTTGCCTACAATTTAGTTGGTCTCACGTAATGGGGGACAAGCATATTTCGGGGGCATAATAGAAAATCTATTTTGTAATCCAAACCAAAATTCCACCAGTCAGTACCAATGTTACATACCTACGTAGTCCGGACTTTTAAATTGAGCTGAATTATTTTCATTCATTCAATTCTAGTTCTTCATTTATTCGTTGGTTCAATATTGCAGGTTCTTCCAATTTGTCGTCAGCAACAACTAGTTGCTTGTCGTTATCGCATTCAGAGATTAGTCGAAATGCAAAGAATCTGTTGTCACCGTTATCTGCTTGTATTACTGATGTTGGTACGTATATTACTAATAAAAATATAGTTAATTTGTCTATAAAACCATTATACATAATATTTTGTGTTGCCTACTTTCTAGCACTAGTCCAAGATAAGGGGAAATCTTTCGGTATATACTACATAGCGGTGACCAGATTGGCAGACAATGAAGTTTGGTATATTTATAGGAGATATAGTGATTTTTACGATTTACATACATCAGTTAAAGATAAAGTGAGTATAGTTTTTTCCTCAAAATAAGGGCATTAACAGTCAATTGTGATTGGATCATTCTTTTAGCAAACAGTGCCGGTACTAGGAGACGCAACTCTTACATAAATATAATGTAATTTATACTCAGAGTATGTTATTAGGGGCTCGTGGTCTAATAGTAACCGAGTAGGTTGAACACATTGCAAAACAACATCTATTCAGGCCGGTCTTATGATGGGTGACCATTTCTCTAGACATTGAGAGTCTCCGTGCCTCGGAGAGCACGTTAAGCCGGCGGTCCCGGTTGTCATACGAACATATATGGCAGTCGTTAGGTATTAGGAGCCCTAAAACAAAATCCCACCATCGAATCCGCGATATCGAAGTTCTGTAGTTAGACACTACAGAATTTCGATATCGCCCATGGGTTGTGGAGGTCGATGGATATTGAAGTTAAGCCGCATCGCAGTTAGACTGGAAGGCTGACCTCAACTGAGTTGGGAAAAGGCTCGGTGGATGATGAGTATGTTGTATTCATTGTTTTAGTGGCCAGAACTAGGAAGCCTTCCATTTCCAGCTAAGAAGACGTTTCAGAATACATCACGTTCAGTGTTAGAAAGTCGCAAACGTATGTTGAACACTTACCTCGAGACGTTAGCGAGTTTGGCGCAGAACTCCAAGTATATGACGCTGATGTCTCCAGATTATCTTGGCGGGTTCCTTAGTATGGAGAATCAGACTGAGAAACATAGTAACACGGTTAGTACAGTACAATTCACGTAAGAAAAACGCTGGGCGATAGTGGAGTGGCGTGTTTGCGAAGCGGTACTCTCGATCTTACTCGATATATGGTACACCATAGCTCGATAAATCGCCTACTGCGCAGCTTAAAGTTCAGTGTTATTTTTATCTGACGCGCCCTATCAGCTAGTACAAACGTCAGTTATATGTGCAGCTTTTCCTGTCATGGTCCTAGTCTGTGTGTACTAATCAATCAAGACCAGCGTGACAGGATAAGCATGTCAATATTGTAGGAACAATATACACGACAAACATTGACACAAAAACCAACTTCAAATTAATGGAACTAGTTATCCCAGCGAACTTTGTATCGCCTCAAATATAAAAAAAAATAATAATAATATAAAATATATATGTAAATTGCAAATATGCAAATGTATGTAAATTGAAAAACGCGACGGACGGACAGACAGACAGACAGACAAATTGTCGTATTAAATATATAGATGAGACCAAATTGAAATGGCACTTGGGTTGTAGTAGCTTTTAATTTAAAAAAAATCAAAATCGGTTCGGTCAAAAGATAGGTAACAAATATAACAAAACTACAATAGAATCCTCCTTTTTTGGCAGTCGGTTACTAATAGAACAGGCATGCGGGCCGCACCCGCATAGGTGGCAACACGCGTTACAGGAAAAGCGCCCTACTATTTGAGTGGCCACACTGCACACTGTGATGAAAACAAATATCGTATCTTAATGGTTTTAAAATCCAGGGGCTCGTGGTCTAGTGGTTACCGACAATGTTAACACATTGCAAAGCTTAAGCAACATCTAGTCAGGCCGGTCTTAGGATGGGTGACCATTTCTTAAGACACTGAGACCCCTCCGTGCCTCGGAGAGCACGTTGTCGCGTCGGTCCCGGTTGTCATACGAACATCTATGGCAGTCGTTAGGGGTAGTTGGAGCCCTAAATAAAAAATCCGACCGGTCTAACTAAAGAACTTCGATATTGCCCATGGGTTGTGGAGGTTAGATGGCAGTCGCTTCACGGAAAATATCAAAGTTCAGCCGAATCGCAGTTAGATTGGAAAGCCGACCCCAACTGAATTGGGAAAAAGACACGGTGAATGATGAATGGTTTTAAAATCCTAAATACCTCTTTTTATTTTGGAATTTTATTAAAATTTCCTTTCCAGATTGACGCTTTACTAGTGAACTCGTTACGAGCTGGTATGAGGACGTTGAAGAATATGCCCGACCAATTTGCTAACACAGTCGATGGAGTCATGGATGGTAAGGTTATTCCAATATCCAATAGAAATATCGTTTATATTTGAATGCGGCGAGTCCGCTTAAAACTTTGTTAAACTTTTCATTCATTTTCATTCCTTCATTAATTTCATTCATTCATTCATTAATTTACGGCTGTGCAATGGACCTTTGTGTTTTTTTAAACGTAGAACATACAGTAGAGTTTAGGAGCATTATCTTTGTTTCCAGGTATTTCCAAAGTGTTCCAAGGTAAGAGCGAAGAAAATTATTATGATGGAATAAAAAGTGGCAGCTCCACAGAGGGACAAGATGTAAGTCAATCTGTTGATAATCGCTTTGTATTTGATACCTATGATTTCCATTTTTTTGACAAATTATCGTAAATTTTCGTCTTACATTACGGTTCTGGGTTAGTACAAAACAGGATTTTTTCTTGCATTATACAAAGTCAATTGAAAATTAATTTTTTTTAAATTACTTTTAAAATTAAGTAAAAAATGAAAATTACGACTATATCCTGGAAGGGGTAGACAAAAGTGTAGACAAAAGTGACAAAAGTGTATATTTATTTCATACTTCTTGTTAAACACACTTTGCTTCTCTCTACAATAATCATCTTTATCCTCTATAAACCTCTAAGGTCTGCTGACAGAAAAGTCATCTTTTTGACTTAAGCACGCCTTTGTGCATATTGTTTTTAATAATTACCAACTAGTGTACATATATATTTTAATTTTTTAATGTACAATAAAGAATAAAAAAAAAGTGTTAATTACTTCTACATTTTGCCAGTCCATTGATCTTACGTAATAAGACAAGCCTATTGTCGTTTCCGAGCACTTTGAGAACATTTGTGCTTGATGAAGATGGAGTAAGGGTGTTTTCACATTGTGCACATTGATCTTGGGTTAGCAAAATGTATAATATTTACCTGTCTTTCATACTGACCGGCTAAATATATACTTACCTACGCATCCGATATCGGATCGGACAATGTGAAAACGTACTAGCACCGTTAATGTTACATTGTATGTTCAGGAGAACGTTGACAGTGTTGCATTGAAACTGTTCGAAGAAGTATTGGGTATCAGAGGTTTGTGGCTCAGGAGACGTCTACTCGCTCCCATTAGGACACTTATTGCTGACAGAGTTAACAAGTATGTACACATTACAATACCATCTTAAACTAAGGCATATATTATGGCTTATAGTTTTATAACGTTTGTGCACTGCATTTGATCTGAGTCCGTCAAAAATACCCTGATGACAGATATCGAACGCAGTGACGAATTGGAATCTGATATAGTGCGCAAACGCTCTTCGGCTATAAACTTCTAACTGTCGTGTTGTCGTTTGATATAACACGAAGCTTTTTGTGTTCGAGTTATATACGTAGTGTTGGTGCTGTTATATCGTCTGCATAATTGCAAAATTATTTTTTTCAGGAAAGTATTCGAGTTCGTATCGTCACTAACTTCTCCGCGTAATGTCGTCCAATATTTAAAAACTTTCAAGTAAGTTATTTTTACTGTACCTTTGTGCTTGCAATCCTCCAAGCCTTACTTGACTGCCTCGGTGGCTCAGTGGTATGAGTATGCGACTGCCGCCCCTGAGGTCCCAGGTTCGATTCGAATTATTGGTGTGATCCACAAATGTTTGTTTCGGAGTTTGGGTATTTTCTATGTATAATATGTATGTATTTAGAAATATATAAGTATGTTTATCAGTCGTCTAGATCCCATAACACAAGCTTATATTAGCTTAATTTGGGCTAGATGACTATGTGTGAGAATGTCCAAAAATATTTATTTATTTACTTAAAAGCCTATTAGACGCCCGTTTGAAGTAAAGTATTGTGCAGTCTTTCAAAGCAAACCCAGGTCATTTCCTGGAGTCAATTCAAACTAATAGGTCTGTACTGTACCAAATTTCATTAAAATCGGAACTGTTCCTAAAATCCTGACCATTCGCTTTCGTTTCAGACAATGGCTGACCACTCGAAACAATTCAAATTACGGCACCAGAGATGCAGCAACTAAAGCTAGGACGAGAATTGCAGCTAAAGTAGCTTTATTGTCTGCATGTTCTGGTACGTTATGTTATTATGATCTAAAATAAGGCCGCCGAAACGAAATAAAAACTGTAAACTAAATTTCAAGGGTTAAAACTAATTATATACAAATTTTTAATTCCCTATTCTAATCCCTGTCATCTGTCCAAAATTATCTTTTGTATCAAATGGTTGACAACTGCGGCACTAACTGCTTTTCTGTACGTGTATACACGAAACGACAACTGTCGACTAACTTATGTCATTACTGGGAACGATTGATAAGCACATATAATTGTGACTGAACGCGCTGATCTCAACACATTTGAAAAGTCAGAATTGGATGATACGTCTAAAATTTTTGGAAGACGTCCGCTCCATATGAAGTGATAGACGTATCGTTATTGAGGGCCTTAAGAAGATGACTGTCAAATTGTGGGCTTATACAACGTCTCTATTTACCTTATAATTGTTTGCAGATGACTTACGACATATCGTAGGTTCCGACACGGCGCGACGAGGATTGCTGAATCTGTTCGATCTCTTCCAAACGCAGGAGATTAATAGGCGATTGATATTTGTACTACTTGAATGTAAGTACATAAACTGCATCACAACAACTGTCTGTTCGCGATTAACTCAAAAATAACTGCACCGTTTTTTATGCTGCTTTCACTAATATATAGAGTCATTATATGTGTTTGTGTCTGTTATTTAATAATGTACTTTTATTTTCAGCAATACTGACGAACTTATTTCCGGACAACAATATACCTGAATTATTCAAAAAATTCTATTCGAATTCACCTCGAGTGCCTGTTAAGAAGTCTGGTAACATTTAAATATTGTTTCATCGTTATACTTATAACTGTCAAATGTGATTGTCATAGACAAAACATTTTTTTTCAGCAGCTACCGATTTAGACGATAGATATATTCAACCACCAAGCTAATACTCACAGGCTTCGCGTGGAGTATTATGCTAGTTCCAAATTCATACGGGAACATATTACCGGGATAAAAAGTAGCCTAAGTTACTTCTTATAACATCAGCTATCTGCCAGTAAAAGTCCTGTTAAAATAGTTCTAGCCGTTTTATGGTTTAGCTGAAGAAACAGACAGACCGTAAATAATAGGCGTTTAGTGAAAAGCTGTTAATATGGATTTGCAAACAGACAGCGCAGACAAACAACTTTATTAATTTGTATATAGACGATATTGCAGAAAATTTAAAAAAATATGGTAATTAAAAACATGTGACCAACCCTTTTTGGGATAGAATTGGTTGAATATGTCAATCGACGTCAAGCCTTAAAATACTATATTATGGTTATGCAATTAGGGTTGCAGAGTTGTTATGTAATATTGACTTTGTTAATTTGCAATTTGTATACATACACATATTGGTATTTTATTAGTTTTTATCTAATATAAAACAGTTGTAACACCGTCTATTGTTAACGTAATTCAAAAGAATCGTGGTTGATGGCTCACATGTCCGAAAATATTGAGAACTGAAAGGGTTCAAGTCCAGTCTAAGTCTTTCGTTTTTGCCATATATTTTGTAAAATATCTACGAGTAATATAAAATTTAGAAGATTCTGTTTATTTAGTTCTTTTGGCATCAGATAATGTATTAAAGCCTGATTCTGTGAACTCTTAATAACTTACTACAGCAAATAATTGCTCTGTGGATTTATAAATAAATTATTTGTCTAATTAACTTTTATGACGATATAGATAGATAGACGAAATATTATGAATAAAACAAAATGTTGAACATATTGATTGACACAATATTGTTACTGAATTTATAGAGAAATGTACATTTATTGTGTATAAAAATTTACACACGACTAATTTAAAATGAAACTTACTAAAAAGTAGGTAGTTTAAAAACATACAAGTGCCAAAGACATTTGTCCTCTTGAAATCGGAAGTGTTATATAAAATTGTGATATACAAACATTTAGCTAAATTATTATAATATCTATATAATTAATACGACAATTTGTCTGTCTGTCTGTCCGTCCGTCGCGTTTTTCAATTATAATTAATAATACATACATTTGCATGAAATATTAAAATATTCGTAGAAGTTTAGGGAAGGTTTTTTTTTTTTTTTTTTTTAATTTTATATTTGAGGCGAAACAAAGTTCGCCGGGAGTACTAGTTATATCTATACAAGGCCGTTTAAAAAATACTAATACCTCCAGGAGGCAAAATCCACAATAAAAACAACTTTATTCATAGATATTGTTTATATAAAAGCGTACAGTCCGCTTAAAACTTGTTTCGCAAAGATGATAGCAAAAAAATTACAGTTACATTTGCAGCGTTGATCTAATCCACTCGTAAAGTTCCGCCTCGGATTCGACAGTTCATTCCGTTGTCGATCTCCGATCTGACGGATTAAAAAATGCTCCTACAATCGAATATCAAATAAATCCGCCGGATTGGAAATCGACAACGGATAATCTGTCGAATCCGAGACGGAAACTTTTCGAATCGTTCAGAATAAGGCTGCAGGTAAAGGCGCTATACCAATTAAGCCATCAGGCGATCTAAAAAGATATGACGAAGGGAAGCTGTCCCTAAAAGGTTATTAGTATTTTTCAGTTCACTCTGCATATAAAAAATTGTTACAATATCAAGATAAATTTTAGTTGTGACACTACATGTACACATGGTTCTGGCAACAAGGCCATAAAGGTGACCTGAAAAAGTCATACGCGTCCAGCATTAGGTTGGTTACTAACATAAATAAAAGTACCAAACTCGCAGCGGAATGTTGAGATTGGAAATGTCATGATATTGAAATTGACGTTGTAATTAAAATTTTCGAGTTATTCAATATTGCTTCGGGTCCCGTAAATCGATTATGACTAACTCAGAACATCTCAGTAACAGTAACATGTGCTATGTTACTGTTACATATTCAATCTAATATTCAATTGTTACGAGTACGCTAGACCCAAGACAATGTCTTGTTTTTAACTATAAAATTACAGTCACGCCGCAATTAATTGAAACTACGAAAATCTAAATTCGAATTAGTCATAATCGATTTACGGGACCCGAAGCAATATTGAATAACTCGAAAATTTTAATTTCGCAAATCTGGTATTTTTTATTTAAAGTTCTTACTTTGTATTTTTCTATTTATTTATAAAGGCTTTATGAATCTCCAACAGGCACAGCTAGCGTCGACTTACCAATGAAATAGCAAAATCAATAAATAATAAATATTTTTGGACATTCTCACACAACATCATCCAGCCAAAATTAAGCTAATATAAGTTTTAGCTATGGGATCTAGACGACTGATAAAAAAGTGTTCATTGGGTGTTGATATTTTTTGTTATACAGGATGTTACGAAAGGGTTATATCAACCCGAAGCCTTCATCATCAGCTGGTCGACCATAACCCGTTTCGATATATGGCGAACGCCAAATGAGAAAAAAAAAATCATCAAAAAATTTAAAAATATATTTCAAATCATAACAAACGTGTCCCAACGCTACGGCTTGAGGCGTAGCTACAACTAGACAATGAGCGCGTGGTACGTATGTAGAATGCCCTTGGTGGTGGCGCGGGCATCGCGGTGGCGTGGGCGTCCTTAAAGGATTATTTTTGTTTATGTAAATAAAATTTTGACCAAAACATAGTTATGTTTCCCCCGATCCTCGTCTGTGGTTCGACAGGTGCACCACATGCAAGTGATAGTGAAATCTGTCCCCAATTTTAGAAAAATCTTACCTGTTTACAGGAAAGGTTAATTTCTTGTGTAACAGTGCTAAATGCGGCTTCGACTCGACTGCGTACACAGTATTTTTAGGTATCAAAACTCACGGTACAACTCCCTCCTACACAAAGCATCATCTCGTAATACTCTTCGTTACTCAGAGCCATTGCTACACAACACAATCACTATCACACACAACTTGACACAACTCACAAATTAACACACTAAAAAATTATTTAGCTACCTCACTGCACAAAGCGAAGAATGCAACTGAACTGACCTGTGCTGTGACCTTGCTAAATGATTTTAAATAAAATTCTAGGAAACTACGTGACTTGCGCTTCGTGTTCGTGCGGCGCCGCTTTATGCGAAACAGAGACAAAACGTTCCTACCAGGAGTGAGACGGAAGGCTTTTCACAGGCGCGCATTATTTGTACCTATTTTAATGTCGATAACCGAAGCAGCTGATTTTAGCTAGTGTTGTTTAAACAAGTGTGTATTTTATTCGGTAATAATGTTTTTTCATGAACTTTTTTCTTCTGTGGCGGTCGCCACATATCGAAACGAGTTCTGGTCGACCAGCTGATGGTGCTGGCTTCGTGTTGATATAACCCTTACGTAACACCCGGTATAATGGGTTGAATCGTCTTTAGTCGACACTGCCTTGCTTATAGGGCTGAGCCCCTCCATAGATTTCTATATTTAATTTTATTTATTACCCCCAATATAATGCAGTTACTCGAAGGGTACCTTAAAGTTGTCCTTAGATGATTTACAGTCGTTAGGTCAACGGTCAAGCTAGAAGGCTAAAATTGGCGACCTGAAAACTCATACGCGTACCGTAGGTATAAAATAGAATTAAAATAAATTTTGTTCACCAGTGTAACTGAAAGCAATAAATAAGTAGATGTAATTAGAAATGTATACATATCATAACTTTAACTTCATAATATTGTTCAAGTAGTTAAACATTCCATCGGTTCATTATTATATTGTTATTAAGCACTTAAATATTAATTTATTTATTAAAAAATAAAAAGATTTTTTAAGATAATTATGACATTTTATTATCATTAGATACCTATTTATTTCCAGCGGATATTGTAAAAGCATTTAATTGTAAAATCTTCACTCCACGCGCAGCTAGTCACAGAATCTATGCACATGGTGAAATTAAATTATTTCGCCAGATTCGGTTAAAATGCGATACGATTTGAACGCATGCACAATGCAATGAAAGATTGCCAAATGTTAGCGGTAAACGTTGTCCCACTTCGCCTCTCGGGTTGGGAGTTCGCCAGCAATACTCCAATGCCAACTCTCTCCCGTAAATGTCCCTATATTCGGACCCAACTAATTACCTACCACACTAATTTGTTCAATACGTCTCCAATCTACTTAAAATGTTTGACCTAATTAAGTCGAAGAGGCGCACTTTTAATGGTACCTACATATTCGACGTTCCCCACTAGCCCATGTGGGTATTACCTATTCGTATTGGAAGCGATCAAATACTTAAACGTGACTCAATTATAAGACGTATCTACCGTCTCCTATAATTACTTCATTGTGAATTTGAGTGACATTATATTATGTCGATATGATGAAGGTGCCCGGAAACGACAATAGGCACGCCTCCTATTACGTAGGACTAAAAAAGTGACTAGCGAAATGGGGGCGTATGAAAAACCTCTATTTTCCTAACTACTCCTTTGGGGATAATAATATATTGACATAATAAAGATTTTAGCATCAAATCACATTAATAACAGTGAATGCTACCCTACCTACCTATCTACTCACTCAACACGTTTGCTGACAGTAGGTTTCGTCCGCGGGTTCCGTCACCTATTGTCGTTCATTTGCCATCCGGACATTCGGATAAGTCTGCTTCTTGATGAATTGATGGGAAATAAAAGATTGTAAGATAGATCTCTCACAAAAGCTCGATCGGTGAACATGTACCTATCCTATCTACCGTGTCTCGGACGTAAAGATAGCGATTTCACTGCTTTTTTTAATTCATGATAACCAAAACCTTCCGTTTTTTTATGTCTAGGTTTCTGTTGATAACTTACTGATTAGCTAGGTACCTACTTAAAGACATCTATACTATTTCTACAGTTCTCACAGTTCAGCATGTTTTTCACTGCTTTATGTTTTTTTCATGTAGTCATCTGTTAGCTTACCTCATGTGGGTTCAAGATCACTTTCATTTTGAGACCCTGAGCTTACCTACTCATTAGCTTCCTTCTACTATTTCTTCAGTTCATCATGTGGGTTCAAGATCACTTTCATTTTGAGACCCTGAGGTTACGGACCTAAAACACGCAGTTAATATTTTATTGTATCGTCCAATGAAACAGCTTCTAAATAACGGTATTCTAAAGTGTAATACAAACAAAATTGTTCCCTCCATTACACTGGCCTTCCCAAAGTCCCCGCGCCAATAAATGTAGGTGGGTATTTAGCAGACTATTTACTGCGCGACACTCCGCCCCGCCGACTCTACTAATACTCTTAATTATTTTTGCTAGTGTAAGCTGTTTTTCTGACGGGGAAATGCAATTGCAACATTTTGCATCTCTCCTCCCCCCATCCCGTGCCGCCTCGACCCTCTCATTACGTACTCAGCAAGCGTCCGCTACGGCTGAGATCGCAGAATAATTAGATTCTAAATCAAGAGTAGCAAAGCGGTCAACCGCTTGAATGTGGTATGAATAGTCAATCGTCATTAAATTGTTCAGCTTTGGCTTTGGTAGTCTAATGCATCTGGGCAATAGCTTCCTTTCATCCACTCCCACAAATTACTAGCGCTGACTGCCGATATTGCTCTTAAACCTTTTAGATTTCTCGATCAGAAATTGTGTAAGTATGTCGGGATTGTAGGGTTCTAGTTTACGTGATCAGAATGTTTATGTAGGCCCTACGCCAGTGACTTTCCCTTGAAATACCTGAAGGCATGAGGAAGCATTATAGGCCTACATAAATATTCCATAAAGCTTTTCATAAACCAACATTAAGTAGGTATATGTTATGTAAATAAATTAATGAGGTAGGTGAATTGTTGTTGAGCGAAGCTCAATCTTAGGCGACTCATGTATTTTGTTTGTCCGCATACTCCTCCGAAACGCCTGAAACCGATCTCCTTCAAACTTACCACAGTGATAACGTGTGGCGTGAGGGTGGTTTAGAACAAAAAAAAAAACAAAAAAAGATTGAACATAAAAAATAAATCGTTGTCGTTCGAAAATTTAACACTTCGCTCAGTTTTTGTAACAGCAGCATGCATTGCATGCCTAGTAAATATAGATGGTCACTTTTGCTTTGCACCTTTTGTGATTTAGAGCACAATGGACGTGTTCGTTGCCGGAGCGTACAAAATTAAATTAATACCATGGCCTCAGTGAAGTTCGCTTCAAATTTAAGCAGTGCAAGATTTAAACGACAGCTCACATTTCGTAGGTACATAATTATACCGTGGTTCCCCCACGACCCACGACTCGCCCATACCCGGGCGCAATGTGCCAAATCGCTTACTCGCGGCCCTGTACCACTAACACTTGTTTCCTACATTTTACGAGCTAATATAGTAAGTGGATTTTATGCGTGCTTAAATAACACTTATCGTTATGTAGAAAATGCATTAGATATATTAAGTAAGTAATCAACTGAGCTAATTTTCATTCATTTTCGGTTATTCAGTAGCAGTAGAGCAGCAACCGTATAATTATACCCACGGCATTTAGGTAGGCATAGTAAACATCTGCAAGCAGACAATACTTCGGTATATGGTGTATTAACAAATTAGAACTCAAAACTAACTGAAAAAATAACATGTTCTCTTTTTCCATGTAACGAATGAGTGACTCACATTCGAGTTTACTTAGTACTGGAGTCAGAACCCTGAGTCAGCAGCGCTCGCCGCGCTCCGCTGCACTGTGCTTCCTGTCACCTTTGCTACAGACTTCCATAATTTCATTGTTCATGCTATGCAAATGCCATACATTATTGGATTTATCAATTAGATTCCTGTTATTTGTTCCGTGATTAGATATTTTAGAGGGGAGATGCTAGAGACCCGGACGGACATAGCCGTCATTCTACATAATATAAGGCCTTGTAAATCAAATCACTGTCTTGTTCCTCTCTAGGGCGGAATTGATGGAAATTCTTTGACACACTGTGGTTAATACTAAGTAGACCTACAGACTGGATCCATCTATGGAAATGTGCCTTTTGCTGTGACATCGAAAACTTTGGCTTCGAGTTAAGTATCGTTTCTGATTTATACATTTTTACTTTGCAATCCGGTGCTATCTGGATTCCGTAGTAACCACAACTTTGTAATGAACATAAGTCTTGATGCGATTAATCTATAATGCCAAGGATACAAAGTTTAGCATAATCCTACATCAGATATGTGTACGGCATAGCCGGCAGTAAATAATCAAATCAGTTTGATTTATTAGTCTAAGCTGGGTATGCTTATTAAACTGTGCATCAGGATGCCAATGTGATTGTGTTCGCTTCTGTGGCTCCGTCTAATCACATGGTGTATATGTATACCTACACTGTATAGATATTAGCTACTGTTTAATGTACGCGCTTTTAAACTTTCAAGTAAGCTACATGCAAGTTTCAAGCCAAATTACAAGCTCAAATTGCTAATATGTAATTAATATGGTAGTAAAATTGGTTATTGATCGAGTATCATAGATAATGTGACGATGATGTATTATATAGATCATGAAAGTTATTTAAAAAAAAACAAAGCCTTCTTAGATACTAACAGTAGTTTAGTTCCTACTGACAATAACAAAGTAGGTATAAATCTTGCATCTTGGTTTCACTTTTGAGTAGATATCTATTTAGATGGTAATGAGCAAGCTAATTTAACTTTTGATTCTGACATTTGAACAAAGAATTTTGAAAGCTAAAACACAAATGTAGCTTCCCTACATGGTGGAACTTTACCTTTTTTTAATACAAGATAAACGTGCAGTTAGAATTTTTCGAATGAACATTGACTGCGAACAAAGCGAAAAGAGTTTATTCATTTGTTTACTTTTTTCACCCTTCTAAAATTCGTTCGTAGCTATGATAGCAGAGAATACATCCACTTCATAATAATATTACCGTCACAATATTGTAACCAAGTTTTTCAAAGAAAACCAAGATGAAGGTACCTACATAAATGGATTAAACTTTTTAATACACTAAAGCAACAGGAAACAGTATCAGGATAGAACTATATTTTTAATGGACCACAATAACTTTTATCTTTTGAAATAGTAAAGTAAAAAGTAAAGCACCGAGCTCATTTTAATGATGTTCTGGTATCATCTGTTGAGTTTTGAGTATTTGCTACTTCTTAAAATATTTCTGACTTATTTCTGAAATTACATTTTATAATGACAGATGGTTATATTTTATGAATATATCTGTTGTTCGAAATGTTAGAGCACTTAAACAATAAACTCTTAAAATTGCGACTAATTTAACTACAAAATTTCGATATCGCACATTGGTTGTGGAGGTCAGATGGCAGTCGCTTCACGGAAAATATCGAAGTTCAGCCGATTCGCAGTTAGACTAGAAAACCGACCACAAGACCCATTTAGAACAACATATCATCATCCACCGAGCCTAGTGTAGGTTAATTGCGCCATGATCTAGCCTGGCTAAGGGAGTTCCGTTAACATCTGTTTGTATATAGGAAAGTAAGCTCGTAGAGGAAGAAATTATTATGAAAGTCCTGAAGACTCTCTTCATAAGCGCACGCTTAGGAAGTCTTTCTTCTTCCTAAGCGTGCGCTTACGAAGAAAGTCTTCAGGACGTTAACGAATCTTTACTACGATTAACATCTATCTACTAGATCCATCTCTAGTCCAAGTAGGCTCAGATTCCGTTGCTAATAAACTATTATAAGACAATCTACAGTCAGTACAGTCAGTGGGAGTCTAGTTGCAATCTCTAGACATTAGTACGGGCGGCACTCAAATTGGCCTTCTCTCCTTGATTACAATTAACTGGCCGGTCGTCACAAATCGCCGACGGCCACAAACTGCCTGGTAAGGATCATCGTGCAAATTTGGGATACAGGTGTCTTGCAGCTTTATACTAATTGGTGATAAAGTGATGTTGGCGTAGAGGTAGTCGTTACCTGATTTCGGTGAGACTTTACGGCGGAGTAATTTAATAAATCACAGCACTTTTCGGGATTTAGACATGATTCGACTCTGATTACTCACGGATATTAAAAACGGGATTAAACATCCCTATTATGTGGATAGTAATAGTTTCAAAGTGTCGCTATTTTTCTCACATTAAAAGAAAGTGCATAATAGGTAGAGATTTACACATTAGGTATTGTCTTGACGTCTCAAATATACCTAAACGTGATAGGTGAAACCTAAAACAATATAAAGCGATGAATACACATGCATATAAACACAACCCTTACGCATCAAACTATAAACACAAAACTTTCTTGAAAATTAAATTCTTGAAATACTTTATGCGGAAGGCATGACCAAAAAGCAGAATAAGACTAGAAGAGTTTAATAGAAGAAACTTGTGGAGGGCTGTCTAAGATGTCATATTATGTTGCGTATTATATGGCACACAGCCATACTTGCTTATCTTTTACAACTTACTCGCACAGAATAAAATAGCTTTACGTATTATATGTTTACTGCCTTCTCTACCGATTCGGGATAAGGAAATCGAATAATATAGTTCCTCGCCCAAGTTGAAATATTTGATAGAGGAAAATATTATGTGTATTAGGCCTAATACCTACTTATTAACGACACGAGTTTGCGAAAAATTATACTTAAATGTATAAAAAAATAGAAGATCAAATCATTGATAATGATGAATAACCAATCAGACGTATTTCAGGTCTAAAATTCGGTTGCTTTGTGGACGTATTAGTCTAAGTACTTATTATACTATTCCCTATACATTACATAATATAATTTTCTAAGGTTTCTAATAACATTGTGAAAAGTTTAAAATAAGTACCTAATATTTATATACAGAAACAAATAACTAAAGACCTGCTTCCGATATTTACAGAGATTTGAGGAAAAATTCCTTCGTGTCATTGCTGACTGGTAGCTTCCCAGAACGTTGAATGGCAATACCTACTAATTATCTGACGCCGAGAGTAACCAGCCTTCTTTTTTTTTTTTTTTTTTTTTATATTTGGTTCGCCAAATTGACGCCGCCCGCCTGGTGGTAAGTCGTGACGACGTCTAGCGATTGTGGGCCACTCTCACAGCACACATTACTATTGAGAGTGGCCCTCAACTTGACGACCTACTGATGTGCCTCTTCACGCTCCGCTTAAAGAACCCAGGATTATATGTGGGAGGAAACACGTGCACAGGCAGGGCGTTCCAGGCCACTATCGTTCGGCAGAGAAACGAACGTTTAAAACGTTCGGTTCTCGCGAACATGCTATCCACTGTGTGGGGGTGGCATCTCTGCCCGGCACGAGTCGTTCGGGATCGGAAGGAAGAGGGTGGGATCAGATTGAAGAGCTCTTCAGAACACTCGCCGTGGTAAATACGGTAGAATGCGGCCAAGGAAGCTATTGTTCGGCGCTGAGCTAGCGGCTCAAGGCTTCCCGTTACCTCCGGACAACCAATAATACGGATAGCCCGTCGCTGCATAGCGTCGAGAGCGTCCAGCAGATACTTCGCGGAGCCGTCCCAGAGGTGGTTTCTGGTCCTGAGAAGCTTCGATTTCAAAACTAATTTTATCTAACTTAACGTTAATACGTACCTAGCTGGTTGGTGAACAAGATACCTACCGGTTGGTAGAAAAATAAAAGTCTGCGAACTCTTTTCCATGAAGTACTAACCTGAATAAAAAGCTTCCTAGTCTTAACCAAAGTCATCTTAAATTGTAGATACGAGTAGTATAGATGATTTGGATATGAGACAAGGTAAATCTTTGCAGATCCACATAATTATTCTACAGTAATTGAACACAGCTTCGCCCATGGACGCTTTGCCCATCAACTATTTTCTTTCCATCAGATTTTTAATAAAACTAAACCTAGTAGCCATGAGCTAAGCTTAATCTATCTGTGGAAACCGCAAGAAAATTTGTCCACTTATTCCCCGACTGGTAAGAAAGGCTTACTACAAGTACTCACCTAAGTTCGTCCATTCTAGTGTCACTAATAAGAACTTGTAGAAATACCTACTTTTAACCTAGTAAATAATACCTACTCTTGTTTGCTTTGTTTCTCAATCATTCTTGACAATAAAATTGAACTAGTTGGCATAAAAATGGTAAATTTTATAATCAAAAATTCCGACACTGAGCATCACCCGCTACGACGATGAAATTTGTGAACTTCAAAATTTGAACTTAATTAAAACAATTTAATTGTACGCAGACAAGAGCACTTGTTAGTGAATGCTGAGTGAGAGGGCGCGGGCGGCCTGAGTCGAGCGAAAGCAAACAATTATAAAGTAATGGGTGAAAGCAGGATGTAACAGCATTTGTCTCTATCCACTAGCCAATATTTTTTATTTATTGAGGTACTCCTTTTTTATTTATTGAGGTATTGGTAATTAAGGTAGACATAGATGTAGGTACCTAATCATGAGTCGCGTGTATCCTAGCACAAATCTTGCTTCTTTCTACAGTCAAGGAATCTCTCAGTCCTATATTCCTCAAAGACTAGTCATTTGGGGTATTTTTATATCAGAAGGCCCAGAACTAAGCTAGGAGTGATGTTTTTTGGCGTCCCAGATTTATTTGTGTACTGTTTATTTCTGATAGTTATATACTGTCAAGCTGTCAATTAGATGAGTTACTTACTTTAACCAGGGTACATTAGTTTTCATGATCAGGGCCTGAGGATGGCAAATTGGCAGCCCGCCGTTCTCACAGAAACAGGTCAGGAGAGCGGTGTGCTGTGGGGTTTCCAAACACGCACGCCCATACACGACCCACAAACATGCGGGATAGCATCCGAATCTTTGAAAGTAGATGTAAACGGCGCCCAAGTCCGCTCCCTGGGGTCATACTTTCGAGGGTATCCCGTGAAGACAATGGAATTTGGGGATATTTAAAAAATAAGGGCTTATTCGAAAAACGCAGGTTTTCTCTTGTCCACAACAAATATTTAGGATATTAACAATAATGAATAAGTGAACGAGCAATTATTATATTGCTCAGTCCATTTTACTTTATTTTATTTGATAAGTAGTTTTCTATTCTTTATGAAAACTTTCTCTCTGCACAGTTATAACTGAGCAAAAGAACGACATTTCAAGACAACTGCAGGATATTAACGCGACTTCAGTTAATATTTATTATTACACTTGTCTACGTCTATATTTGTCTGTTCTACGAAATATAAGACTTAGTTCATACTATTGAGAAGAAAGACACTATTAGAAATGGGGCAGCATTGGAAGTGGAATTGATAAAGTCAGTTCTAAGAAAGTATCTAAAATCGTAACATGTCGATCGTGTGAAAATAGATGTTTCACAGACGTTCTCGATATTTCAGCTCGCCAATTTGCAGTTAAATAAAGGTTTAACCTATATTTAAATCCAGTTGATTATTAGTATATTCCCTTTTGTTTGTAGACTACGAACGAAAAGCTTTTGAGATGATGCCTAAATGCCTAAATTATACCAATTCATGACGACCTTTCGGAGAGGTACCTACGCCTATTTTGTTAAGTGGTCGTAAATATTGAGAGCTCTTTTGGTAGATAACCCAACGGCATAGGGATTGTAACACTTATAATATGGATTTTAAGATATCTAGGTACGGTTGGTAAAATATTTTTGAAAAGGTCAATACACCCGATATGTTTCAAATACTATTCAAATATATTCTAATCGGCTTAAGCTCCACGATCGAATATTAATATCATATACGGAATTGATTTATCGCCTGCCTAGTGATCGTTGGCTTGCTCTAGCGTGATTTCATTTGAATATTTTTATAGGACATTGACACCTCATATCAATTCAATTTTTTAGCAAATTTTTTTAGCACAAACAGTGTGAGTTCATTCTATACTATGTAAAAAGATGTTCAGTTACGTCACTGAACATTTTTGAACATAGTATAGCAGAGTATAGAATGATGTCGTTTTCACTGTCTGTGAGCTTATATCCTTTAAACTACTCAACTGATTACTAGTTTGTAGCAATAGATAGGTAGAGTATATAAAGTTTGGTGTAAGTTACCATGTTTAACCGAAGCGAATCCAGGGCGGGTCGCCAGTAAAGTATAAAACACAAAATCACATCTTTATATCCAAAAAGGTGGACAGTCATTACGTCCACATTTAGCCAGTAACTTTTCGTCTATAGTTTAACTTCCAACTTAGTAAGCAGCGATCCTATTAATGTTTACAGGCATTTTGGACAAATGTGCTAGAGCCTCATAGGTGCACCGCGGGCAGTTGAGTATGACACGGAGATGTTTATAAGACCCCTTAGAAATAATCCCAATATACTTAAACTAGTAGAAACAAAGTAGAAGCAACTAAATATGTCAAGCATGTAACTCGACTTAGTGTCGGTTTACCGTAGGAAACTTAACATACTCGTAGTTGGGGCAGTACTGGTCAACCACATGCACATTATATAGAGTAAGCTTGTATCAAACTTGTTATTTACAGCTCACATCCCACTATCCTACTAATATTATATTGGTACTAACTGATGCTACCTGCCCTGACTGCAAAGATTTTAATTCTGCAGCCGCTCTTACGTCCGTTGCCGGGCGTCTCTGGTTCACACACAACAGGTATTTCCAGTGGCACCCGACGGACTTTGACCACCTGTGTGGTCTCTACGGGGGTTTGGTCGGGATGAGAATCCCGCGTCGTTGGGGTAGGGTTTTATATCGCGTCAGTGAGTGAGTCCCCACAGCACGCAACCCTACTAGCCTGCTTCTGTAAGGACGCCGGGTGGCGATCCCGCCGTCCTCAGGCCCCGATCATGGAGGTCGATAGTCTTGGGCGTAGTCGCGGAATCTGGGGCGCCCTCGCCGCCGACTACGGAACTCGGCGGGGAGGGTACGCTCTCTCTCCCTCCCGGCCGCCATGCCTTGCTCGCAGAAGGACACGGCCGCGCTCCACCTACTCCCGCTGGAGACTATGGCTTGAAGCATGGTCTCCAGCGAGACGGTATCCACGCCCAGACCCACTACGAGGTCCCGGTGCTGACTCGCCCACGCTAAGCACTTTACCAACGTGTGGAGTGCGGTGTCGTCGTCGGAAACGGCGGGTGACGATCCCGCCGTTCTCAGGCCCCGATCATGGAGGTCGAGGGTCTTTGGCGTAGATGAGTCTGCGGCGCCCCTGCCGCTGACTACGGAACTCGGTGGGGAGGGTACGCTCCTTGCGAGCATGACTTGCTCACAGACGGACACGGCCGCGTTTAATTTTAAAATTTTTAATTTTTATTTATTTAGAAACAAACAGTCGTATACATAACCAATTTTACAGAACCTTCATATAATTGCAGACTTACAGTTTCCTGTATTTTAGAAAAAAAAAATTACTACATAAAAAAAACAAAGAACAAATTTGCAAATTTAAAGTTAATTAAATTACAACATTATACCTAAAATTACACCTAAAATAAAACTATAATCTGACAATCTGACAACATTAGAAAAAATAAAATTAGAGTCAGATCTGTAGGTATAGATTTCCCATTCAGATAGACACTGTAAAGTTAATCTTTTCAGATGTTCAAGAGATACACCAAATAAATCCACGCTTAACAATCTATCGTTGTACAATCTGCAAGCACGTCTCATGAAGGCATTTTCCGCGTAACTTGTGCGACTGCGGGGTATGACAAAGACAGGTTTACTCCGACAGTTCCGTTCGCAACGTTTAGGAACTCTAAAAGACAATGAATGCAATAACGGAGGGGCATCAACTACATTATGAATAATTTTAAATTGCATTGAAAGGTCAGTGCAGTTTCGACGACAACTTAAGGTAAACATATCACGCGGGCTAGTTCCGTTCCACAAAGATGGTAATTAAAAACAATAGACTCTCTCTTTCGACTAAAACTAATAACAGAGCACTTGTCTGCATTTAAAAAGAGGTTATTCTTCTGGCAAAAAAAAAAGCGTGCCACCTACTCCCGCTGGAGACCATGGCTTGAAGCATGGTCTCCAGCGAGAGGGTATCCACGCCCAGACCCACTACGAGGTCCCGGCGCTGACTCGCCCACGCTGAGCACTCTACCAACGTGTGGAGTGCGGTGTCGTCGTCGGAAACGGCGTGTGACGATCCCGCCGTTCTCAGGCCCCGATCATGGAGGTCGATGGTCTTTGGCGTAGATGAGTCTGCGGCGCCCTCGCCGCTGACTACGGAACTCGGTGGGGAGGGTACACTCCTTGCGAGGATGACTTGCTCACAGACGGACACGGCCACGTTTAATTTTTAAATTTTGAATTTTATTTATTTAGAAACAAACAGTCGTATACATAACCAATTTTACAGAACCTTCATATAATTGCAGACTTACAGTTTCCTGTATTTTAGAAAAAAAAAATTATCAATAAAAAAAGCAAAGAACAAATTTGCAAATTTAAAGTTAATTAAATTACAACATTATACCTAAAATTACACCTATAATAAAGCTATAATCGGACAATCTGACAAGATTAGAAAAAATATAATTAGAGTCAGATCTGAAGGTATAGATTTCCCATTCAGATAGACACTGTAAAGTTAATCTTTTCAGATGTTCAAGAGATACACCAAATAAATCCACGATTTACAATCTATCGTTGTACAATCTGCAAGCACGTCTCATGAAGGCATTTTCCGCGTAACTTGTGCGACTGCGGGGTATGACAAAGACAGGTTTACTCCGACAGTTCCGTTCGCGACGTTTAGGAACTCTAAAAGACAATGAATGCAATAACGGAGGGGCATCGACTACATTAGGAATCATTTTAAATAGCATTGACATGTCAGTGCAGTTTCGACGACAACTTAAGGTAAACATATCACGCGGGCTAGTTCCGTTCCACAAAGATGGTAATTAAAAACAATAGGCTCTCTCTTTCGACTAAAACTAATAACAGAGCACTTTATAAACTTAAGACTAACGGGTCTTTTACGCGATTATTGAGATATATACATACCTCTTTATTACCCGACGTTTCGGCCCTGTTACAAGAGCCGTGGTCACGGATGGACTGTTAGTCCGTTAGGACCGTTAGTCTTAAGTTTATAATGTGTACAAAACGCGAAAGTTTAAAGAAACAGAGCACTTGTCTGCATTTAAAAAGAGGTTATTCTTCTGGCAAAAAAAAAGCGTTCCACCTACTTCCGCTGGAGACCATGGCTTGAAGCATGATCTCCAGCGAGAGGGTATCCACGCCCAGACCCACTACGAGGTCCCCGCGCTGACTCGCCCACGCTGTGCACTCTACCAACGTGTGGAGTGCGGTGTCGTCGTCGGAAACCTCGCAGTTTTGACACCGGGGTTTGACCTCACGATGGATGCGAAACAGATAGCTACCGAAGCATCCATGCCCGGTAACGGTCTGCGTCACACGATACGTGAGGTCATCGTGCTGCCTCTGCAGCCAGTCGTCCATGATCGGTCTCACCGCCGCGATGATGGTGGTACCCCACTTGGGTTGCTCAAGTCGCACCCTCGTATAGGGCCATACTCCGCACGATACCCAGGTACAGCCTCCTGCAGGAAGCATTGGGTCCCTTTAGGTTTGGCATCAGTCGCGAAAGCGATTTTGCGAAGATAATGCTATTATTATTTGAAAAGTTTTAACATCTTACTTACCATTACTTTAAATATTTTTAGACATTCTCACACAACGTCATCTAGCCCAAACTAAGTTATAAGCTTGTGCTATGGGATCTAGACAACTTATAAACATACTTAGATATTTCTAAATACATACACATAGAAAACACCCAAACTCCGAAACAAACATTTGTGGATCACACAAATATTTGATTCGACCCGGGAATCGAACCCGAGACTCCGGAGTCGAAAGCCGATGCACTACCAACCACGTCGCCGAAGCAGTCAATATGTGACTAGACTATGTATATTTACAGGGAAGGCCGTTGTTAAGGTATCCTATTGTTTTAGCTACAATAGGATTCCACAAATCTGTCCGTGAGAGTAAGAGACGAGCGAGTTATTTTCCATTTAAGGTCTCACTAAAGATTGAACAATGGATATTAAAGGTTATTGAGCTGGCAATCGTTGTTCTGACATATAAGTACCTATCAAATATACAAAAAAATACCGGTCGAGGTGTTTCGCAAGAGTGCATCCATCATCCGACTACCTCGGTGGCACAATGGTACTATGTACGGACTGCCACATTCGACGTCTCGGGTTCGATTCCCGGGTCTGGTGGATAATGTATTATAACTCTTTAGAATTTTATCCAGATAATTATCCCAGAGTCTGGAACTTGTGCCCGTTAAATGGCAATAGGCTCGCCCCCTATTACATGGGACCTAACATAGCTGGCGAGATGTGGGTGTGTTTGCTGCACACCTCTGCCTACTCCTTCGGGGAAAAAGGCGTGATGCTATATGCATCCATCAATACCGTGACACGAGATTTTAATTATGGTAGTTTCCAGAGTCATTACCATAGGAACTCTCCTCACGTGATTGCTATCACTGTCACTGTTTTTAGTTTATTCGTTACAAACATAGATCAGAATATTGTTATCACGCCTACTAGCTGTTGGAGAATGGGAGCCAGGGTTATGAATCCAGGCGCTCCCCATCGCCCAACATCGGTACAATGTTGGGCGACACAACCTTCCGCAATGCCACTTGCCTTCGGCTGGGTACACCTTATGTATCTCCGCATCATTGCACTTGTGGAGTAGCCGTTGATAATCTGGGACACCATGGCCTTTCTTGTAGCAGAAGCAGGCCGTATACCTCGGCACGCTATTCTAAACGACATAATTCGTAGGGCTCTTTCCACCGCAGGTCTTCCGGCCGTACGTAAACCAAATGGTTTAGCACGAAGCGATGGAAAAAGACCGGACGGTATGTCGTTGCTACCGTGGAAGATAAGGAGGCCTTTGGTGTGGGACGCTACATGCGTTGACATCTTAGCACCCTCACACCTTCCAAGCACATCCGGATGTGCCGGCGCTGCTGCTGCATCGGCTGAAGGCCTGAAACGGCGTAAATATGCTAACCTAGCAGGTTATTACATATTTTAGCCGTTTGTGGTTGAGACACTGGGTCATGGGGTCCGAGTGCTCGCCGCCTTTATAGAGACATTGCTAAACGCTTAATCGATGCTTCTCAGGACCAGAAGGCTGGCTATTTTCTGGCCCAAAGAATAAGTAAAGCCATCCAACGTGGCAACACAGCCAGCATTCTGGGAACCTTCCCAGTCGGCAATGACGCGGAGGATTTTTTAAACGATATTTTGTAATTTTTTGTATATAATTATGTAAATTCTAAATAACTTTGCAACTTTGCTCTTTCGTTATCACTTCATTTTATAAAACAAAGTCCTCCGCCACGTCTAAACTTTCGCTAAAATTTCGTTATTTCGTTAAACTAAAACTACTGCACCGATTTTCATGCTGTTTTCATCAATAAAGTGTTTGTACAGGAAGGTTACAGTACTATAAAATAAAATACAATATACGCGGACAAAGCGGCGGTTCTCCGCTAATTATTTTTATAATTCTGTTACAGAATAATCTATAATTTCATTCTATCTGAGATTTTTTTAAAGAGATTTTAAAATCTATTCTAGAGCAATTACCGGTAAAAGTAACATGTTGCAAGAACTTAATTTTAGATTTCTCCAAGAGTATGGGGCTTTCCGCCTATCGTAGTTTTTCAACCGACTTTCAAAAAAGGAGTAGGTTCTCAATTCGACTGTATGTTTTTTTATGTTTGTTACTTCATATCTTTGGACTGGGTGAACCAATTATGTTTTTTTTAAATTGAAATCTGCTACTTCCCAAGTGGGTGTTTCCTGTTTCATACCAGTAGAGTTCGGACCAATGGTATAAATCGCGGTGGACGATTTTTGAAGTCTATTTTTGGACTTCCGCATTCCGACAACTGGTCCGAATGCGGAAGAACTTCAAAAAGCGTCCACCGTGATTCATACCAATGGTCCGAACTTTATTGGTATGAACAAGGAAACACTCCCCAAGTGGTGCCATTTCAATTTGCTACAATTCCGACAATTATTTGGTCTTATTTCGGTCATTTAAAGTCGGTTGTTGTGTCAATTTTTGACATGTATTTTATTATTCAGCATGACCGAATTCGGTGACCAAAAACGTACTTATTTTTATATGAGAGCAAAAAGACTTTTAGCAGGATTGAAGCGTATAGTTTTACAATAAGTGTCGAGAAACTTTTGTGAAACATTGTATCTGCCGCGAACGCCAAGTTATGATTTTAGAGTTCCAAATGCTGCGAAGGTAACAGGGCCAAATATCTTATTTTCATAATCAAAATTACGATTACCTATATCTTTCTTCCATCTTCTACTTCTTGCTAGACCAATTTTCTTATTTCTATCTTAAATGAATTGTTTCAGAAGGTTTAAAAGCATCGGTACGAAGTTCGCCGCGACAGCTAGTAGGTACATAAAATCACTCTAGTTTCTCCGAAAAACTATGCTACTATTATACGTCCACATTTCGACAATTAAACACAGTTGTACATGTCTTTCATTTGTTATGTTAACTTTAATTATTTTTCTTGCTATCAATCGTGTCATAGTATGAGAGAACTAAATCAGAGTTATGTCCGTAATACTTGTCTTACATATCCTAGTATATATTAATACCATAAGTGTCATACATAGATTTGGTAAAAGTTTGGTTGCTAACCTGGAAGAAGACAAATGAAACTAAGTAAATATGTACATTACCTATACTTACTAATTATACCTACTAAAATTACATCTAAATTCAAAGTCAAAGAACTCCTCCGCCTCGTCGTCGACTGGCAATGTTCCGAGAAAGCTGGCAGCATTGCCACGTTAAATGGCAATGTTTATTCTTTGTGCCAAATAGTAACCAGCCTTCTGGTCTTGAGAAGTGTCGATCATGCGTTTAGAAACATTTTTGAATAGGCCGCGAGCATTCGGACCCCAAGGTCCCAGCGTATCTGCCCCAAACGGCTCAAATTCATTTCTTTTTATTAAAGTCAGCATATAAATAGTTGCTGAGATAAATATCTGTACTCGATGCATGTATCAACTAAAGGCTATGTAAGTATATATATACCTACCTATATAGTTGTATGTTTGTTAATACGGTTATACGGATTATAGGCAATGGCTCGAGAGTTGAAAGCCGGGACTTTGGCTGAACATTAATTAAGTGCTGTGTGTTGTATGCAACATGTAAATGCACTTTGCTACCTTTGGTAACACATGAGAGTTATCGAAGTTTTTAGCGCGTCACATTGTATTGAAACCTTTAAGTAGGTACAATACAGTAGAAATATATTGCACAAAAACACATATACTTTTTTTCCACTGTTATAATTTTATATTCACTGACCTGTTTCTCCTCACGGCATCATCAGAGATTTATACATACTATTATAGTACTACTTATTTTTTGTCTGTCCATCTATCAGAAACGGAGCAAAAACGGGACCAGGAACAAAGCTTTGGGCATCCGTTAGTTTTAAATGAAGTCATTGTCTCAGTTACAATTTTCAATTTAAGTTGCTAAGTTTTAACTTAGATGAAATCATACGAATCGACAGTTCAATTCCATTTTAGAAGTTGCTTGTGCGTTGCGTGAATTTCCCAACTAAGTTGAGAGGAGTTTTTAAAAATATGATATAACGGAACCGGAGGCTGGAGGGTTTACTAAAAGTTTGAAGAGGAATCGGCCCCAGGGGTGTTGTGATGAATCTTTCACGCGTTTTATTGCTTTGTATCGAGAATCAAAGCTGAGAAAGTAACTTTTGGATGGACAACGTGATCTTAATTTTATACTACTTGAAAACAAAATTATAAATTATTAAGTTAATAGTCACATGTACCAGTCAAGGCACCGTCCCAAAACATCAATGATGATACTTTCATGTGACATCACTTAAAGGCCGTTAAATAAAGAGAAAAGAAAAATAAAACTTGAGTAACTTAAAACTTTAAACAGTGTGAAAATTGTACAGTGTTGCCATGCTCATGAAATTAAAGTTTATTAAGTGTATGAGCAAAAGTAAACACGAAGTTGAACAAAGCTTTGGCTCTTGAAGTGTGGCCACCTGTGTGGTTCACCTCTACTGTTCTAACTATGTCAAGCTTCGCACGTTTGATCACCACAACTTCATTGAAGTTAAGTCTGAACTTGTTTATGTAAGAATATAAAGAATAAAATAATATGTCATGTTGTCGTTGAAAAAATATTGACACAAAAACTGACTTTGAATTACCGGAATGGGACCAAATTGACAGGAGCCCCATGGAATGCAGTACTTAGCTTTTGATAAAAAAAATCAAAATCGGTTCACACAGTCGAAAGATACGAAGTAACACACCTCCTCCCTTTTTTGAAGATAGTTAATAAATGGTGTTAAGGAGCCATATCTAGAAATCCAGCTCCCAAGTTATCTTCATCTGTACGCGGTGCACCTTCTATTAACGAAATAGGATTTGGCAAGAATACTCACTAATACAACGGCAATGGGATCGCCCTCTATTATATATATACCAAATAAACGCTCTCAATAAAGAAGACGTCATTGATAATCAAATGACTTTCTAACACAGAAACCAAAAATAATAAATAATTATGTGATATCAATAAATAAAATAAAACGAAATAAATAAATATATGCAGCTAGCAAGTAGAATTCCTCCTCTCTCCAGACAAACATTGTTCTGTGCCCGACAGGGTCCATAATTGTAACTTTACCTATTTTAACATCTGTACCACATTATGGAAGCAATAAATGTATTGAGTATTAACACATAAACAGTACCAATGAATTTAAATATTAATTGTAATTCATCGTTTTCCTTAAAGCTTTTACAAATATATTTTCATCAGTCTTCACGGCCTTAACAAGCAAAGGTATGTTGTTACATTTACCTACATTTATATTAGTTGAAAATCAGGAAATTATGGTATCCCATTGTTTGGATACAATAGGATTCCATAAATCATAGTGAAGAGGGAGAGAATTTATCTAGTTCTCAATATAAATCTTTATAGGAGCTTGTACAGTTACCGATTTTGTGATTTATTTAGCATTTATTGTAGAAATCTAAACCTCTATTCAACATAGATATTTATAAGGCTATGTAATTATCTTTTAATAAAGGTGCAGGATAGTAGCCTCAACAAGATTTTAGGGGAAAAATGGTGATCAATGGTGAATGAGGCTCAAACAATATAAAAGATTCACATGTGTGCAAAGTTTTAAAGCTAGTTGAAAATACTCGTATATTTTAACGTATATTACGGTATTGCTTTAACACACACAAAGTAAAATAAAAAGAGTGGCCATCCAACGGTATTTAAGAGTCAGCTCAGTTTAACTGTAATAAGTGTCGTGAAACTTTTGTGCATTATGTGTTCTGCCACGATCGATTGTATGTACTACTAGCAGTCGCCTGCGGCTTCACAGATGTGAAAAGGTTGTATTGATTCCCGTGGGAACACATTCCCGGGATAAAAATGCTATGCTAGAAATAAATAAAAAAAAATTAATATATATTTTTGGACATTCTCACGCGACGTCATCTTGCCCAAACTAAGCTATAAGTTTGTGCTGTGGGATTTAGACAACTGATAAACATACTTATATATTTCTACACACCAATATTTGATTCGACCCGGGATTCGAACCCGAGACTCTCGGAGTCGAAAGCCGATGCACTACCGACTACCGATCTTACAACATTAGCTATCCGCCAGGGAAAGTCCCAAAAAACAGACAGATAGACAGACAGACAAAAAAAATGATTTTTTATCTAAGTACTTTAAATACCTACTTTACAGTGAAACGTTGTTAATTTAAAGTTACACACAGATACGTCAATTATATAGTTCTGGGTTATGAGTCTGCGTACGGTCCCTTTTCTTCGTATGGGATGGGTAACGAGTATCTGTACCAGTACCTATATTATTCTTTTATATTTGGTTATTATCAAAGGAAGAAGTTAGATTATTGGATAAAAAATACACCTACATCAAATACGTTCATAGTATATTTCATGTAGGTGTATTTCTTCCAATAATCTTCAGTGTACATCGTTCTTTGATACCAAGTAGGTACCATTAGAATAATATCAAATTAATTTTCTAATTCCAGCTGGTAACCGCACTGAATTTCGTCAAGTACTGTTCAGACGAGACATCCTTGTAAAGTTTTCTCGAGTTACTGAGACACAGAGTAAGAATTTGAAACCATGCTGACAGGCAGGAATAACTTAATTCCGATGGAGAGCACTTTGTAAAGAATAGGTCTTAAAAGACAAGCGCAATTGTTAAAGCTCTCTCCAGATGTGCAGACGCCGTGAAAATCTGTAAAATAATACTCCGCACTAGTTAAGCCAGTCCGTAGCTGACGATACAATAAAATAACTAGTACTCAGGGAGCAAACTACAAATTACGGGAGCGCTTACTCAGCTTAAAATAATTAAGATGCCTTGTCTCTTCAGATGGTGACAGTCAGTGAAATACTACAGTTAGTCTCTGGCCGATTTGGAACTTAATAAACAAGTTGAGTATTTATTTTACAATAAAATAAGTAGACTTGTTGTTTAGGGTTCCGTAGTTCCAAGTGTCGGACCCCTAATAGTTTAGTAATTTCCGTCCGTCCGTCCATCCGTCGGACCTGGGCTTTCCACCCCAACGGCTTGTGCTAGAAAGATGAATTTTTGAACGGATATTTGTATTTACTATTCCGACGAAGTGCTAAAATAAAATTATGAAAATTATTTTTTTGGGTTACCTGCCCTACAAATAACTTGGGGTTTTTTCTCGCGTCTGTCCCATGGTGTATTTTTTTAATTCCGCCGCCCAAGGCCGCGGTCGCTCCCACGTCCGTTGCCGGGCGTCTCCGGCTCGCACGCAGAAGGTATTTCCAGTTGCACCCGGCAAAGCCCCATGGTGTGGTGTATTATATCATTGGATAGGTCTTTTAAAAACATTGGGAGTTTGCGAAGCAAATTTTTTGATTTAGGTTTCATGATGGTAGTCCATAATGATGAACTTTGAAGGAAAACTATAACGGACCAGATTACTTTATTAGTTTAGTATAGAGCATATAATGGGTGACTACGGAACCCTTTGTTATCCGTGGCCCGACATGCACTTGGCCGGTTTTCTTTTTGCATCCCCTAGAAAGATTTTTCGCCAGATGTTGAAGTAGTTGCTGAATAATAAAATGAATCGCAAAAATGAAAGTCTTGGGGTGTACTTGAACCACCGGCTATTTCCTTCCAAGGAGAAACGCTTATGCCAACCAATGTGGAATCCTGCTCTGTTGGCACGAACGTTCCTCCTGGAATGGAATTTGTATGTTCTTAAGTTCTAATTTAGTACTGGTTAGTATTTCCACATTTTTTACTAAACAGTACTAAATTAGAACTTCTGAACTAAATCACATTATCAAATAAATAAAAATAAAACAAACGGAAAAGTACAAGTGTTTTATCCAATCATCATCTCCCTGCCGTTATCCCAATTATTTGGGGTCGGCGCAACATGTTTTCATTTTCCATACATCCCTGTCCCAAGTCATCTCCTCAGTCACTCCTTACCTGGTCATACACGCATTCCATTAATCTTTTCTTGGGCCTACCTCAATCCATTATGGAGCAAATTCCGCTAAGTGCCATCATTCGACAATATAATTAGTTAATGCTATTAGGTGTTTTTGTCTCAGCCCATTTTGACGTTCACTGCTGGACAAAGGTCTCCCCAAAGTTTAGTACCTAGTAGTAGTGGTTAGTTTAGGGTTTTGTGTCGAGTTTTCCTTCTCTACTAGTACTATTAGTTTGGTGCAATCATATTTTTGCTAATGTAATGTATTTTTTAAGACATCGTCTGATGGATTGGTTCTTTAAGGGCCGTCAATAAAAAAAAAAGAAACCTGAAGTGAATGTGATACTTGAGTATCTCTATCACATTCCCCTAGTGAAGCAATAAGGAAGAGTATTAGGGGTCAATATACGAGTACTTGACGATTTCGTTGGTTGGGCTAAATGTTGGAAGTTATTTGTTGCTATGATTCCAAACCCTCTGATCATATCTACTTAAATCGTAATATACTCTTCTATGTTCTACCTTATCTACTTAAATAATATAAATTGAATGTTAAAATAATACAAAAACTAAATAATAACACTTACAATATTTAAAACAAACAACGTATTTAAATGTCAAATGTGTCAAAAAGTGGAGTGGAATTTCACAGTAGGTAGGTAAGTTGTAGAGGTGTCAGGAGCCACACGCCGAGTGCTAGTGGCGTGCCAACTATGTCTTTGTTTCCTTCTCAGTGTCTGTTTACTGTGGTGGCATGTTTATTTGACGACCTTAAAGATTTCAACAATATCATAACTATAATATATTACACTGTTGTTTTCATCATGTATCTGTAACACTGCGTTCACTGTACGACAGTTAAAATAATGTTCAAAGTTATATATTGAGTTAAAAAAGAATTTTAATTCTAAGTTAGCTTGATCGATAACTGTAGTTTGGCATCTTCTAAGGTGGCTACTCTTGGTGTTTCGACTTTTTCCAAACCATCAGGCCTGCGAGATCCTTTTGAGGAACCAAAATTGTGTTTCGCGTCATTCGAATAACTTTGGGGCTCATCCAGGGAGCTTTGGGAGTTAAAGTCATCCTTGTCCTCCTCCTGTATCCTTGTGAACAACAATGACAGAGGGACAAACCCGGCCAGAGTTGGCGAAGTGTGGACGTAATGACGCCTCTGTTCACTCCTTTGGTGATATTATTGAAAAAAAAATGTAAATTCGTATAACGTCTGTTTTACTTATTATCTATTTATATCTATTCTATACTTAAAATAAATCTGTAGAAGTGAAAATTCTGTTCATTGAAAATATCAAAAAAATAAATGGCAGGGGGTGTTACTAGACCGACATCGATGCCAAAAATGTGATTAAATTTTTTTTTTGTCTGTCTGTCTGTTTGTTCAGGCATCACGCAAAAACTACCGGTTCGATTAAGATGAAACTTGGTACAATTACTCTTTAATATCCTGGGCACCACACTGGGTACTTTTTATCCCAGAACAGTATCTTTACATAGTATAAAACAAAGTCGCTTTTCCTGTCTGTCTGCCCCTATGTATGCTTAGATCTTTAAAACCACGCAACGGATTGTGATGCGGTTTTTTTCATAGATAGAATGATTCAACAGAAAGGTTTTAATGTATTATACATGTATAATATACAAGAGTAATACCGATTATTTTAGAGGTTTCTAATGTAATGTCGTAAATAAACACATTTTTTTGCGCTTTCATTGCAAACGCTGACGAAGCTCTACGAGACAGATCAAAATAATGTACTACAGTATTGTACACCATAGAAAGGTCTACAAAAAAGTTCGCGCTAGCATTATGTTTATCTCTTAAGGAGAACTCACAGTAACCATTTTTATCTTTTATAAATGACAATAAAATAATGTGTCATTTGATAAGCTATTTTTAACAATGCAGTATTATTCCTTATCTAATTGAATACTTTACATACGTTGTGCATTTAATTTAGACCAAAATTGCCATTCAAACCATATAATTTTGACGAATGACTTAAGATATATCTCGTGTTGAAAGAAAAATAACAGCGCGACGACGCGGCTGGGCGGTGGTGACCAATGACGGAAGTGAACACAAAGCGATTTTAAACAATCTATACCTACTTATAATAAATTTGTAGAAGTGAAAATTCTGTACATTGAAAATATCAAAAAAATAAATGGCAGGGGGTGTTACTAGACCGACACCAAACCCAAAAATGTGATTAAAAGAAATTTTGTCTGTCTGTCTGTCTGTTTGTTCAGGCATCACGCAAAAACTACCGGTTCGATTACGATGAAACTTGGTATAATTATTCTTTAATATCCTGGGCACCACACTGGGTACTTTTTATCCCGGAAAAGTATATACAATGAAAAACAAACTAAATTTTGTGGTTCGATCCCTAGACCCGATTACTATACCAACCGCAAATAATAAGTTTGTCTTAGGTTTTTTTTTATGTTGGGATCGCCAAATTGACGCCGCCCGCCTGGTGGTAAGTCGTGACGACGTCTAGCGATTGTGGGCCACGCTCACAGCACACAATACTATAGAGAGTGGCCCTCAACTTGACGACCTACTGATGTGCCTCTTCTCGCTCCGCTTCAAGAACCCAGGGTTATATGTGGGAGGAAACACGTGCACAGGCAGGGCGTTCCAGACCACTATCGTTCGGCAGAGTATTAACGATTTGATTTTTTGATTTGAATTTGCGGTTTGGTTTTCAATCGCTTCATAAATGAAAAAGTTATGTAGATACTTTTTCTTTTTTTTTAATTCCGCGGCCCAAGGTCGCGGCCGCTCTAACGTCTGTTGCCGGGCGTCTCTGGTTACAAGCAAAACGTATTTCCAGTGGCGCCCGGACGTTATGTAGATCTAAAGTAGCAACAGCTAGTGTAAAATAAAACCTGAAATCTTCATGATAAAATACAAATGTGGAACATTTCATATTCCCAGTTATTGCTTCGAAGAATTTTATTTTACGCTATGACATGACATTCACTATTGGTCGCCACTCTCGATCGCTTCGAGGGACACTTGTTATCAACACAGTCAATTCACAGTAGCGGCGTTCTAAAAACGTGATATCACAAAGAGTATCGGGCTAGGGCGAGAGGGCATAGCGAGGTCACGCCAGCCGCTGAGGGCCCTTTGCTTTGTTCCACTGGCAACAATGCCTCACCAAGGGCCTACTCGAGCGCACTTGTATCGGATGCAAGCGATGTTTCGCTTGTGCGGATTAGGGTTTTACGACAGATACGTACTTGGCCACGACTTTAAATAAAAAAAAACGGAAGCCGATTTTGAGGAGCTCTCGTTTCGTCTAAAATAAGCAATGTTAAATCTATTCGATTAAACGATACAGTCATCATGTATAACAATGCAGGAACGGATAATGTAAGATTTGTTACGTTACGTTGTCTTCAATGTTAGGTAAGTTTGGAATCCACTTATTTATTGATGTTCAGATTCAGATCAACTTCTGCAAGATTAGTGGTGTGCAAGATTCTGGGAACCTTCCCAGTGGGCAATGACTATTTTTTAAACGATTTTTGTTAATATTGTTAGTACCTACATAATTATGTACATTGTTACTACTGCAAGTTTTTTTTTCTCTAAATATTATATTTGGTTTAATAAGTTTAGTTGTTTGTTTGTTCGGGTATTCCGTAAAATCAGCCCAACTGATCTTCATGGAATTTGGCATGGCAACAGATTGGGATTAATATTAAACTAACTTTTATCCTGGATTATAGGGATCGGGTATGACAAAACTATTCCTTGGGTACAGACGAGTTCCTAAGCGGTGATAGTTTATAATAAGAACTATTTACGGTTAGACTTCACCAGTGTCAACACTGCGAGGTTTCCGCCGACGAAACTGCACTTCACGCATTGGTGGAGTGCTCAGCGTGGGTGAGTCAGCGCCGCTGGGACCTCGTAGTGGGTCTGGTCGTGGATATCCTCTCGCTGGAAACCATGCTTCAAGCCATGGTCTCCAGCGCGAGTAGGTGGAGGCGGTCGTGAGGGAGAGGGAGCGTACCCGCCCGCTGAGTTCCGCAATCAGCGGCCAGGGCGCCACAGACTCATTTGCGCCCAGGACTTCCATGATCGGGGCCTGACGACGGGGACGGCGGGATAGCTACCCGCCGTCCTTACAGAAGTAGGCTAGAGGGGTCGTGCACTGCGGGACCTCAGACCCACAGCACGCAACCAGAATCACTCACCGACGCGGGATAAGACCCAACCCCAACGACGCGTAATTATCATTCCGACCAAACCCTCGAAGAGGCTACACCGGTGGCCAAAGTCCGCCGGGTGCCACTGGAAATATCTTCTGGTGTGTACCAGAGACGCCCGCAGCAATGTACATGAGAGCGGCAGCGGTCTCGCGGAGTTAAAAAAAATAACGGTTAGACTTTATGGTTAGGATACAATTCTAGTAGGTATTTTATATGACTAGGTTACCCCGTAAACGTTGTTTTACCAAAAATATATAATATGCATAAAATGTTCCATAAGAATCGGTCGAGTTTAAGAGATTGCCAACAAACACTGTGACACATTATATTAGAAGAATCTTAAAACGAACGCTTTTTCTCAAAGTATTATTATCATGGACATACCTACTATAAGCACAGAATAGATGTACTTACATACAGAACTTGCACTCCTACGTTAATTAAAGCACTTTTGTTTACAGAGAAGAAAGTGCCAGCATAATTTGACCAATAATTATGACGTTAATGCCTCAATATCAACTCTATGGTCCATGCCGTGTCACAAACAAGAGACAACCCTTACTGACTTACAACTTCAAGTTGCAGCTGACGTCACGTATTTTTTGCGATTGTTAAGCGAGTGACATATGCCTGCTATAAGTACATTCTCTTTAGAAAACATAACCTTAAGTTTATGTTAGAACTTTGTATGCGTATTGTGACTCAATGGCAGGAGTGCTTGTTCTAAGTCCGTCCCTGTTCACGGAGAGTAGTAATTATACGATATTTATGCGAGGTGCCCTTCCCCCACTCTAGTCTTAAGAGCTTGGTAAAAAGAAAAGCGATATGAGTGTCGAAACTTATGAGCCATAATTCTCTTTCAGCGAAATTTTTTTGTAGACTAAGAGAATTAATCTTCTGCCTAACATAAGAAGTTCAATTGAAGTAAGATCAGCACGTATGAAAGTTTTTGTGTTGAAGACCGTACTCACATAATATCAAAATATTCCCAATAAAGTCCAATGACAAGTGAAATTTCACACGATAGGACACAGGTCAGGGCATACACTGACCTGTGTCAACCATAGCTGGGGGCAAGAATTTTAAAATGGTAAATATTTTTATAAAAGTGCTATTAATCTCAGTGTAAGCCGTAAAATTTTGTGTGAAACTCGGAAAAACAAAAATGTCCAATTTTCAGTTCCATAGTAGTGGAAAAACTTTACACAAAATTTAATTAATCTTGCATGTTCACGTGTTCTGAGTATTTTTTCATAGAACATTTTAAAATATTATCGTCGTGACAAAACTACCGGTTGGCAGTTGGCGGTGGCTGCACTATACGCATTGTGACCGCCTCTTACTAGTCCACGGCGCGTATAAGTACAAAGTCCAGCTAAATACCGGAAGACGTTGGGTCTCCCCGCTTTGTTACAACGACAATGAAAAGGAAATGTCTTTTCCATTTTTCCAAGGCTCGAGCCATTGAATACCTGCCCATTTGTTTATACAAAGCGGTCTTAGTTAAACACGGTGCGGGTTTTTGGGTATTATTAACTGCAAACAGTAAGAATTATTTATTACCAAGTTAATTTCCGATGTGCTTAGCAATAAAACCGCGTAATCTATGTAATTAACCGTTGTGCACACGTTTGCAAATCACCTTACTTTACGTGACATGTGAACTTAATTACACTCTCTGTATTGGTTTAGCATCTGTAGGTACCGCTGCATTATTTAACTTTAAGAAAACGTTACCTTTCCTTTTGATTGGTTAATGCATTTTGTGCCACAGTATATTAGAACGTTACTGCAACTACTATTTTAGTGAAACAGCTGCAAAGAAAGAAAGGAACACGAGCAAAAAGGACATTCTTTGAAAGTTCTTTATTTCAGGGGATTTTAACAGTAAAGTGTGGTTTAATTGCGAGGTAGAACTTTCATGGCTGTATACTTCTATTTTTATTCGATTAATTTAGAGTCGATTCTTTCAGTTCAAGCGCTAGTGGAGAAATATAGAAATTTCCCTGTTCATTTATTGCATTGCTATTAAGTTCGTCGTAGCAATAATTTCTAGATATTATAAAATTGTAAAAATAAATAAAAAACCAACCAAGTGTGAGTCGGACTCGCACACAACGGGTTCCGTACCGTGATTTATTTCGTGTTTGTTTAACGTGCACCACGTAAACACGGCTGGATAGATTTTGATGACGTTCATTGTGAAGATAGTTTAAGAGCCGGAGCAGATGTTAGGCTACTTATGTTGACTCGGTTTCATATATAAATTTATACGTATTTAAAAAAGCACGTAGGCGAATATAAAAATAATCTTCAAGTTATAGAGCTGACAATGTAATGGTATTTATTGTCGAGTGGTTTCTGATTGGAGACTGTCCAATTTCAAAAATATTCAACTATGTTACAATCCATTGTAAGTAAGTTGAAAGTTAAAAGGACGCGCACATCCGTTGAAGGGATCTGTCCCTATTACGTTACCCTCACTCGCCGTCAACTATTCAGCCCATAGACAATAGTAAGGCTGCAAAACTTTTATGGTGCTCTACACTTTTGAAATATTTTGTGAAGCTAATATTTTAAAACGAATAGGATATTAAGGTTAGACAAGGACGCTGGGCGCCACTGGAAGTTCTCTGTGTGCTAACCAGAGGCGCTCGGCAATGGACGTATGAGCGTAAAAAAAAGGTTAAACAAAGAAGTATATTAAACTATGTAGTACCTTTTTGTTTGTGTATCAGATATCAATTCAGAATACTACACTTTTGTTGTAAAATAATAGTATACCACTAAAATTTCTCCAGCATTTGGTAAAGATAGATCTTGTGTTTGAAATGGACTTTTTCTTCACAAAGAGCACATTTTACCTGTTTATATTTTGGATGTTAGTGGGTGGTGGGTAGTGGATAGTGCAGGGCGTGTGGAGGATGAGATAAGAATCAAATAGATGTTGTTTCGCTGCATGGCGCTCTGTCGCACGGGGCATATGCACGTGCTGACAACGGACGGCCTAGTCTTGACACTTGCACTTAACAACTTGTATCTTAGTCCAATGTCAACACGAACATTTCACACCTTAAGTTCTCGGAGATACAGGAGGAATCTGACATGTGAGGAACTGTCAAACTGTGGTTTTATGTAAAACATTGAAAAGTCCACACACAAAGTTCTATACACTCAATTTTGGCAATGTATTTGTTGGATACAAAGATCCCAGTATCTTAAAAACTTTGAGAGTCCTCCAAAGGGGTATTTTAGGACCAAAAATAATAAGTCTAATGTATGGGAGCCCCCTTAAATATTCAAAATACCTGTAAAATACAATAATATTTTGAAACAATGCCGTATAAAAAAGTATTACTTTGTTAAGAGTCATATAATTTCAGAACATTAAAATTTTAAATAGGCATTTACTGTATTGCAAATCTACAATAGAATCAAAATTACTTGCACGTACTACATTTTTCACCTGAAGTATGTTTCGGCTGACGTAATAGTCATGAAACGTATTTTGGCAGAGCGATAAGGAAATGACACAAAGAAAACAAACTACAGTCCGCTTCGGCTGAAAATTTGTGAGGGCGGGAGAGTCAGACGCGGTAGCGGGCGCGGGAGAGGAAGCGGACAGATAGCGTCGTGGTAAAATTATTGGTATGGTGTCACTGGAATCATAGATCGTTTGAGATTCGTATCAATGCACTCCTAGGTTTTTGTTACTTTTGCGTTTGGTTTCTCAACGTGCATTTTAATTGTGTTACGAAACTGTAGTTACAGAATTACAGTGAGATACAGTGTGTAAGGTTTTAGAATGAGCTTCAGTGGAACAGTTTTCCAATTCCTACGGGATTTAACGCATATTGAGTATCTTTTTGTCAAATTAGGCAATCTGTAAGTAAATTTTGAAATTTTCATCCAAATCTTTTCACCGATTTACATGTGATTGAACAACGCATTTTCGTATTTAATTATATTTATTCTACAAATGCAGCCAGTACGTTATAAAAGCTAAAAATTTTTTTCATCTCCAGTATACAGGGTTGTCTGGTAAGTCGTGCGAACCCCGTACAGGGGTGGTCGTTCCCACCATTTCCGACAAATTTCACCTTGGACCCCTGCTCCCCACCCTAACCCTTTTCAAGTTATAAGGCTTTGAAGATTTTTTTGAAAAAATGCCGATTTCTTGTCTATTGGCTTATCTTTTTCGTTTATTTTTGTTCAAATTTTTATTTTTATACGATTTTTGTGTAGCAGATTAGTTTCTTCATCATTATGAAAAATAAAATTAGAGTTACCTCAACTAAATGGGTCGTAGATAGAAGATTGATAGTTATAACATCAATAAAAAATCAGTACAAATCAAACTTCAACCAGCAATGGTAAAAAAAAATCTATGACACCTAGGCTGCAGATACGCTTAAAAATATCTACGTTTCATTAGCTATTCAACAAGGTATAACAAGCTAGGCTTTTTTTTTTATTCCGCAACCCTAGGCCGCGGCCGCACCTACGTCCATTGCCAAGCACCTCCGGTAGACACTGAGAGAATTCCCAGTGGCGCCCGGCGGACCTTGGCCCCCGTTGTGGCCACTGCGTGGTGGTCGGGTGTTACCCCGCATCCTTGGGGTCGGGTTAAATCCCGCGTCGGTGAGTGAAGTCGTGCGTGAAGTGAAGCCCCACATCACGCAGCCCTTCTAGCCTGCTTCTGTAAGGACGGTGGGTTGCTAATCCATCGTCCTCAGGCCCCGATCATGGAGGTCGATGGTCCTGGGCGGGTGTGCGGCGTCCTCGCCGCACACTTCGGAACTCAGCCTACCGGCCGCCTCCTTCACGAGCATTACCTGCTCGCAGAAGGAAACGGCCGCGTTCCACTGGCTCCCGCTAGAGACCATGGCTCGTAGCATGGTCTCCAGCGAGAGCGTATCTACGTCCAGGCCCACAACGAGGTCCCGGCGCTGACTCGCCCATGCTGAGCATTCCACCAACGTGTGGAATGCCGTGTCTTCGCCGGAAGCCTCGCAGTGTTGACACGCGGGTTTGACCTCCCGATGCATGTGAAACAGATACTCACCGAAGTTTCCGTGCCCAGTGATGATCTGTGTCGCACGATACGTGAGGCCACCGTGCTGCCTCTGCAGCCACTCCTCCATGATCGGTCTCACCGCCGCGATGGTGGTGGTTCCCCACTTTGGTTGCTGAAGTCGCACCTTCCTTGTCTCCATGAGATCCTGTCGGAGTTGGGACCGCTAGGCCTCGAATTCTCGAGACGCAGGCCTGTGGTCCCGCTCCAGCGCCTCCTTGTGCCATTGAAACAATGACGCAAGGGCTCTCGCTTCCAGGTCCCATGGAGGGGTCCCGGCTAGGAGACATGCAGCCTCTAGGGAGATCGTGCGGTACCCTCGTATTGTCCTGACGGCCAAGGTCCTCAACGATCTGTGTAAAATGGCAGCGTTGTTGGCTGTCAGTCTCGGCGCCCATACGGGAGCCCTGTACACGGCTATACTCCGCACGATCCCCAGGTACAGTCTCCTGCAAGAAGCGTTGGGTCCCTTTAAGTTGGGCATCAGTCGCGAAAGCGCGGCTGTCGCCCCCGTCACTTTGGGGACCAAACTTCGGAAGTGTGGTCCGAAGTTCCACCGACTATCAAGTTCGAGCCCCAGATACTTCATTTTGGGCTCGATGCCGATGCTAACGCTCCCTACATTTATGCTGGATCCTGGAGGTGGCCCGCGCCGAGGTCCGTGAAAACACAGAGCCTCGGACTTATTCAGTGCCACGTCCAGTCCCAGCCGCAATAAGCTAGGCTGCTATTGGAAGTCTTGGAATAATCTTTGATAAAAGTCTTAAAAGTAGTAGTAAAAATTACCGTAAAATTTATCAATTAAGTTACAAAATAAAATAAAACAATTCAAATAGGTACTAAAAATGTTTTTTTTTTAATCTTTCGTGTTCAATATGTATTTCCAGTGCGCCCGGCGGACTTGGACCACCTCTGTGGTCTCTGCGAGGGTTAGGTCGGGATGAGAATCCCGCGTCGTTGGGGTAGGGTTTTTGTTTTTTGTCTGGTTGCGTGCTATGGGGAAAAGGCTCTACGAGGTCCCGGCGCTGACTCGCCAACTCACCACAGATGTTGTTAAATCGCTTCTTATTTGATTTGCTGCCACTATAATTCTTTCCTTTAACACGTCTACAGACTCAATTGGGCGGTTTTCGTCGTATACTATGCTTTTCATGTGCCCCCATACATAAAAATCCATGGGGGTCAGGTCTGGACTTCTCGCTGGCCACGGTATAGGTCCACCTCTCCCGATCCACCTATTGGAATAGTTTCTGTCCAACAATTCTCGGACATTTCTGCTATAATGTGCCGGGCAACCGTCATGTTGCCGGGCGCCACTGGAAATGACGCCCGCAGCAATGCACATGCAAAAAAAAACCGTCATGTTTGAATTATTTTATTTTATTTTGTAACCTAATTGATCAATTTTACGGTAATTTTTACTACTACTTTTAAGACTTTCAAAGATTATTCCAAGACTTCCAATAGCAGCCTAGCTTGTTATACCTTGTTGAATAGCTAATGAAACGTAAATGGGGTCCAAGGTGAAATTTGTCAGAAATGGTGGGAACTACTACCCTTGAACGGGGTTCGCACGACTTACCAGGTAACCCTGTATAATGGTGTTTTAACAACCTTTAAAACGTTGATTTAAAAGGTTGTTGAAGTTTTCAGTAATTATACACGAATGTAAGGAAAACAATTGACGCGGTTAAATAAAGAAAAGAATTAAAAGTTTATAAAAATCCATAAAGCTGCAATAGTAAGGTAAGAAAACCGCTCGAGCTTCCCTCCCTAACCTATGTCCAGTATAAAAGGTTGTTAAAGAAAGAGCTATAATAGGACAGACATTTGTAAGATTGCCTCCACTCGTACGTAACCCAGATCGATATATCGCAGGCGTTGTATATTCAGGGGCCTATTTCAGGTTAGAAATGTAAGAATTGAACGGACACGCCACGTGAACGATTGACGTATTATAGTTTTGTCTAGGAATAGAAATAACCTTCGAAGAAACGATTTCAATGGCCGTCGACCCATTTAATTGAACAGACAATGTACAATACTGAGAGCGAAGAGGCGATTTGTCAAAGGAATAAATTTCAACAAAAGGTTTCATTTGAATGGCAACTTGTTGTACAAGACCGTTTTAATTTCATAAGTCGTTTATCATAATCAAGGCAGGGGGTGGTGGGTGAGTATAACCCATGTCAGTGTCTGAAGGAAATGTCACATACCTGCTCGGACAATGCGGACATTTTGTGGACACGGCTTTGCGAAACTCGTTTAAAAGCATTTATACTCCAGCTTAAATGATTTAGCTGGTTATTTTTTGAGATATACGACGAAGCTGGATTATCGTTTGTATTTCCCTCAGAAATACATTGTGTGACCGAGATATTTGTCAACTCGCTCCGACGATTACAGCAAGCGACGGAGTTGGTCGGTGAATTTATGTCGAGACATTACAGCCTACCGTGGAAATAGATTATCTGTTTTACCTACTTACGTACGACAGTGATAAAAAGACAAGCCAATTCTTTTATTTTATACCAAGAGATATTATAACTTATTTACTTTTTCTTTGCTTGATGGAAACGATTGACGTCATGATACGATAGTAAATACGACGATAGTAAATACGACGTCATAAATACTATATTTCTACCTTACAGAGGAATATAGATTATTGTATAGAGAAAAGCCTACTCCACACTCTGTACGGTTTAATCATCGGAGGATTGCCTCCGAATCAAGTAGATCACTAAATAGTTCGTGCCAGCTGACATCCCTAATCTAATATGCTCGATTTGGGATCCGACGGGGGCGTACAGTGCAATCTTCGACCAACAGTGGCGGGAACACCGTCCCTCTCTTTATTACCTACGTAATGACACACTTGGACATTTACTAACACAAACTATCTTCATGGGTTTTAGTTGATTCTAAATAATGTAAGTTCGAGTTACTGTTTTGATACTATTTAATTTGAATTCAACTAGGCCTGTGTTACTGCTACTTCTATTAATATTATAGGTTCAGATGGAAGCTTACTTCTAGAATATTCTTATCTACACTGCAATCTGTTTTACTATATTAATTTGTTGAACTTTATTTCTGCAAACTTAATTGTATCTGTTATTGCTAATAGTTGAGGGAGCTTGTGGTCTAGTGGTAACCAACAATGTTAACACATGGCAAAGGTTAAGCAACATCTAGTCAGGCCGGTCTTAGGATTTTTTTAAATTTCTTAAGACACTGAGACCCCTCCGTGCCTCGGACAGCACGTTAAGCCGTCGGTCCCGGTTGTCATACGAACATCTATGGCAGTTGTTAGGGGTAGTTGGAGCCCTAAATCAAAAATCCGAACGGTCTTACTACAGAACTTCGATATCGCCCATGGGCTGTGGAGGTCAGATGGCAGTCGCTTCACGGAAAATATCGAAGTTAAGCCGAATCGCAGTTAGACTGGAAAGCCGACCCCAACTGAGTTGGGAAAAGACTCGGTGAATGAACGATGATTTGCCAATTAATTACCTTATTGTCTATCATAAAATTGTGTTCTCGCGTTCTATAGTTGTATTGTAACCTATCTATATTATAGCAATAAAAAATAGCCTAATATCTGACCAAGGTCTCCATTTATATGCACATCCAATTTTGTCAAAATCAGTGCAGTCATTTGTAAATATCCATACACATTATTCCATACTACAAGACGTATAAGTAGGTACAGTTCGTAAGAGATAAGCGGAGCTTTGCATTTGTGTGAGTGCACGTGAACATATATGTGATCCACACACATGTGTTGTACACGCAGCTACAAAAAGAGATTTTACTCTACTTTTTGTGGTCACTCACACGAATGCAAAGCTCCGTTTATCCCTCGCGAACTGTATATTCCTACGCAGTTGTAAGGTAAAAATAGAATCAGGTACAATAACATTATAATATCGTCTATTCAAATCTGCAATAAGTGTGTTCAGAGACAGATAGTTGACTTCAATAGCGTCTCATCACTGTCTTAAAATGCACCATAGGGGACAGTAAGTAAGGTTGGTAAACGATCGAAATCTAAATAATAAAGATCGCAAACTGTATGGTGTGCGATCCCCGGCAGGATAGGCTCAGTTGAACAAAATTGGAGTAATAAAAGAAGAATGCTCGGAAAAGTTTCGCAATAAAGCCAACGAGTATCGAGTGTTAAGAAGTAAAGAGTTCTACGGTATAACGCTACACAACGTGGCTTGTGTTGTGGCTACGCCGGGAAACTGTATGTGTGTGTGTTTGTGTTTGTGTGCTTCGTCACGTGGAAAGCTTAGGACTGTGTTATTCAGTTATTACGAGTAATTGTACAACGTGTACACAAGTGTATTGGTTTCATTTCGGGTTAATTTTTTTTTACCTTTTACGTTGTAAATAATTATAGAAAGAAAATACATCCCATTAATATTATAAATACGAAAGTGGGTATCGATATATTTATAGATGTTTGTGTCTCGAAAACTACTCAACTGGTTATGAAAATATACAGTAGCTCATACATCAGGATTACACATATGCAACTTTTAATCTCTGTGATGTGTTCCCGTGAAAGTGCGGGCTAGCTAACCAAGAATGTTTCCTCAAAAAAGCAGAACTAAATACCCGCTTTTCGTCAGTAGTCTTGATGGTTCCACGTTATAGGAAGCAAGTATATAGCGTTAACCGGGAGCTTTTGTTTGTTACGTTTGCTATTAATATACCTATAATATGGCTTAGCATTTGTTAATGGTGTGTCGCGTATAGGTACCTACCAATGGCGTTTAGAATGTCAATGGGACGAGGTCTCAATGATAAATTTGTCTCTTGGGAAATATAAAATGATAACTTACTGCCACAGTTCTGCAATAAAAGTATACAACAGTTGCCCTTAATAGATCACGGTGATTTATATAATACCTACATCATTTGTTAACAGTGTAAAAGAAAGTCAAATTCTGGATTAATTTCTAACATTCTGTATATTACTACGTAGTACTATTATTTATGCTGTGATATTACTTTAATTTACATTCCTCCCTCTTATTTGTAAATACTTATCATAGCATTCCTCACAACATCATCAGTCTAGCCGCCAACAAAACAGCTCGTATTAAAAGAACTAATGCCTATATAGCTTTTTTCTAAACATGACAAAACCTATAACACCCAACACTTATATTCGCATTCGCAGATCAAACATTGCACAAACACAAGGATCGAATCACAAGACTAAGAACAACAAACCACGCAACCAAAAGAGAAATACACGTAAACTAAAGCAGACTACAGTACAGTATATAAGTTTAATCTTATTCAATTTAATCTTACTCTTGGAATATAGGACACATCAGTATAGAGAGCTGGCTGTAGAGGCAACGAGTGGACCACCACTCGTAGCGGGCAGATGCATCAACAAAATTACAATGATCACCAGCGAGAATTTCATACGGTTTCAACTGAAATATGTAGTGGGAATGCGGTCAGTATAAAGCTATAAATGTAATGGATGGTTTAGAGTTTTAGTTTTTTTAGTACACTGCCATGAATTGGTGGTTTTAACTTGTTATGTTAAAAGACTAGCGGACGTCGGTGACTTTGTGTGCTTTCATAGCAGTGCTCCTATTGATCGTAGCGTGATATTATTATAATAAAGCCTACCTCAATAAATGGACTATTCAGCACATGCAGAATTTCCCATTTTTTATTTTTGTTATTATTATTTTACAGAAATTTTTTGCTTATAACTAAACCAAAGTCCCACAAAATCGTGTTGTCGGTTTGACTGTGGGATCAAACCTCCGTACATTAAACATGACATAATCTAAACAAAAATGTAAACAATAATAATTATATAGACATTAGCAATGGGTATAGTAGGTGGGTGCTTACTTATGTTACAGTATTACAATAACTCTTTATATAAAAATTAAACAGCTTACGCTTATATTTAAGTGGATTTGTTTCGTCCCTGATTTCCTGAGGCAAGCCATTCAATAGATAAAGGCAAGCGTTTTTTTAATGACCTATCATCATAATAGTTATGTATTTGTGGAACAACTAAGATACCTGTATCCCTAGATCGGGTGTTATTAATATTATTTACCTTCTTTAGATAATGCTCCTGACTTCCACGGTTGTTTACCTCTAGTAGGTATTTATGTTTCAAGGTAATCAGTAGAATTTTACATAGTTTAAATAATTGTTTGTAAAACAATGATAAGTAAATTATTAAAAAAAAAACGTTTTAAACTTATTTTAAATTTCTTAATAGCACTATTTTTCGCAGGATTAAAAAGACAACAAAACGTCGACAATTGTTTCGCCTCTAAACGAAGCATTATCAAGACTGTCTCAGAGAGAACAGCAAAATTTGTGGTTAGAACATAATATATTTGCTTATAAGTAAACGTGTGCAAATTTCATTATCGCGATGTAGGATTTTTTCACAATAACTAACGTGGGTAGAAACCTCAGATCTTGCTAACTATGTACCCAAAAATAGGTATTCACCAATACAAGACTTTATCTTATTAATTTTCAACAAATTGTGTAGAAATGCCAAATGACACATACAAACCAACAACCAACTAATGTGTCTGTCTGTTTACAACCAGATTAAGTAAGGGAGACGTGTGAAAATCTATTTGTTCATTGAGTAAGGTGTCCGCATCTCTTCTAACTATTTCTAGCCTTTCCCAAACACTCAGCTTGAACCCTTTCTCACATAAACGTAAAACTTTAAAGGTGTTACTATTGTTCAAGGGGTGACCAGTGTCAAGGAGGTGCTTCGCGAAGAGGGACTTCTCAGGACAACCGTTGCGGAACGCCGCCATATGCTCCTTATATCTGATCTCAAAGGACCTGCCCGTCTGCCGCACATACTTCATATCACATCCATCACAACTCAGCAAATAAACACCCGATCTGCGTGAAACCGACACCGAGTCCTTGCCATTACACAGCTCCCTCAAGGTGTTCTGTGTTCTAAAAGCCACGAATATCCTATTCTCCCTCATGATCTTAGCTATACTCAACGAAACGGGACCCACGAACGGCAAACAGGCAGTGTACTTCTTAGGTGGATCTTGAGTTGGATACAATAAATGAAAACTAGCATTTCTGCGATTTTTATTTAGTAATGAGTGGACCATACCTACGTTGTAGCCATTACTGTGTGCTATATAACAAATGATAGACAATTCCTCATTAAATGCCTGTGGGCTCAACGGTACCGTCAGTAACCTGCTCAGTAAGCTGTGGAAAGCTGCCATTTTATGTTGCCATGGGTGGTTAGATGAGTAAGGGATAACAGTGTCTGTAAATGTAGGTTTCCTATAGATACGAAACTCATGAATACCATTCCTCCTAGTGATTGAAAGGTCTAAGAAATTGAGAGTGGAATCCGACTCCACTTCCAGTGAAAAATCAATTCTAGGGTGTACTGAATTCAACTTGGAGACGAGGATACTGAGCTGACGCTTTGTCCCGTCCAGCAGATGATAATGTCATCCACGTATCTAAAGTAGTACAAGACATGGACATTCCCAACTATGTGGTTAGTATCGAACGCATCCATAAATATTTCAGCTATTAGTGGGCTCTGTGGCGACCCCATCGACAAACCATTTTTTTGCAGAAAAAAATTGTTGTTGAACTGAAAATAATTCTGTGACATGCACAATCTTGTTAGGTTATAAATTTCTTCTATTTTATTAAAATTGATCCTTTTGATTGTTAATTTGTGTTTTAAAATATCTAAGACTTCATTGTAAGGTACGTTCGTGAATAAACTTTTCACGTCCAAAGACACAAGTTGAGCATTGGGCGGTAACTTTATATTTTTGATTTTGTTTATGAGGTCAGTACTATTTTTTATAGAAAATTTTGGGTTAAAATCTATTGCTTTTTTAATGATTGTGTTCAAAAACTTCGACAAATTGTATGCTGGAGCCCCCCTATATGCGATATGCCTATGGCTCCAGCATACAATTTGTACTTTGTTGTTGTTAAAATAGTACTGACCTCATAAACAAAATCAAAGACAACAGAAAGACAAGAAGACAACAGGTAAAATCGGGCAACCTTCCTTATGTATTTTTGGAAGGCCGTAAAACAACGGACCACGAGGATTCATGTTTATCAAAGTCTTATGCAACGAAGAATTCTCAGGGAATAAGTAAGTCGTGGATTTTATAGCAAGCTTCAGTTCAGCCTGGAACTTAGCTGTGGGATTAAAGGTTATTTGTTGAAAATCATCAGATAAAATGATGTCATTGACCCTTGCTATGTAGTCCACCCTAGGGATCAAAACCACGGTGTTACCCTTATCAGCTTTGCTTAAAACCACATCCCCATCACTAAGTTTGTTGCGAATCGACTTTTGTACAGCCAATTCGGAGTTAAAAGTACCAGACAAACTAACAGAATCGATTTTTTGTGCTACCAATGCCTTTAACATTATGTCACCCTTATTTCTAATGATTGCCACCTCCGCATCCACTGTCAAAGGTTCTAAAGATTTTTTTTGTTAATTGATTTAGGTATGGATATTTTTAATAAAATATGTTCATATAAGCAAATATGTTCTAACCACAAATTTTGCTGTTCTCTCTGAGACAGTCTTGATAATGCTTCGTTTAGAGGCGAAACAATTGTCGACGTTTTGTTGTCTTTTTAATCCTGCGAAAAATAGTGCTATTAAGAAATTTAAAATAAGTTTAACGTTTTTTTTTAAATATTTTACTTACCATTGCTTTGTCATGGATTTTCGCCGAGTAACGCCTGGTTCCATCCAATATTTAATTGTTTGTAGTTATTTTTAAAGTCTTCTTTCACCTTTTTATTAACCAATAACTTGATAAATTTTGTTTGAAGTGCTTCTAAGTGGTCTAAATATGTTGTAAAGGTAAGTCCGTAGCAGTCAAGAGCATAAACAAAGATAGGATCTACAAGTGACTTATACAGCAGTCGCAATGTATCTATAGGGACTTTAAAACTTAAATGATAGAATTTTCCTAATAAGATTCTAAGTTTACCAGATATGTATTCTATGTGCTGATACCATGAAAAATGTTCGTCTATTTGCATTCCCAGATAGGTTACACAGTTAACCCTTTCTATTGCCTTACAATTACAGTAAAGTAGATTGTTATGAATACAATCGAATGAGTGAGTGAACAATATGGGTTCTACTACCGGTTTCAGGTAAGGGGAGTGTTCATGTATTACAAGCAATTTAGTTTTATCTGAGTTTAGCACACTCCCGTTATCGTGGGACCACTTGACGCTGTCGATGTCTTGTTGTACTAGACGGCAAGTGTCGTAGATGTCGGTGCCGGCGCGCAGTACACACAGGTCGTCCGCGAACATATGCGGAGAGCAGTGCTGCAGCAGCAATTTGAACCAGTAACTGGGGGGTGTCAACACATATTCAGTGAGTTATGAACGACTAGTTACGATATGGGTTTTGGATCTACATATTTACCAAAGCCAGCAGGTGAACCTTCAAACGAGAATGATTTGAACCTCGAAGTTCTTGTTGAAGCCCTATATCACTACTAACGTCTAGTAATAAAGTAAAATAAAAAGATGAAACAGCGAGTTCGTGTCTATTCGAGCTGATAAACGCCCATATTTGAACACGCCCTTTGTAAGTATGCCCTAATGAAGGTGAATAGACAAATTAAACATTCCCTATAGAGTAACGAGAGTCGTTCCAAAGATGTTGCTCTAACGTTTTTAGACTGTTTCACGTGGAAAATAATTACATGGTGAGCGTGACGTATGGGCGCTATTTAAGCAGGCCCAGAGACTAATAGGTACGATAAGCACTCGCAATTAAAGCATTGCTACGCGACACACGCCTTTCTTTGTACCTTCTACAATAAAGATTTGTTTCGTCCCACTTCTGGTACAATTGCAATGTGTGTGTGTTTCTCTGTTGTTATCAAGGGGTAATGCACCTCCTTCTAAATATATTTCAAATGCAACGACTATTATAATGAGTGTCTTGTACCCAAGTCATCCTCACCTATACGCAATGCCCCTACTGACAGACGGACGAGATTCTATGTGTGACTGGCGAAATGTGGGCGCAGTATATACCTCTGGGGTTAATAACGTAGGTAATATTGTATTGTTCTTTCTCATGACGATTTTTTCTTGCTAGGCGGTGTCTAAAAAACAAATCAAAATTCTATGTTACACTTAGGTCCTCCCAAGCACTTATGAAAGGTCATGAATTCCCATTCATGATTTCCCGTCATTTGCCAACGGGAAGAACGAGTAAGAAACTTGGTTGCTGAACGCTTGAACTACTTTAAGGTTCCTAGTTCTTTATTATCATCTATGAAGTGTAACCTTTACTACAGAGTTTCTATTTAATAATCACCAAAGTTGTCAAAACTTAGATTTTGTATATGCGTAGGAGAACTTGCCACCAATTTTTGTAGCCTAGTCAAACAAGTATCTAAATTGATATTCAGATACTTGGTAGTCGGTAAATTTCTCTCTGAGAATTATATTGATTTTCGTCATAGTAAAACTTCACATAAAAGCAACGTTATATTCGTTCCATAGTCGATATCAGATCTATATGCAATTTAAATGAGACCATTTCGGATAGAATTCTGAGTGGAGTTCTTGAAATGTGTTTACTGATACCCGCAGCTCTACCCGAGTGAAATACCTTATAATATAGGATAACTTATTTGCTGCATTCGAATTTGATTAAACAAAGCCTATATTTGCCCACTCAGCTCAACCAGCCCAACTCAGAGCTTAGAATATCTGTGAAATCCGCATCAAAATCCGTGCAGACAGATAAACTGGAATGAAAAAAAAATACCTGTTTGGTTTTCAACCGACTTCCAAAAAAAGAGGAGGTACTCAATTCAACTCATATCTTTGGACTGGGTGAATCGATTTTGATTTTGAAAAGTTACTGCTTCCCAACTGGTCCCATTTCAATTTGGTCCCATTCTGACAATTATTTGGTTCCATTTCGATAATTTGAAGTAAGTAAATAAGTAATTGGGACATTTTTAATTTTATAAAATGTCTTACTTAAGTTTTATAATTGTATAAACTTGTTGGAGCAATGTCGCCAGTAGCTTACAATTTCGTAGCGAACTTCGGGAGCCAAAAGTGGCACTGTAACTGGAATCTGGCAGTTTTCAGTTGTACATTTCTAGTTCACTTCTAATACGTACTGGATATAGAAAACTTTACTGTTACTTGTGCAGTAGACTATGTCATTAGACTTTACTGTAAAGAATTCTTATCCGAGAATAGATTGAGAAATCGGAAATAAAGGAGTTTCGATTCCTCAATATATTTGAGTAGTGAAGCCAAAGTCCATACCCGTTTGAAGTGGACACATCATTTAATTTATTGACTTGTAACACAACTGACTGGTTTCACCTTAAGATATCACCAAACCGGTCAAGTTATATACAGGGTGTCCCAGAAGTCGACGTCAAGCCCGAATCGGGTAACAGGCTAGGTCATAACAGTTGTCAGAAAAATATAAAAAAAAATATAGGCTTTGTATTTTAAAAATTATAGACGTTCAAAAAAAGTAGAGAAAATCTACGCCTTGTGAATGTTTTTTCATTCCTGTTGCTACAGATATGTACTTTTTTGTTTTGTTTTTTCCTCTAATGTAACCCTGAATACTTTTTCTTTAAAGTCTAAACTGAAATTTAAACTCAATTTCTCTAGCTCGGAAGTAAAATGTCACCATTGGCCCAACCAAAAATTCAAAATAAATACTTAGCTCAGTTTTAACTGGCCACACTGAAAAAAAAATGTACTAGGTGAGTTAGGCAAGTAACTTTAAAAGTTAGCGCGTTTAATAAGGATTCTAAAACTGTAAAACACTCACTAGTTTATTTCTCGCATTGCGGCCATTTTTTTAATTTTTGAAAGATTACAGTTTTTTAAGTGTTTTATTACTTTACTTAGAAGTGATTCTGATGTACCTGTGGCTTTCCACATGGCCGTAACTCTTAATATTATAGCTAGAGGAGTACCAATAGACTGATTTGAATTGAACTGAATTTTTTTTTTTTTTTCTATAATTTTTTAAATACAAGACCTAGATTTTTTTTATATTTTTCTGACAACTATTATGACCTAGCCTGTTACCCGATTTCGGCTTGACGTCGACTTCTGGGACACCCTGTATATATAATAATAATAATAATATAATAATAACTGGCAACTCTGAACATCTCATACATCATATTCATTCTTAAAATATTTTAATATTTTTATTTACATATTATTGCCTAAATTTATACAATTACTTCAGATACCAAATTAATATAAGCAAAAAGTCAATAAATAAAGGATTTTATACTATTTTATAACAATAAACAAAGTCTACAAAATTAACATAGAAGATTTGACACATGTCATATGAATACCTACGAAAATATCAACAATATTATGGCTAAATTCAAAATGAACTGATTGAGATGCAAACAAGAGCCAGAAGCAGAAATGCGCAACTAACACCCCCGGACTCGTCACTAAACTCCGCCTCGCAGGCACCAGACCGCACATCGCCGACACAGGTGCTCGCTGAGGCGTCGAGCTCTTCAAGTGACGAGTATTTCTCTCCGCCGACGTCGCCAACACCTGTACGCCGGCGAGGGAGAGGCCGGCCGCCGAGCAGTTTGGGGCCCCGAAGCCTACCAGCTTCGAGTAGGGTCCCCACTACCGGTGGTATTGTGCACCGCATGCGATGGACTTCATCCATCAATGAAAACGTCATGCGGGCATATTATGAGGCCACAGATGGGGAAACCAACCTGACTGCGTACCGTTCAAGGATGCTTCCTTTGTTTCAGGCTCTTGAACCAACAATGACCGTTGCCGTCCAACGGCTATCGGATCAAGTGCGGGCTATCCAACGATGTAAGTTGTTGGATCAATCTGTGCTTGATCGACTACGCCTGGAAGTATAATCTACTCGTACAGCTCCAGTGTCAACGAGAGCACCGTCATCTGTGACACAGACGGTTGCTACAAGTGTGACGTTAGGGACGCCCGCACCCAACGCGGGAAATGATACGAGTGATACATCTATCCAGGTAAGCGAGCAATTGAGGAGTACTTTGGAAGATGTGATCTCGCAGTATAGGTTTATACCTAATTCTAGACCGCGGCTACCACGCTTGCCAATGCATAAACGAAATCTGGCGTTGATGGGAGCCCTGAATGCATTGCTAGAGCCGTACTTACGGACTAGCAGTGATTTGCTTGATACTCACTCGATTCTTTACTGTGGAGCCATTGCCGCTTGTCGTGTTGCACGCGTTAAATTCCCCGAAGCTAACCGTGCACCACGACCGGATGGTGTTCCCGTATGGCAGGCAAGAATCGAGCGACGTATCGGCACATTTAGGACTCTCATTGCAAAGCTTATCTCTTTCAGCCGGGGAAATAGTCGTCCCCCGGTCATGCGTTTCGTGACTCAGGCATTTGCTGAGACCGGTATTCGTCCCCAGCAATACTTAGCCAATGTCACGGAACGTATTGACTTTCTCAAACAGAAAGTGTATGCATGGGCAAGCCGTATCCGTCGTTATAGAGAGCGTGTAAATAGATACTGGCAGAATCGCATCTTCCAAAGTGACCAAAGGAAGGTGTACCGAGAGTGGGAGGGAACTGGACAACGTTTGAACGACGGACAACTGCCAGATGCTCACGCCATGAATCAATTTTGGCGTGACTTGTGGTCGGTGCCCGTCGAACATTCGGAGGGCGACTGGATCCGTGTCGTCGAGCGTGAATGCAGTATCATCGAACCCATGGAATCTATTACCATAGACTCCGAAGACGTTAGTTGTGCAATGCGTACGGCCCCGAACTGGAAAAGTCCTGGGCCGGATGGATTGCACAACTTTTGGATAAAGTGGGTTCAGAGCTCGCATGAACGCTTGGCAACATAGTATCAAGAAGCCCTTGAGTCTGGTTCCTTACCCGCTTTCATGACCACTGGCATCACCTTCCTGCTCCATAAATCAGGTAGTACCACGGAACCTAAAAACTATAGACCCATCACTTGCTTACCTACCATCTACAAGCTCCTTACATCTATTCTGAGAAGTAAAATAAACTCGCACATAGTATCTAATAATATCTTAGATAACGCTCAGAATGGATGTAGGGCTGGGTCTCGTGGTACTAAGGAGCTACTCCTCATTGATATGGCCATTAGCCAACTATTCAAGCGGAGTAGGGGCGCCCTCTCTACTGCCTGGATTGACTACAAGAAGGCCTATGATTCGGTGCCTCATTCATGGCTGAGGAGGATTTTAGAGTTGTATAAAATTAATCCGACTCTTAAATCCTTCTAAGTCTCGTATATGGGACAGTGGACCACAGTCCTTCGTCAACCAGGTAGTGGTAGGCACGCCTCTGACCCGCAAGGCTTGATAAGGATCGAGCGTGGTATATTCCAGGGCGACAGTTTGAGTCCATTGTGGTTTTGTTTAGCACTGAATCCACTTAGCACATTGCTGAAGGATTCAGGGCTAGGCTATCGGTTTCGTAGAGGGGGTGAGGTTCTATCTCACCTGATGTACATGGATGACCTCAAACTGTTCACACTGAAGCACCAAGATTTAGTGACATTATTAAAAACTACGCAAGTTTTTAGTAATGCCATTAAGATGGAGTTCGGTGTTGATAAGTGTGCGGTTATGCATGTACAACGGGGGAAGGTTGTAAATTCACCGAATTTACAACTTTTTGAGATAATAACTCTCAGATCTCTCTCCGAGACCGAAACATACAAATACCTAGGTATGTCAGAGTCATTGGGTATAGCGGTAGAGGATATCAAGAAATCGGTGAAAGAACGTTTTTTTGGCCGCCTGACAAAAGTTCTTAACAGTTCTTTGTCCGGTGGTAACAAAATGCGGGCTTTCAATGGTTGGGTGATACCTTTATTGTTATACTCCTTTGGCATACTTAGGTGGACTCAAACGGAACTAGACGCCCTGGATAGGCGAGTCCGTCAACAACTCACATTGCATCAAATGTTACACCCACGATCATCTGTCATGAGACTGTACATTCCACGGAAGTGGGGGGGTCGGGGATTTTTGAATGCCAAGAACCTCCACAACCGTGAAGTGTGCAGTCTGAGAGATTACTTTCTACAGAACGGGTTTGACATTCATTGCGATGTCGTGATGGTTGACAAGGGCCTGACACCTCTTTCCTTGGCTAACGAGAACTGGCGTAAACCAAAGGTACTAGGTACCGAAGACCGTAGGGACGTATGGAAGAGTAAGGAGCTACACGGGCGGTTCTACCGGGTCTTAACAGGACCCGACGTAGACCTGCTCGCATCGGTGAACTGGCTGCGTTTTGGGGACCTCTTTGGGGAAACTGAAGGTTTTGCCTGTGAAATTGCAGATGAGGTTATCAAGACGAACAACTATCGGAAATACATCATGAAGGACGGTACGGTCGACATTTGTCGAGCATGCCACCGTCCTGGTGAATCACTTCGCCATATTATTTCCGGTTGTTCGTATCTTGCTAACACCGAGTACTTGCATAGGCACAATCAAGTAGCCAAGATCATCCACCAGCAACTTGCTCTTCAATATGGCCTTATTGAGTTTGAAGTACCGTACTATAAGTACACACCAGTGCCAGTTCTTGAGAATGGTCGTGCATTGCTCTACTGGGACCGATCAATCATCACGGACAGGACTATTGTTGCCAATAGGCCCGATATCGTGTTGGTTGATCGGACCCAGCGTCGGGCAGTGCTCGTCGATATCGCCGTCCCGCATGACGAGAATCTCGTGAAGGCAGAGAAGGACAAACTTAGTAAGTACCTTGATCTGTCCTTCGAGATATACGCCATGTGGGACGTAAACTCGACGATCATTGTCCCGGTGGTCGTTTCGGCAAACGGATTAATAGCGAAGAGTCTCGATCAACATCTCAAGAGACTCTCGTTAGATTGTTGGATCAAGAGTCAGATTCAGAAGGCTGTTATCCTCGACACGTGCCGTATTGTTAGGAGGTTTCTTAGTCTGTAGCCTCCACCGCCGGTAGTTTGGGTCCTACTCCGCTACTGGTGGGTCACTATTTTTTATATTTTTAAATGTATTTGTTTCTTTTTTTTATAAATGTATTTAAAAATGTATAAAATAAGAATGTAAAGGAATAAACGAAATAATAATAATAATATAACTTTATTTTTGATCCCAACAGTGCCGATAGTCGATCCTATAAATTATAATTAAAAAGATAATAAATAATAAAAAAGAATTTTGTACATTTTCACGCAAATATTATTTCATAGATTCGTATATAAATTGTTTTAAATAGTAGTTTGCGTTATTTCCAAAAGAGTCCGTCAAAATTCTGATACAGCATAAGTATAGTACCTTTAACGTGTGCTATAACTCAAAATGTTTGGTGATATCCTTTGCATAAAAGATTCACTAGTGTTTTTATTGTAACGAACATCAGAGGACATCTAGGCGGGTTGGAGAGTCAAGTTCCATATTTATACCCCACATTTATCATGATCAATCAATTTTTGACATCGAGTAGACACTAATTTGTATACTCTTATACATAAACACTGGTTATAATAACTCTTTCATCATAGTCACTATATTATTGAGGCTATAACAACGATAGACTTAATACGTAGAATAACCGTATATGTCTGCATAAATATTGCAGAACGCGTGCTGTTAGCAAATTTATATTAGTTAAAGTACTTTTGCACTGCAAATGCGTGCATACGCGGTTAACAATGCAAATTTATTCTAGTTACAGGATTAACTGTTGATCATCGAGGCACTTGGGGTAATTATATGAATGGCCCGCGGATAAACTCGCCAATATTCCATACATTACTTAGTGGGAATAATTTGTGCTATTTCATAGTTTGATACAGTGATGTCGACCTGTTTGTTCTATAAGTTAAGTGTAGGTAAATAACTCATCGATACAATTCTATAGAAAAGTTACCAGAATATTCGTAGCAATAACATTATAATAGACTCTCAGAAATGATTATTTTAGTAAAATAAAACGACTTCAAACACTACGAAGGGATGGTACCAAATAATTATCAGAAAGGGATAGCACTGGCTTTCAACAACAATTTAAAAATAGGTTCAACTAGTCGCAAGTTATGAGGTAATAAACATAAAAAACATGCAGTCGAATTAAGAACCGCCTCTTTTTTGAATTCGGTTAAAAAGAGGAACCATCAGCCATTTTCCAATTTTAGAGGAATGTCCATGATTTGAGATGAACTTATTATGTAGATAAGTGTCTCGAAAGATCCAGAAAAGTACACAATTACGTAGGTTCATGTTTACCGTCGTCCGGCAAAACCCTCGTCCAAAACGGATGTCGGCACGGTACGCATGGACAAAGTTTTGGCTAACTAAAACTGTTAATTTAAGTAATAGAATAAATATTGAGTATCACACCAACAACCGCTGGACCAAGCAAGTTTTGGACTGGAAGACTGTGAATTGGCCAGCGTAGCGTTGGATGCCCCGAAGCTTTTGGGTACAAAGGAGCTTTACCAACATCTTTAGGGCCCCAGCGACCTCACCTGCTAGTGGCGCACCTGCTGATCAACGGACGAGGCGTTAATTTACGGTACCTATGGAGTGGCTTCGGCCCCTACGTGGGTACCAGGTGGTACAACAGTGTTGGTCCGGGGGGGTACCACCGTGCAGCTGTGCTAAAGCCCCCCAAGTAACCCAGCCCAGGCTGGGTTGCGTTAGGGGATCAGCAGCTGCACCGCCGGGCCCGGGGCGATGTATAGAGCAGCAGGCATGTGACCAGTGGGGGCGAAACGGAGTCTAGTGTGGGTCGATTCGCCGGCCAGGGAGACCCTTAGCAACGGCGTTGCCGCGGCCACCCGCAACACAGTTATGGGGCCCGCCTGGGACCAACCACTCCAGGAGGCTGCCCCACATGTTGCGCATATTCCTGATGTGGGATCGCCGCTCCGGTACCGATGTGGGGTAGCGGCGGCCTTGCATCAGGGGGGTTTGGGAGCCCTTCCGTCCGGCGAGTCGGCTCCGACCTAACCACACGGTTCTAGACAAAGCTAGCCCCTGCGCTTTGTCACTTACTGCTGCACCAAATGTAACCCTGTCTTCACGCTTCTTCTTCTTCAAAATCTAAAATGGCAGTGCAACAAAAAAAAAGTAAACGTTTCACAGCGGCCCAAGGAAACCCCACAACTTCACTTTTCGTTCACTAACATCCGTGGACTCCATGCGAACCTCGATGCCATCCACCATCACCTTGAGACGGCACGACCCGCTGTGATGTTCCTCACGGAGACACAAATACGCCGCCCTGACGACACGTCTTACCTGTGTTACCCCGGCTATGTCATCGAGGAGCAATTTCGAGACAAAGCCAGGGGTATGCGTGTTTGTTAGGGCGGATGTTTGCTGCCGCCGGTTGCGCTGCCTAGAGAACCCCTCCAACTCCGTCCTTTGGCTGCACGTAGACCATGGCTCTATGAGCCAGATCTACGTGTGCGTCTACCGTTCCCACACAGGGAGACGGCTGATGAAGCGCAGGTGCGGTTCCCGAACGCTGACCTAGTATTTCTAGGGGACTTCAATGGCCATCACATTGAATGGCTGGGGTCTCTCAGGACTGATCATGCGGGTAGGGCCACCCATGCGTTCGCTCTCTCCCACGGTCTGACCCAGATGGTATGCGGGATCACCCGGATACCAGACAGGTCAGATCACGCGCCCGCTCTGTTGGATTTACTGCTGATGAGTCGCCCAGCCCAGTACAGTGTTTCGGTAGGAGCCCCATTGGGTAGTTCCGACCACTGTGTTGTTCACGCTGGCATGAAGGTATCACCTCCTGCACGTGCTGTACAAATGTCACGACGACTATGGCACTACTCGTCAGCGGATTGGGACGGTCTACGCGATTACTATGCGTCCGTCCCCTGGAGCCAGCGCTGCTTTGTAGGAAAGGCTCCCTCGGATAGCGCTTCTGCGATTGCTGGCGAGATCCTAGACTGATGACGTGGGCCACCTCAAAGCAGCGTACAACCGGGCCACAAAATCCAGCAAGAGGGCCTTGAGGAGAGCGGATGCCCAGCACGTCGCGCGGCTTGGTCAGGAGCTCACTTCCCATCCCACGGGCAGCCGTGGATACTGGCAACTGGCCAAGTCGTGCAATGTAACTTCTGTCAGCCCTCGCTGCCACCGCTGCGTTACCCAGATGGAACACTGACTCACAAAGCCCGAGAGAAAGCGGATATGTTCGCAGACCCTTCGGATATGTTCTTGCTGGTATCTTCTCAGGAGAACCAACTTACCGAACCAGCGAAAGAATGATTATCTAATGGTTATTTATGTACTTACTTAATTTTAGTATTTTTATAATATTACTTGACAAAATTGTAAAATTTTGACATTCATATGTGCTCTTTATGTGCCTAAACTGAAATATTGGATAGAAACAGGCGTTACTTGGCGAAAATCCATGACAAAACAATGGTAAGTAAAATGTTTTAAGAAAAAACTTTTTAAAATTATATAATAGCATTAATTTTTCGCAGAATCAAAAAGACAACAAAACGTCGACAATTGTTTCGCCTCTAAACGAGGCATTATCAAGACTGTCTCAGAGAGAACAGCTGTTCTCTGAGACAGTCTTGATAATGCCTCGTTTAGAGGCGAAACAATTGTCGACGTTTTGTTGTCTTTTTGATTCTGCGAAAAATTAATGCTATTATATAATTTTAAAAAGTTTTTTCTTAAAACATTTTACTTACCATTGTTTTGCCTAAACTGAATAAATGAAATTGATTCTTCTTTGATTCTTGACCTCTTTGCAGCTAATTCCCGGGTCGACAACCGTGGCCTGCAGCCCTCCGCCATCGCCAACTGTGGCCACACTATGTCTGACATTGTACTCAGGCAATGCGATGTACGGGCAGTGCTGCGATCACTCGACACGCGGAAAGCCAGAGGCCCTGACGGCATTCCGGCGGTGGTACTACGGAAATGCGCAGCTGAGTTGTCTCCTTTACTAACTCGTCTGTACCGCCTGTCTTACTCCACAGGAGGCGAACGTACAACCGATCCTCAAGAAAGGGGATCGTTCTGATCCAGGCAACTATTGACCCATAGCTCTCATCACCTCAGTCATCTGCAAGGTGTTTGAGCTAATCATCAACAAGCAGTTCATGCGATACCTCGAAGATCACTCGCTAATAAATGATCGGCAAAACGGCTTTAGGCCAGAACGATCAACGGGTGATCTTCTGGCATTCGTAACGCATGTCTAGGGTGAGGCTATGGAAAGGCACGGCGAGTCCTTGGCGATTAGCCTGGACATCGCCAAAGGCTTCGATAGAGTCTGGCATGCTTCGCTCCTTTCCAACCTTCCGGCATATGGTCTACCTCCTCAACTGTGCAGCTTGATGGCCAGCTTTCTGAACGGACGCCGAATGCGGGTCCTCTGCGATGGCTAGGCTTCTCGCTTTTTGCAAGTGATTGCCGGGGTACCGCAGGGGTCCGTGCTGTCACCAACTCTCTTCCTTCTGCATATCAATGATATGCCATCCCTCGGGAACATTCATTGCTATGCAGATGACAGCACATTGCACGGGAGCTACTGGGCTCGTCCGGCGGCGGGACGGTCGGAGATTGAGGAGGATAAACAACAACTCGTGGCTGATCTCAACAGGAACCTCGACTATATCTCTCAATGGGGTACCGAGAACCTGGTCGAGTTCAATGCCCGCAAAACACAGGCGTGCGCATTTACAGCGAAGAAATCCCCTTTCCTTCCCCTACCCTCTCTTCAGAATGCATTATTACCAATGAAGGACAACCTTGACATCCTTGGCATAGACGTTCGTCGAGAGCTCAATAATAAAAACTACATCGAAAGATGTATAGGGTTAGTTTCGCTGAAACTAGGAATACTGAATAAGGTAAAGCGATTCTTTACACCGGACCAGAGGTGTCTGCTGTACAAGACGCAGATTAGACTCTGCGTCGAATACTGTTCTCACCTTTGGGACGGCTCCGTGAAGTATCTGCTGGACGCTCTCGACGCTATGCAGCGACGGGCTATCCGTATTATAGATTGTCCGGAGGTAACGGGAAGCCTTGAGCCGCTAGCTCAGCGCCGAACAATGGCTTACTTGGCCACATTCTACCGTATTTACCACGGCGAGTGTTCTGAAGAGCTCTTCAATCTGATCCCACTCTCTTCCTTCTGATCCCGAACAACTTGGACAGTGGATAGCATGTTCGCGAGAACCGAGCGTTTTAAACGTTCGTTTCTCTGATGAACGATAGTGGCCTGGAACGCCCTGCCTGTGCACGTGTTTCCTCCCACATATAATCCTGGGTTCTTTAAGCGGAGCGTGAAGAGGCACATCAGTAGGTCGTCAAGTTGAGGGCCATCTCTATAGTATTGTGTGCTGTGAGAGTGGCCCACAATCGCTAGACGTCGTCACGACTTACCACCAGGCGGGTGGCGTCAATTTTGCGTACCAAATATAAAAAATGGAGCGACGATATTCGTCGGATAGAGGGCATTGAGTGGATGGAATTGGCCCAAGATCGGAAGGCGTGGCGCGTCAACAGAGAGGCCTATATCCAGCAGTGGACTGACGTGGGCTATTGATGATAATGATGATGATGATCACAGCGAATGTCTGAAATTAGAACCCTATTTATAATAAACTGCAAAGCGGTTCTGACGAACTTAAACTTCTCCATCGTCATTCGTGCAGTCCCTAATTCAGCTGAACCTCGAAATCCTCAAAGTAGTCTTTATGAGAAATTGTCGTTTTGGTAAGTTGACATTGGAATTGAATTTTGAAAGTTGACCATTTTAGAAAATTCCCTTAGGCGTTACTTAAGCGAGTGTCATCATCTGAATCGCGACAGATTAATCTTCCAGATTTGATTTGTATTCTACCATCCTATCTGTGAGTAACTTAAGAAAACTAAAGTTTAAAACAACAAATTGTTAACTTTTTACCGTAGAATTTGTGTTGAGATTTATGAACTTGTTGTAGTTACGGAGCTAATTAAATTCTGCATCCCAAGTTCTCAACTGCACTCAACCGTTTATCACCATACACATGCGAAGTACTAGAAAAACATACTCGTAAGTTTGTATGACAAAGGGATTTCTCATACCAACAATTGTATTATATACACGGTCGTTAAATTGCTTTGTAGAAGCTTGTAGCTTTTTATTACATTAAAATAATGTACACACAGAATTATATCGGACTTCCATTAAACACAATGTAAAATTCAACAGGTTTATCCGATATTTGTGGAAGGCAGATACGGGAAGAGGTGATGTGTTCACTTTAATTAAGATTCCTGCTGTTGCAGCGCTGATTGGTAATCTGCTGTTAATGAGAACTACGATATAAACTTCCAGCTTGCCTAGTAAATATTCAACGTGTTGTGATAGAATAAGATAAAGTACACACTATTTGTTTACTTCAATTCCATCAAAACGTTTTTGCAGATAGATTTTATACAGTTCTTCAGTCGACACGCATTATTACACAAATGGTATTTGTGTTATGACATTGGAGTCACAGACATAATATGGATATATATACAGATAGTGGAACCACTGTACGTCAGTGGTTCCACTCAGCTGACTTTGTTGCAGTAATTAAGTTGAAGGCAATCAACCATACCTACGGTAAAAGTAATGTCGAGAACACAGTCAAACTATTATTTTCAGCTTTCTTTAGCGTATAAGACTTTTATCGAAACAAATCTAAAGAGCTCAACGCGTCGCTTCAACTGAAATATTAGACCAGCTCCGTAGTACAGTACCTGTTATTGCATTGTCATCCAATTTACATGTTTATGCAAAATTTCAGTTCAATTGGCTCCCGGGAAGTGGGTCAAATTTAGCTTGTAAGATTTGATTACAGACAGACATCGGACAGGTAAAGATAAATAAAAGTTTGTGAAAAAGATGCTTTCTCCGTAAATGCCCCTTACATTTTTTTGGCCAGAATGCTAATGTTTAAAAAAAAATTAAAGGTGATGGTTTGCATGTTTTTGCGAGGTCGGCAACGACACCGCAACTTAATATTTAGGCCAATACCGCTCACGTAAAAGTTAAAACCCAACGGCTTCATAACGGCTGAACATTCTAATAAACCGCGTTCCATATATTGTAGTGTTGCCGCAAAACATTTTCATTTTAGCATTTTATTGAGCTTGTTGTAACTGATTTACATGCAGTCCGTTCCGACCGTTTTTAACCTTTCCGAGAGCCGCATCATAAACGGTTTAGTGCTGGTTATGGAGCTCAAATTACGAAGAATGAATGTATAGCTCTCCCTCATTGTCTGCCCTTTATGAAGGGTTCGAGTGTATAAAGGAATACAGGCGAAATGGCCCGTAATTCGAATAACATTTGTGCGACCTATAAAAAGTTGGTGAGTTACAAAATTGTTTTCAGACTATAATATACCTAAGCAAAAAGTATAAACTTACTGAATAGAAAAAAATGTTGTATCGTGATGTAACTTTTTTTTATCTATTGTTGAATAAAGGGTAAAAGGCTTTCTCTTTGCCGCTTTTGAAGTTTGTACGGGCTTAAAGAAGGGTTACGATAGATTTTGTATTTAAAAAGTCACAGGACTATATCCGGAGGTTTAAAAGCTTTTTCGTAATAAAATGCAAAAGTAATTTAATGTGTAAAACAAAATGATTTAGAGCGAATATTGAAATGTATGACAAATTAATCAAGGCTGTCGTCAGAAGGTTCAACCACATTGACAACAATAAATTGGACATGGCCTAAATTACATGCTTCTTGAATGCGTTAATAAAATTCGTGAGGCGTCGAAATTAAGGCAGCTATCCGAAGCGTTGTCATTAGGACCGAAATAGGGTTGTATCTTGGTGGTAGTAATAAGTCATGTCTGGCGCAGGACCCTCCCGCACTTTGTACCGCATCTCCCCGCACCCGTCCCGACCTATCCCGCATCATTTCTCGCCCTACCCTGAAAATTATCGCGTACTAAGTATGATCAATAGTCTATTTAACGCGTAAGTGGCTTAAACTGGTCAGATTAATCACAGACTAAGCAAGACTTTTAGTCAGTTGTCATTAACATGACCTGATTTCTTTTTATTTGTCCGTATTCGCGCAGCGTTGTGGGATAGTGTTTAGAGTAAACAAAGCCGACTGTGGTTCAACGAGTTGAGTCGCTCTAATCGTATGACGGCTATCTCTGCATCAAAATCTTAACAACAACCTGTTAGAGTGCATTGAATAACATTGATAGCCATTACATACTAACAATAAGGAATGCCCAATATTTTGTCTCGCGTTTTATTAAAACGAAATTCCATGCAAATTCATTGTGCACACAAATCTTAACCATAAGCTTGGGAAATTTCCCTGGGCCCCCAGTATCAGTTCAGTCCATAAACTACTATGTTCCCCATCCTCCATACCTCATCCTTTTGGTTTTTTCGTTGGCTTCCGCTCTCTCGCTCGGGAATATAATCTGTGCCATTTTTAAAATGCCCGTGTTTGATCTACTATTTCCTAGCTACCGTAGCTAGGTAGCTAGGAAATAGTAGATCAAACTAGGTTTCAGGTATAGGTATTATTATACCTAGTTTGTATATGGAAATAAAACGGTTTTCAATTATATTTGAATATGTACAATGAAAATTAATCAATTGTCTATGTTAAATTTATGCTTATAAACATTTATAATATCTTTTTAACCCCCGACGAAAACCCGAACGGGGTGTTATAAGTTTGACGGGTGTGTGTGTGTGTGTGTGTTTGTAAGTCTGTCTGTGGCATCGTAGCTCTCAAACGGATGAACCGATTTTGATTCTGTTTCTTTTGTTTGAAAGATGGGTTTGGAGAGTGTTCTTAGCTATGTTTTATAAAAATCGGTTAAGCCATTTAAAAGATATGAGGGGTGAAAGTGGTGATGAAAAATTGAATGTGTTCAAATATACCCGTGTTGGGTATCAAATGAAAGGTCATAACTTATACATCACGATACCGCAAGTTTTATGAAAATCGGTATAGCCATTCGAAAGATATGAGGAGTGGAATGTATTTCTAATTCTGTAACCACATTCCGCGCAATTCGCATTAGATCTGAGTAATTGTTGATAGACTATACGTATGTTGATATTAAATAATGAATTAGCTATTATACTTAAGTTACCCCTATAAAAAGCATGAAAAAATAAAACTAAAATTAAAAAACCCCCGACTCACAAAAAAAGAACAATAAAAAAACCTGTAAAAAGTAAAAAAATAACTATTATATTATGACCTATCTACCCTAAGTATTGAACCTTTATTATTATTATAGGTAGCTGTATATATTATTTACGTATTTATATTTTTAACTAACAGTTTGTCTCGTCTGGGGGACCGCTCTATACCTAAACAATTGAGCATATCAAGGAACTTCAAAAATACTCAACGAGTACGCGCAAAACATCTACAGGATCTTGCGAGACAGACGTACGATTAGCTTATGATTAGGTGAGCGATCCCCACTTTTGCTGTGCCTCAGACAAAATAATTCTTTTCAGGAATATAATAATGCCTTTTATCCTCGAAGTAGTGCTATGCTAAGTTCATTAGCCTAACATTGTGATAAGACTGCGATATAAATTGCACCACACATTACACTCCCAAAACATTTTTGCGGCTATATACAACGTGTTTACAACTCTAAAACATACAGGATGTTGTAGTTTTTGTGAAAGCTTAGGTTGCGGTGGGTCGCCCACTTTGGCCACAGAAGGGCCACGAAGTGCGGCAATTAAAACTTGCGAATGTCAAGTGCGGTGCAAGCTAGGTACAGCGGGCGTTATATTTTTATTTTATGCTGAGAAATAAAATAAATATGTCCTACCCGAGTTTTCAGTTGTAAAATGTTAATAATTTAAACTTTCTAATTTAGAAATTCTGTGTTGATTAATATGAATATAGTCTGCCTCTCTCTTGTCATTCTATATAGTATGTAGGATATTTTAGGATTGATACGTGTGTACAAAGTGTTGGGTGACATAATTGACAGTTGACATTACAAGGATTGATGATATCAGTAGGTAAACGAGGGAGGGACCCAATTTTAAAGTGTTGCAATATTATTCTTAACAATCATAGATTAAGGTGTGTTACTGTGATGAAGTAGGGGCTCGTAATCTAGTGGTAACCGACAGTGTTAACACATTGCAAAGGTTAAACAACATCTTATCAGGCCGGTCTTAGGATATATGACCGTTTCTTGAGACACTGAGACCCCTCCGTGGCTCGGAGAGCACGTTAAGCCGTCGGTCTCAGTTGTCACATTAACACCTATGGCAGTCGTTAGGGGTAGTTGGAGCCCTTAATCAAAAATCTGACCGGTCTAACTACAGAACTTCGATTTCGCCCATGGGTTGTGGAGGTCAGATGGCAGTCACTTCGAGGAAAATATTGAAGTTCAGCCGAATCGCAGTTAGACTGCAAAGCCGACCCCAACTGAGTTGGGAAAAGGCTCGGTGAATGATGACTGTGATGAAGTAGGTCGTCGGTTATTGAAATATAGAAACTAAAAGAAATATCATAAAATCCCCACTAACACAAATAAGGTCTATTTCAAGGTTCTTCACGGTCATAATAGTACCATTTAGTTTATTCTTTATAGACGTTGTAAAAACCACATTTAAGTTAACCTCACATCCATAAAAACCTTGGTGCTCACTATATATTACACTATATAGTCAAACCATTACTCCACTTCAGATAAACACGGTCAATTGATGTATAATGCGAATGAATTCTCGATAACTTGCGTACAACACTTACGAAAATATACAAAAATCGTGTTTATAGTACGTGAAACACCCAAAAAAATCACTCTAGGTCATCAAAAGGATCATTAACGATTTCATAAAAGGGCTTATAGGGCGCATCCCTTTCCTCGTGTCATATTTTTCATGAGCTCGACCATTTCCGAAGCACTTATCGCGGCTACCTGTGGTAACAGCGACGTGAACGTACGCTGAATCGATCTGCCTACGTCTTTAATGTTTTCAGAACCTTCATATATTTACCTTTAGTGTACTTTCACTTAAGCGACAGAACCTAGTGGTTATTGCGGACGATATTTCGTGTGTAATCGCCTTAAGCTGTACACATTAGCGATTCAAGTTCGAGATTACGAACAAAATACTGTTTGCGTTAGTCGCACGGTTAAATCGCGCGATTAATATGCTTATATAGTGTTGTGTCTTTAGAACTTTGTTTACTGCTGCCTGATTGAAAAAAATTAAGTACTTATCTAACGTGGGTTTAATTTACACACAAAAAGAAACACGCGTTCATTCATGAAAGGACAGACAGATGTATTTATTACGACTCATTTCCCCAATAATTTTCTTAGTCCCACCACAGAATAGGGAATTGTAGTCCCACATAATAGGAGGCGAGCTTATTGCCGTTGCCAGAGACTGAGCAAGTGCACCGCGTGTGAGTGACGATAACTTGCTTTGTAAGTATGCACTTTAGAAGTAGTTAGAGATATCATTAAGTACACTTTTCGCTGACCTCGCATAAAAACTATTTCTAAGAATTTCCCATTGTCTGTAAGTGGTGTTTTCATCGTCATTTCCTTCGTAATAGCCCGCCATAAAAAATGTATGATCGAGAAAATGGAAATGATTGTCTTTAATTGGTTTGCTTCCAAACGGAATTTATAATTAAGCCTCTGTATGGCCGTCTGTAATTACAATAAAATAATTGTTTGATGTTGGATTAATAGTATTTGTATTGTGTGTTTCTAAGTGTATTTAATACATACATACATACTTACATAGATACATACATCATAAAGATGGATCGAAATATAAACACGTTGCTACGCTCGCATAGTTTGCATGTCTCGAATAACAACCATAATGTTATTCATATAATACCGTTTATGTGTTTTCATTACGAATAATTATAGCAATCGATTAAAACATTGATATATAAATAGTACATTCTTGAATGCTTTTTTTTTAATTCCGCTGCCCTAGGCTGCGGCCGCTCTAACGTCCGTTGCCGGGCGTCTCTGGTTACAAGCAGAACGTATTTCCAGTGGCGCCCGGCGGACTTTGATCACCTCTGTGGTCTCTGCGGGATTCTTGAATGCTAGAGTTTATTATTCAAGAAACGTAACTACTAGTGAGTATATTTTAAAAATAAAACATCGAAGGCAATGATCACAATAAAGTATTCGAATACAAAAGACGCCGTAAGTTAACCTTATCGCCTTTCGTGGGCCGTTAGCTAGACTCGGGCAATTGATTCAACTGCTCCACTACTTGGATAAACCAGCACTTGAATGTTATCATATTTTATACTGTCATTTACAGGTGTTTTATTGTAGGTACAGGGTTAGTATTGTGCACTTATCGCGGTGTTGAGACTTGCAATTTTTTTTGATTGCCTCAATCTGTCAGGTAACAGACCCGAGGCTTTTTCAAACGCAATAAAGATATTTGCGTTCATGAATACTATTATACAAAACAAAAAATCACTCTGGTTATTTGTGTTTAAGTGTATGTATGTTTGTTACATTTTCACAACGCAATACCTGTACGTATATTGAAGATTTTCACAAGGAGATAGATTAAACTACGATGGATATATGGATTTATTTTCATCGTGTAGGTACGTCGGCTTAATTCAATCATTTGAAAAGTTTATTTCACATTAATTATTCTATAAACTTTCAAAACAATTGCGTTTTCAATCGACTTCCAAAAAAGGAGGAGGGTTTTAAATCGACTGTATGTTTTTTATGTTTGTTACCTCATATGTACGGACTGGGTGAACCGATTTTGAAATTTTATTTTAATTGAAAGCTACCACTTCTCAAGTGGTCCCATTTCAATTTGGTCCCATTCCGACAACTATTTGATCCCATTTCGGTAGTTTGAAGTCGGTCGCTGTGTCAATATTTGACGTGCATTTTTTAAAGCATCGAATACACGATTGCATACTATGTTCTGTTGAACACTGTTAATTATACACCATGTTTTAAACCGTGTATTCGCTGCTTTATAAATATAACTATTTGAATGATTGTTACATATCATCGAATAAAAATAAGTAGACATGCAACAGGCAACTGCATATTGGGCGTCGTAATATTCGTGACCCAACGAATTCTACCGGGAGTCATCCCAAGAGGTATGCCTGTATAGCCCCATGTTATATGGTGACAATTGTGCAAGCAATTTATTTTAAAACTCACTTTTAAGTATTGAGATTAGGTCGAAATTCTTTAAAATATATTGTGAGTTACTATTTTGTTTATGGAAGCAGCAAACTAAATATTGGAGTGGCTGGCAACTAGGGAAATGAATGAATTCAGCGTTCATTCGTTATTTCAACACACATGTGAGTGTCTTTTTCATCCATGCCATTTAATAAATGTTGCAATTAAACTATTCACAAATTGCATAAATATATCCTGCAATTAAATAAATATAAGAGCCAGTTTGCTAAATATTTGCAATTATGTCACAATACTACAGGGAATTTAACTTCATACAAAATATATTCACGGTAAACCATTATATTTATTATTTAATGTAAATTATTTGACTATGGTTCTGTGCTTCCGAATCTGGATCATAAATTAAGTTCGGTAACACTATATTTATGTTGTATAGACGGTGCAATCATTTAAACTACTGCAAGTGAGCCAAGAATTATTATACTGTACAGTTTCATAATTATATCTACCTATAATTATAGTTACCTATGTATTTGAAGATATCCATAACTTAAGTTTGTATTTATTGATTTATTATTATTGTAGGTATCAATAATTATTATAGTAATATATTTTATTTATCAATACTTTTATACTTTTTTTTTTTTTTTTTTTTTTTTTAATTCCGCGGCCCAAGGCCGCGGCCGCTCTAACGTCCGTTGCCGGGCGTCCCTGGTTACTAGCAGAGGGTATGTCCAGTGGCGCCCGGCGGACTTTGACCACCCCTGTGGTCTCTGCGGGTGTTTGGTCGGGACGAGAATCCCGCGTCATTGGGGTCGGGTTTTATCCCGCGTCAGTGAGTGAATCTGGTTGCGTGCTATGGGGCAAGAGGCCCCGCAGCACGCAACCCTTCTAGCCTGCTTCTGTAAGGACGGTGGGTGGCGATCCCGCCGTCCTCAGGCCCCGATCATGGAGGACGATAGTCTTGGGCGTAGTCGCGTAGTCTGGGGCGGCCTGGCCGCCGACTACGGAACTCGGCGGGGAGGGTACGCTCCCTCTCCCTCCCGGCCGCCTCCTTCGCGAGCATGACTTGCTCGCAGAAGGACACGGCCGCGTTCCACCTACTCCCGCTGGATACCATGGCTTGAAGCATGGTCCCCAGCGAGAGGGTATCCACGCCCAGACCCACTACGAGGTCCCGGCGCTGACTCGCCCACGCTGAGCACTCCACCAACGTGTGGAGTGCGGTGTCGTCGTCGGAAACCTCGCAGTGTTGACACCGGGGTGTGACCTCACGATGCATGCGAAACAGATAGCTACCGAAGCATCCATGCCCGGCAACCATCTGCGTCGCACGGTACGTGAGGTCACCATGCTGCCTCTGCAGCCAATCGTCCATGATCGGTCTCACCGCCGCGATGAAGATGGCACCCCCCTTGGGTTGCTCAAGTCGCACCCTCCATGACTCCATGAGATCCTGGCGGAGTTGGGACCGCTGGTCCTCGATTTCTCGAGACGCAGGCCTGTGGTCCCGCTCCAGCGCCTCCTTGCGCCATTGGAACAATGACGCAAGGGCTCTCGCTTCCAGGTCCCATGGAGGGGTCCCGGCTAGGAGACATGCAGCCTCTCCGGAGATCGTGCGGTACCCCCGTACGGTTCTGACGGCCAAGGTTCTAAGTGGTCTGTTTAACAGAGTCACGTTCCCCTTGACCGCCAACCTATCCGCCCATACGGGAGCCCCGTATAGGGCCATACTCCGCACGATCCCCAGGTACAGTCTCCTGCAGGAGGCGTTGGGTCCCTTTAGGTTGGGCATCAGTCGCGAAAGCGCGACCGATGCCTGCGTCACCTTGGGGACCAAACTTCGGAAATGTGGTCCGAAGTTCCATCGGCTATCAAGTACGATCCCTAGGTACTTCATCGAGGGCTTGATGCCGATGCTAACGCCTCCCACATTTATGCTGGAACCTTCGGGTGGACCGTTCCGAGGTCTGTGAAAACACAGAACCTCGGACTTGTGCAAGGCCACCTCCAGTCCCAGCTGCCGTATCCGACCCACGACTCGAGCAACACCCGTCGTGACCTTGAGTGCTGCCTCCTGGTACGTTGCACCCCGCGCCGTGACGAGGGTATCGTCGGCGTAGCACGTTACGCCGACACCCCTAGGCAACGCACCCCGCAGCACCCAGTCGTAGCCGATGTTCCACAGAAGCGGCCCCAGGACCGACCCCTGCGGAACACCGCACGACACATCTCGCCGAGCTGGCCCGAGCCAGCTGGGGAAAGCTATGGCCCTCTCCGAGAGATAGGCCCCGACAATACGACGGAGGTAGAGAGGCGTTTCGTGATACACGAGCGCCTCCCTAACGCAGCTCCATGGCAAGGTGTTGAACGCGTTGGCGATGTCAAGAGACACCGCCACCACCACCTTGCCCTGCGAGACTGCTTCCTCCGTCAGGCTCTTCACGCGCATGATCGCGCTCACGGTGGAGCGTCCCCGACGGAAACCGAACTGGTTATCCGCCAGGTCTGGCCCCACACTCGTGAGATGCTCGACGAGGCGTTCCGCGATAATTCGCTCAAAGAGCTTACACACCTCGTCGAGCAACACGATCGGCCGGTATCCGGACGGTGAGTCCACCGGCCGCCCCGCCTTACGGATCAGGACCAGTTTCCCCGTCCTCCACACCTTGGGAAACTGGCCCCTTTCGAGGCATGCGCTAAAGAGCCCCATCAGTCGAGGCCCGAGTTCTTCGAGGGCCAGGACCCATGCACGGCCAGGAATGCCGTCGGGTCCGGGGGCAGTGATTTTCCGGCGTTTAAGCCGGAGTACTGCCGCACCTAGCTCCCCCACCCTGACTTCGGGTACGTCGTCTTCGCTGGTGCTATCCGCGTCGGGCAGAGACGGAGCCATGCGCGGAGGGACGTGCTCCTCCGCGCTCGTCGGAAACAGGGAGCCCATGACCCGCTCCAGCTGCTGCGGCTGGAGACTCTGGGTCAGTGGGGGCGCCCTAGGTCGGAGTTTCTCCCTGACCTGTAGGTACGGGCGCCCCCATGGGTTCTGCTGCAGGGTCTCCAGGAGCTCCTCGCGGGCCGCCGTCTTGGCCCGCTTTATCGTCTCCTGGAGATTACCTTTAGCCTCCCTGTATGCCTGAAAAAGCTCCGCCTCTCGGGCTGCCGCGTCGTCTGGGCGGCGACGCCTCCGGCGAAACCTGGTGTACCGGCGGCGGGCGGAGATGCATGCTGCGCGCAGCTCTGCAATCTCCGGCGACCACCAGTACACCTGCTTCCTGGCCGGTCTGGGTGTAACCCTAGGCATCGCCGCATCACAGATTTGCGACATGGCTCTCCTGAACCACTCCGCCTCGGCATCCACATCGGCAGGCCGGTCCGGCGCTGGAATCCAGGCCTGCACGATGGATGCCTCCAGGAGAGCCTCCCGATCCAGATGGTGAAGTGCCCAACGCGGATCCGGGGGATTTGCCACCGGCTGTGGGAGGTCAGGTGGGGGGACGACATCGAACCGGATGTACCGATGATCCGAGTGCGTCTCCTCACCCTCCTCCACGCCAATACTTTTATACTAAATATTATAAGGTAGAAAGATCTGATTTTTGTTTCTAAGTTTTGTTTTGGCTGTGCCACAGCGGCTGGCACGTAAGACTTTGTTGCCTTTCATCAACATTTCATCGTAAAGCAACGGGTTTAAACTTTTTTTTAAATTACAATATAGCTGCTACTTTTTATTAAATTTATTCGCCCATTTTGGACATAACCCATTATATGTGTGCTGTTGACGGCAATAGTCTTGCCCCCTATTACGTGGGACTAAAAATACAGGCAAATTGTGGGTGTGTAATGCACCTCTGCCTACCCCTTCGGGGATATAGGCATGATATGTGTGTGTGTGTGTGTGTTTTGTTTGCATTGAATAGGCTCCGTTACTCTAGAACTGATGTTGAAATTTCTTTTACTAATATGTAGTTACATTATTCCCGAGTGACATGAGCCTATTTTGATCCCCGTAATGTGTTACCGTGTGAATTGGTAACTAGAAAACCAAATCACGTGAGCGGAGCCGCGGTATACAGCTAGTTTCTTATACAGTGATGAGAACATCTTTCAATACGACCACAGACTCAATAATATGAAGAATATAATATTCCACGCCGAGATATTTTCCAAAGAAAGTTTAAAATGTTTGTGTATATTTCTTGTAAACGAAAGTGAAATTGAACAATACCCAGTTATGACATTTTCATAACATTATGGCTGGAAATAAAAGCATTTATCATTTCACACAGACACGTGGTCCATTTTATAACTATTCACAACATTATTTTGTGGGAATCCTTTCCGATGCTATATCTGTAGGAAGTGGACTCGGGTAGACGTCGTCATTAAGGGAAAAATAAACGATTTTACTGAACAACTGCGGTAATACGTTTCAATGTAAGCTTGGTGCACTAACTTTTCAAGTTATTTAGATGACCAGATACTTATTATATTGAGCGTGGGGGATACACTCCCCCAAATCTTACAGACCCAAGCTAACTTTAGCACTTGGTGATGAGTACTGATGAGGTTAGTATCCATAAACTTTCTCGGTAAGCGACAATAGGTGAGCCTACTTATAGTGAGCGTACTTCGTACCAACATAGTTACTGAGAAAAAGTGGGCGGTAATATAGTTCCTCGTACTTCCTTGGGTAAACAGGCGTGATAATATTTATATCTCTTTGAAATAAGTTGGTTAAATTTTAGGAATATTTTATAGTGTAAGTTTTAGGCATTTCTAGTTATTCCGTCTTTTATCAGGTATATTAACAGGATAAAGGATCTATATGTCTACAATAGACTGAATAAAGTTTTGTGTAAATCTTTTTAACTAGTCACAACACTATTACGGATGTTTCAAATATTTGTATGTATTTTTGAAGCCAGTCTAGCCACTGGAAACCTTTTAATTCCCGGGACTTCAGTTTGCAAACGAACATGAATGATTGACATTTGAAACGCGAACGTTAGATTTGGTGTTTTTTTTTATATTTTTGCATTCAAAGTGGTGGGGATTGCTTCTGCTTTTTCTCAATAAATATTTAAACATAGAGGTATATATTTTGCAATAACGAATGTCATTGGCAGAATTCATACCTGAGGCCAAACGTTTTTGAGAAAAATTGAGACAGGAAACGAATTACGAAATAATTACAATGAATAAGTATTTATTTCGCTACCGGTTTTGCCTGTTTTCAACCGACTTTCAAAAAAGGAGGAGCTTCTCAATTCAACTGTTTTTTTTTTACGTTTGTTACCTCATATCTTTGGACTGGGGGAACCAAATTTGATTTTACTCACTGCTTCTCAAATGGTCCCATTTCAATTTGGTCCCATTCCGACAATTATTTGGTCCCATTTCGGTAATTTGAAGTCGGTTGTTGTGTCCATTTTTGATGTGTATTTTTCGTCGTGTTATCAATCTTAGGCGACAAGTGTAAATCGTTTGTGCGTCTACTCTTCCGAAACGGCTCTACCGATTTTGACCAAATTTGGCATGCTGGTCGACATCATACCCGGGAGTGCATATATCTGAAACCATGAAAATAGAGCTGACCACGGAGGAATAATCACCGAAAATGTCCTGGACATCACCGAAAAACCAGATGATTAAATGGTTGCCATGGAAACACGTGCGTCAACAATGAAAATAGTTTTTTTTCATTTGATTAATTAATTTAAGTGTTCGATTCTGATTCTGATATGTAATAAAAACATTTGCTCCGCTCAACATTTGCAATTAGCAGCATGCATTGCATACCTAGTAGACCGAGCGAGCGAAGCGTCTCAGTTTTAACTCGAGGACTGCCTGATTTGGCGTTGTTGCTATGTGTGTCAGTTCCGGTCTACAGGCCGCATTTTTCAGCCGATTTTTATGAAATTTAGCACAAGCGTTTTTTGTTGCAAGGCGCAACTTTTGTCGAAGGGATTTTTCGATTGGGGGGAAAATGGGGGACAAATGGGGGGAAAATGCATGTTTCAGCCGATTTTCATAAAATTTGACACAGGTGTTCTTTGTTGCAAGGCGCAACTTTTGTCGAAGGGATTTTTCGTTTGGGGGAAAAATGGGGGAGAAATGGGGGAAAATGCGAAAATAACGCGAAGTTTACTGTTCACAGAACCACTAGTTATTATTACTAACACAAAAAAACCACAAATAAAACCTCACTATGTCAATAGCGTAATAGATCAACAGTTCACTTCATAAATATTTTATGATATCTTGTAAATGTTTGATGTAGTAAATTATTGGTAAAATGTTCTGTTGGTATAATGAAATATTACGTAAATGATTTTTATTTACTGTTCATTTATGAAACTATTGAATATTTACGCTGTTAATGTAGACGCGTGGACATAATGAATTTAGATACAATTACTGTTAAGTTCACTTGTGTATTCACTTTTACTTTTCGCAAAAGGGATCCAATCCATACAGATAAATAAAATTAAAGTGTCTGTGTGTAATTTCAAATTAACAGATTATCATTAAATTGTTTTTTTTTTATCCATTATAATAAGAATTACAATATACAAAATAAACATAATTATAGACTAAAAATATTTACATTACAAAATATCGTTTAAAAAATCCTCCGCGTCATTGCCGACTGGGAAGGTTCCCAGAATGCTGGCTGTGTTGCCACGTTGGATGGCGATACTTATTCTTTGGGCCAGAAAATAGCCAGCCTTCTGGTCCTGAGAAGCATCGATTAGTCGTTTAGCAATGTCATAAAGGCGGCGAGCACTCGGGCCCCATGACCCCAGTGTCTCAACCCCAAACGGTTCAAATATGTAATCACCAGGTTGGCATATTTACGCCGTTTAAGGCCTTCAGCCGATGCAGCAGCAGCGCCGGCACATCCGAATGTGCTTGGAAGGTGTGAAGGTGCTAATGTGTCAACGCATGTAGCGTCCCACACCAAAGGCCTTCCCATCTTCCACGGTAGCAACGACATACCGTCCGGTCTCTTTCCATCACTTCGTGCTAAACCATTTAGTTCACGTACGGCAGGAAGACCTGCGGTGGAAAGAGCCCTACGAATTATGTCGTTTAGAATAGCATGCCGAGGTATACGACCTGCGCTTCTGCTACAAGAAAGGCCATGGTGTCCCAGATTATGGACGGCTACTCCACAGGTGCAATGATGCGGGGATACACAAGGTGTACCCAGCCGAAGGCAAGTGGCAATGCGGAAGGTTGTATCGTCCAACATTGTACCGATGTTGGGCGATGGGAGCGCCTGGATCCATAACCCTGACTCCCATTCTCCAACAGTTAGTAGGCGTGCACGCTCTGAAATATTGACAGAAGTGTCAATTAGTGTATTAATTCTCAATTTACAGAGCGGTGAATCCCACAGTCGCTGTGAGCCTAGGCGTGAGGGCAGGTCAGTGTCGGGACAAGACATCATCCAAGCATTTATGGCATCGGTCTTGCATCGCACCTCGGAATCAATCAGTGTATTTGACAAAATTTTCCTGACTAATTCTTCGGTGCTATGGACCGACGACAGAAATGCTGGCAGACTGACATCTGTAACTCTACGTATACCTAGCCCGCCCAAGCGAACTGGAAGAGACGCTTGGACCCAGGCCCGGTCATTAATATTTACATTTAAAATTTTACACAAAGAATTTTGTATTAAGTTGTCTAGTCTGCCCAAAATTTCTAAATTTTTCCAAAATTGTCCTGAACAGAGGGCATGTGTAAATTTGGGTACGAAAAGACAAAAACGAAGAATAGTGAAAGCTGAATGAATACTGATATTACATAGACTATCAATAACCTGATCAAAATGTTGAATTTTTTCCTCGATAAAAGTGGAAAAGCCATCTTCTAAAATCGGGGACCCTAGGAGGCGTAAAGAAGTTTTGTCCAAAACTTTTATGTTGGGGGCCAAACAGTTGAATTTGGAGATTGTTGTTAATTTATCTGTGTTTTCAGATATAAAAATCTCACATTTATTCGGGTTCAGTTCTAAGCCAATTGACTGAAACTCGTACTTTGTTAGGGCTAAATCTTGTAAAACTGTCTCTACTTTTCCCCCTAAGGTCCCGTCGTCTAAGTACCAAATGTTGAATTTGGATTTTATTTTTTGAATTATTGGGTTAGTGGCCAAACTGAAGATGACTGGTCCCAACGGATCACCTTGCTGACATCCAACGGCTGAATTCAAAAGGTGGTCTTTATAAATTAATTTTGTTGGCTGACTATAGCATTGCCAAAGAAAATTAAATATTTTGGGGGTTTCTAATTTGGCCTGTGTCAGCAAGGTGTCCCTGTTTACAGAGTTGAAGGCGTTTTTCAGGTCAACTTTCAAGATGACCTCACCATCTTCGCTACTGTCAAGGTATGTTGCAAGCGCATGGATTGCGGCCTCACTACCTCCTTTTGAACCAAAACCTAATTGAAAGGGCTGAAATTTGGTAGTAAGCTCCGTACTATAAAAACGACAACAAATTTTGGCTGCCAAACGCCGCAAAGTGCTACCTACGGCAATGGGACGAATGCCACCATCCTTCTTGTTAAGGGCACATAAATTGGCCCCATACAAAATATCTGTGATGCCACTGTCCACATTGCCTGAGAGCATGAGGACTAGAGCTGTTAGCTCCCTCAGAAGTGCATCGCCAGCTTCCCCAGCGCTCGGACACAACAGATCCTTAAGGTGCTGTGTCAGACCGTCAAGTCCACCAGCTGATCCAAAACGAAAGGAGTCAACAGCTGTGCGCACATCCTTGGCAGTAGTCTCAAGATTTTCTGTATCGTTGTTCGGAGGATCAGGGAAAGAGAGGTCAGCTGCGGATGGTGGGTGCTTACTCTGCAAGCCCGTAAAAGTTTCTACAGAATAAGGAGCCAGCACGTCGCTACTAAAAAGTAGTCTTGCCGCCCCACTGATGTCGCCTTCCCTTACTTTTAACATTTGTTCCCAAGCGCTAAAGGTATTTTCCCGGACTACTTGACCAATGCAGGAGGCTAAACATTGAGCCACAGAGGGTCTCGCACCTCGGGGGATTCTTTTGCCAAAAGGGAATTTCGATATTATCAGAAATTTCTTGTTGATTTAGAAAAAAATGGGATATCGTAGACGCGTTTGAAGATACATTTTGTACTTTATGAATTTTTCCAAAATGTACTTTCAACCGCGTTCACCTTTAAAAAAACGGGCTTGGGGACAATGTGGGCACCGTACAAGACCACTTGATGCACTTGCAAGCTCACCTGAATTTACATCCGCATTGCCACATCCATTATTTTATTTTATCTTATCACTAAATGGATTATAAAAATAAATACAATACTTGATAAAAAATGCAATTTAAAAAAAAAATGTCTTTCTGTAGGTTTGTTTCCGCTAATCTCTAGAACGGCTGGACCGATTTAAACGGGACTCTCACAGACAGATAGCTGATGTAATAAGGTATAATATAAGCTACTTTTTATCCCGAGAATGTGTTCCCGTGGGAATTGGGTACCATATAACTATTTCAAGCGGGCGAAGCCGCCGGCGTCTGCTAGTAGAGTACTAAGATAGTATTTAAGTCTCTATAACAACGACTATTTGTACCTTGACATTTGGACGTTTACAAATTAAACGAACGAACTGATAATTTGGCTTTCTTTGGTTTAGTAATAAATTCCGTTTTTAAACCGTACGGGTTTCAAGTAACAAATAAAGTAGTAGTAACGGGTGTCCACATCGGCATACATTTATCATTTTTATCGGTCGCACTCGGCCCGCCCGTTTATTCATTGCTTACCTATATTGCACACGCGGCTTTTGTGACGACTAGTCTTCTACTATTTGTTCTCAGGAGTTTTGAAAGTATTATAGGTAACATTAAAACCTGCATTCGTTTCTGTGGGTGTGAGACGGAATAAGCTCTGGCTCTGAGTTCATTATGCCCACATTCCGCCAGTCTTTATCTACTCTTTCAGGGATAAGTAAATGATATCATGTTAGATTCTCAATTCGTACTGTTTTTTCTTTTTTTTTATATCTTTGTTACCTCATATCTATGGACTGGAAGAACCGATTTTGAATTTTTTAATGAAAGCTACTACTTCCAAAGTGGTCCCATTTCAATTTGGTCCCATTCCGACAATTATTTGGTACCATTTCGGTAATTTGAAGTCGGTTGTTGTGTCAATTTTTGAGGAAATTTTTTAATACTTTTTTTTCATTCATTAATTTTTTTTCGCGGCCGCTCGTACGTCCATTGCCGGCCGTCACTAGAATTATAATACCTGAATTAAATACTACGGTATGACGGTAAGATGATGGTTATAACTGAATGTAAAGACAACAAATTTTGTACCTTATTAGGTTTAAAGTCAACGATGCCAGTGACGTAAACTCACTTCTAATTTAAACACTTTTAGCTTGTCTGGAGAGGTTATTAGGTATACTAGTAGTAGTTCTTAGAAAAATGCAGTCATTTTATGTAATTTCCTGGCTTCAGCTAAAATGTCATGTACTTGATAAGCTGCTGAAACAGAATAAAAGAGACCATATATTTATAAACATTCTGTACTCAAGACACAAAAACTCCACGTAATAATATTATGAAACTTCGACTATACTTTTATTTTATTTGTAATTTTAGTGAAACACTAGTGTTTGTTCAACCCATTACCATTGTGAAACAGCATTCAAGGAAAGAGGTGGGGTCCATAAAACGTTCGTAACTAGCAAACAATCTATTTCCACGACAGCTTATTGTCACGACATTATGGCTACTTTGTACACTCTGTTTGTCTAGAAATTTTTTTTAATAATATTTTCTTTCAACTGCATACCGGAATTCCGATGAGTTTGAATCTTTCTTCTTTTTGAAGTCATTTGGAAACGTAGTTCGAAAATATTGTATTTCAAAGCAATGAGTTTGATTAAAATATTAAGATAAAGATAAAAAATTATAAACAGATCACAAAAACTGATGTCATCGGCAGGACTCAGGGAATGCTCTGACCACTGAGCTACTTAATCGTAATAGCACGATCTAGAAATTATGATATGAAATAAAAAAAGTAGTTTGAAAAGATTCCAAGCGTAAAAGTATTAAAAAAAAGCAGTAGTATATATGCTAAGCTATTGAGATGTCATAAACTCGTATTTCGATAGATATTTTTTCAATGCACACAATCTTTTTTCTTAATAATTGTATTAGATTGTAGTGTATCATTGTAGTGTATCAGACGGTCACAATGAGGTAGGTATTGACCTACCTCATTGTGACCGTCTGCGACCTACTTGAAATATTCTTTTAATTAGAAAACTGAACTTATACAAGTCCCAGGTGAGCACCCGATATTGCGGAGATGCGGCACAATTATTCCCATTATTTTTAGTTTCCAATGGAGCGAGCAGCATGTTGCAATCATGTTGTCGAATAGCACGGATATCTAGACTAGGTATGGATATGTTAATAAAATAATACGTATATATAGACATTGCTAAACGCTTCATCGATGCTTCTCAGGATCAGAACGCTGGCTATTTTCGGGCCCAAATCCAAAAGCAATGACGAGGAGGATTTTTTAAACGATATTTTGTAGATTGTAAATATTTTTGGTACATAATTATGTAAATTGTTATTCTATTTGGCCTACCAGTTCCAGTACCAGTACCAGTACTAGTTTTTGTAAAAACATAGAATTTTAGAAAGTGCTATACCCCTTTTTATTTTATTTACTAATTCTGATGGCCCTCGGCTCTGCCTGCATGCAGTGGGGTATTGTCGCCGATCCCCAAGGGATGGCATTACAGTTATAAATAGTAGTGTATGTGTAATTGCGATGTATGGGACTATTGTAATGTTCATTAAAATCCGTTCAGTCGTTTTCGTGTAACGAGTTACAACATCTAAACATGAATATTAATGACAGTGACAAGAACAGTACGAATAGAAGTGAAAATACCTACGTACATTCGTGAAATTAGTACCTACTCTAATTAGGAGTGCATGCTACAGTGACGAATATTGTAGAGCTTCGTAGCAAACCACTACGACGTAGCACTTTATTAGTTTACACATAGTACTCATTTAAAACTCACTCGTATGGCACCGTTAGTACCCACAGTAGGTGTAGCAACTGTGTAGCAATCGCACGCTCAAGTGAGACCGTATTTCTTTTTTTAGAAACACCGTTTAGTCAACTATGTATTGGAGATGAATGTTTATCGGTTTAGCATTCGTTTGGAAAAGGTAGCGCTGTGATTTATTGATTACTACTAAGCGTAGTTGTTGAGATATCGGGCCTCTAGAAATTACACGTTTTATGTTGTTGACATATTGCTTGAGAGGGTTGAAATATTTAATTTTATTAGTAAATGTTTAGTTGCTCGCACTGCAGAGATTCATACATCGGACGACCCGCGTGAAATAGTTTTATGGTTCCCAATTCCCGCGGGAAAACATTCCCGGGATAAAAAGCCTAGCCTATATTACACCTTATTACATCAGCTGTCTGTCGGTGAAAGTCCCGTTAAAATCAGTCCAGCCGTTCCAGACAGACAGACGGACAAAAATTTATGTCAGTATCGTATTCATTGAGTAAAAAACTGGTAATTTTAAATTACACACGGACACTTCAATTTTATCTATATATTTAATACGACAATTTGTCTGTCTGTCTGTCCGTCCGTCGCGTTTTTCAATTATAATTAATAATACATACATTTGCATGAAATATTAAAATATATATATATATATATTTTTTTTTTATTATTAGAGGCGATACAAAGTTCGCTGGGATAACTAGTTTCTCTAAATAGATGTAGGTCGTAGGTATGCAACATATTTTGTACTGGTTGTTGGTATTTCTTTTCGATTTGCCTGGTAATGATAATGGGCCCACCACCTATCGAGTGGGGCCAACAAAATCGTTCACACGGTGTGGGTTGGTGGATGCGCCTCTGCCTGCCTTTTCGGGGATGTAGGCGTGATGATATAGATGTATATGTATGTACGTTTAGTACGTAGTGCTTTGTAAACTTCAAGAAATGATTCATGATTATTTTAAAAGCCTTTTAATAGAATACAGCGAGACAAATCACCTTTGTTCAAATAGAAACAACATAAACTCCATTTCGAAGAGACATTTTACTCACGAAAAACATTGAGCATGCTAAATACGCTTCAGTCCGTCGTACTGCAGTGGCCAATTTTACATATGTATAAAGTCCTACATATGTATGTACGTGTGGCGAAATTCAAAGCGTGAACTATTTAATCAACTCATGAAATATGCATTCGCCAAAATTCTGACTGGGCCTGTCCATCAGCAGACGGCCTTATCGACGACGTTTATCATCAACAGGTCCTACTACCAACTCGTATGCTGTTATCTCTAGCTACAAATACTCACTGGACCCATACTTCCAAGAGAGCTTAAGCACTAACTGTATGGTTCTAAATTAAACTGTAAGTCTATGATGTGTAGGTGTAGATTTATATTATGTTATGCTAGTAGTGTGGTGTATAATCATGGATAAACGCATTGTCACAGTGTATTACGGGGCTGGTCGCTTAATGCGCCTAATTCACGACAGTGTAGACAAGCCGGTTGCTGCAATACTTGTTATTATTTCAATTTGAACTGTTAACTAAAATTCGTCCTCATTCAGCTATATAACTTGATGTTAAACTCTGTTGTTGTTTACATTGGCCGCTGTTTGTATATTTTCGTAGATAAATATAGTAAATATTTGGAGTTTGTTTTGTCTGTTTGGAGATTGTGTCCTAAATTATATTAATATTGATACTTTAATCCTACAAGAAGTCTCTGAATACTGTTAATGGGTTCCGACGGTTATTTTTGAAGTGTAGTGATTTACTGAACTAAGAATAAATAGGTCTAGGTAGGAATGAATACATACAATCATGCCTATACCCCGAGGTGATAGGCAGAAGTGAATTACAGAACCGTCTTTTTCCAGTAATTTTGTTGGTGCCACGTAATAGAAGACAACTTATCGCCTTTACCGGGCACCGTTTTTTTTTAAGTCCGCGAAAATGCGGCCTTTCTTTTTTTATTTATTTATTTATTAATTAAGCACACATTGTTTTACAGGTTATATACCCAATACAGCAATGTAGCAAGAGACAACAATAAACTATTAGCAACTAAGCCAATCCAGTGTCAACCTCTCAAACTCCGCCAATGAACAGCTATAAATGTCCAGACGTTGGGAAACATCATTTAATATACATAAAGCGCGGACTGTTGGAGAAAATTTATGCAGATTAGTGCGGGAAGCAGGTACATCGAGCACCTTGGTTATAGGGGCCTGCCGCAGTCGTGTGTTTGGTATAAGCAACTTTAACGATTCCAACACCCGAGGGTTACTCAGTTTACCACGGAACAGCAGAAACACGTACTTAGCCAAAGCCATGTTTCGCCTTACCTCCAACTTATAGTATCCAACCATCCCTAAAACGAAGAGCGTTGGGTACATAAGAGGATAGAAGGGATACACTCCATATAGCTTTAAGTAAAGGTACCGGGTAAATTTATTTTGCATTTTCTCCACCATCAAACTATACTTAGTCTCATGGGGGTTCCAGATGATAGAACTAGTTTCTAATCTACTCCTAACCAATGCGTTATACAATGACTTGACGGCATTTATGTTATAAAAGTCCCTCGTCTCTCGCATTATAAACCCTAGATTCTGATAGGCCTTCTTACAAATATTAACAATATGCTGCCTAAACAAGAGATCCGTAGTCAGTAAGACCCCGAGATCTCGCACCGTTGTGACTCGCGGAATAATTTGTCCCTCCATGGTGTATTTATAGTGCAGTGGTTCCAACGCGCGCGTGAAAGACATAATGTTGCATTTTGAAACATTGAAGGATAACTTATTCTCAATGCTCCAATCTACAACATGAGTGATGTCCATCTGAAGTCGTTCGCAGTCGCGCACGTTATCAACTCGGACCGATAACTTCAAATCATCCGCAAACAGAAGGCAGTTCGCAGACTTAACAACCTCTGGTAGATCATTGATCATTATAAGGAACTCCAGGGGTCCCAAATTGCTACCTTGACTAACTCCTGTAAGGGTGGGATATGGGTTCGAAGTGTACCCCGCGTACTCGACATACTGGTGCCGGTTACCCAGATAGTCAGCAAAAAAAGCTAAAAGATCAGGCGTAAATCCAGCCGCTGCAAACTTCTTTAACAAGATGTCATTATCGACACTATCGAAGGCCTTCTGAAAATCAAAATAAGCTACATCCAGCTATGCTCCAGACTCAGAATCGATCTTACATCCATTGCCGGGCGTCCCTGGTATGCACCAGAGGGTATTTCCAGTGGCGCCCGGCGGAACCGTTTGAGTGCAGTGTATATAAGCGTACGATTATCATTCTGGTTTTTAAAACTTTTCTTATTGCTGCTCCACTCCTATTAGCCGTAGCGTGTTAATACAAAGCTGCGATAAATTTATAAGTTATTACAGAAATAATTTTCCACTTCGAACTAGATGTTTCTGAGAAATATTAAGATAGAAATTATAAACAGATCATAAAACTGATGTCGTCGGCAGGACTCAAACCTTTCTCTAACAGGATAATGCTCTGACCACTGAGCTACAATGACCAATACTAACGAAATTAAATTTTAGCTTTATATTTAAATTTCTAGATACGGTTTGCGTTTTAAGACTAGTTTAAACAAAGTCATTGCTTTGAAATATATGAATTGTCCAGATTATTAGATTAAAATACTCTATCTAATATCCACTCTAAGCGTTCGATCACAATACAAAAGGATTTTTATTTCAATAAAACTTTAAAACACAAGGAAACAGTGAGTAGTTTGGCATGCTACTTGAAACAACTCGAGGCAAACAATAACTAAATTCAAGTCTAAGCAAATGCCAGCTTGTCTTGCATAACATAGTACTTTACTTAGAAATCTTACCTTATTGAATAGTTACGTACAGCTAGTTCGAAACCCTACTGCAATTGACTGCTTTGGAAACTCGAGTAAGTGGAAACTTGTACATTCAATAATTGGTTCGCAATATATTTTAGCGTCCAGATCCATTATATCTTAATTGCACATTCGAAACCACACTACGGATTTCTCCGATTTACCCTGTATTAGTAAGCCCAGTTAATTTACTAGCTCTTGCCTACGATATCGTTTCTGTGCACCAGTCGAGTATCACTAACCCACACCAGTAGTTACAGTGACATTATTACGATACGTTGAAGTACGTGCATTATTATGTACTTCACAACCTGTTCAATTTTATACTATACTAGCTGCCGGGTGTCACTGGAAATACCTTCTGGTAAATTCCAGAGACGGTCGGCTATGGACGTAAGAGGGGCAGCGCTTGCGCGGACTTAAAAAATAAAATAAAAAGTACTATACTAGCTAATCACCACAGCTCCACTCGCGTCTGTAGTTATATCGTTCCCAATTCCCGTTGGAACACATAACCGGGACAAAAACTAGCCTATGTTACTCGGCGATAATATAGCTATATATTTAATAAAGATTTTTTTAAACCAGTTGAGTAGTTACGGAGCCTATACAATTCAAGCAAACATACAAACAAACAATCAAAAAACAAATAAAATCCTCTGTAAAAGATTTGTATAGAAGATGTAGTCTATAGACTAGCTGTTGAACACTTTCTGTACCAGAGCATCCGGCAGTGGTCCATAAACTTGGCCGTGGTCGCCGAGCCGTACTACGTCCACCCGGGAAGCCCGGTGGACGAGGACGGCTCGGCCTGTTTTATCTTCGGGGGGTCCGCCGCAGACAACTCGCGCCTTGCTATCATTGCAAGGGGCCGCGGGTTTGTTGCGGCGGAATATGATGGGTTGGCAGTCGTGGCCACCTACATCTCGCCGACACTGGACGAGACTCAGTTTGAGCTATGGCTCACTGAGCTCGACGTCGTCTCCGCTGCGTGCCGTCCTCGCCCTGTCCTGCTCCTGGAAGACTTCAACGCCTGGAGTGAGGCGTGGGGCTCCCGGGAAACCAGGGACAAGGGGAGGCTTCTTGAGGACTGGACCAGAACACGTGGTCTGGAGGTCCTCAACCGGGGGAATGTCGCCACCTTCTGGCGGCGGGGGACCAGCTCGGTCGTGGACGTATCGTTCGCGACCTCTGCCCTCGCCGCCCGTATTACTGGCTGGCACGTGGAGGAGGGTGAGGAGACGCACTCGGACCATCGGTACATCCGATTCGATGTCGTCCCCCCACCTGACCTCCCACAGCCGGTAGAAAATCCCCCGGATCCACGTTGGGCACTTCACCATCTGGATCGGGAGGCTCTCCTGGAGGCATCCATCGTGCAGGCCTGGATTCCGGCACCGGACCGGCCTGCCGATGTGGATGCCGAGGCGGAGTGGTTCAGGAGAGCCATGTCGCAAATCTGTGATGCGGCGATGCCTAGGGTTACACCCAGACCGGCAAGGAAGCAGGTGTACTGGTGGTCGCCGGAGATTGCACAGCTGCGCGCAGCATGCATTACCGCCCGCCGCCAGTACACCAGGTTTCGCCGGAGGCATCGCCGCCCAGACGACGCGGCAACCCGAGAGGCGGAGCTTTATCAGGCTTACAGGGAGGCTAAAGGTAATCTCCAGGAGACAATAAAGCGGGCCAAGACGGCGGCCCGCGAGGAGCTCCTGGAGACCCTGCAGCAGAACCCATGGGGGCGCCCGTACCTACAGGTCAGGGAGAAACTCCGACCTAGGGCGCCCCCACTGACCCAGAGTCTCCAGCCGCAGCAGCTGGAGCGGGTCATGGGCTCCCTGTTTCCGACGAGCGCGGAGGAGCACGTCCCTCCGCGCATGGCTCCGTCTCTGCCCGACGCGGATAGCATCAGTGAAGACGACGTACCCGAAGTCAGGGTGGGGGAGCTAGGTGCGGCAGTACTCCGGCTTAAACGCCGGAAAATCACTGCCCCCGGACCAGACGGCATTCCTGGCCGTGCATGGGTCCTGGCCCTCGAAGAACTCGGGCCTCGACTGATGGGGCTCTTTAGCGCATGCCTCGAAAGGGGCCAGTTTCCCAAGGTGTGGAGGACGGGGAAACTGGTCCTGATTCGTAAGGCGGGGCGGCCGGTGGACTCACCGTCCGGATACCGGCCGATCGTGTTGCTCGACGAGGTGTGTAAGCTCTTTGAGCGAATTATCGCGGAACGCCTCGTCGAGCATCTCTCGACGGTGGGGCCAGACCTGGCGGACAACCAGTACGGTTTCCGTCGGGGACGCTCCACCGTGAGCGCGATCATGCGCGTCAGGAGCCTGACGGAGGAAGCAGTCTCACAGGGCAAGGTGGTGGTGGCGGTGTCTCTTGACATCGCCAACGCGTTCAACACCTTGCTATGGAGCTGCGTTAGGGAGGCGCTCGTGTATCACGAAACGCCTCTCTACCTCCGTCGTATTGTCGGGTCCTATCTCTCGGAGAGGGCCATAGCTTTCCCCAGCTGGCTCGGGCCAGCTCGGCGAGATGTGTCGTGCGGTGTTCCGCAGGGGTCGGTCCTGGGGCCGCTTCTGTGGAACATCGGCTACAACTGGGTGCTGCGGGGTGCGTTGCCTGAGGGCGTCGGCGTAACGTGCTACGCCGACGATACCCTCGTCACGGCGCGGGGTGCAACGTACCAGGAGGCAGCACTCAAGGTCACGACGGGTGTTGCTCAAGTCGTGGGTCGGATACGGCGGCTGGGACTGGAGGTGGCCTTGCACAAGTCCGAGGTTCTGTGTTTTCACAGACCTCGGAACGGTCCACCTGAAGGTTCCAGCATAAATGTGGGAGGCGTTAGCATCGGCATCAAGCCCTCGATGAAGTATCTAGGGATCGTACTTGATAGCCGATGGAACTTCGGACCACATTTCCGAAGTTTGGTCCCCAAGGTGACACAGGCATCGGTCGCGCTTTCGCGACTGATGCCCAACCTAAAGGGACCCAACGCTTCCTGCAGGAGACTGTACCTGGGGATCGTGCGGAGTATGGCCCTATACGGGGCTCCCGTATGGGCGGCGCGGTTGACGGCCAACAACTCAACGCTCCTTAACAGACCGTTGAGGACCTTGGCCGTCAAAACAATAAGGGGCTACCGCACGATCTCCGGAGAGGCTGCATGTCTCCTAGTCGGGACCCCTCCATGGGACCTGGAAGCGAGAGCCCTTGCGTCATTGTTCCAATGGCACAAGGAGGCGCTGGAGCAGGACCACAGGCTTGCGTCTCGAGAAATCGATGACCGGCGGTCCCAACTCCGCCAGGATCTCATGGAGTCATGGAGGGTGCGACTTGAGCAACCCAAGTGGGGTGCCACCATCATCGCGGCGGTGAGACCGATCATGGACGATTGGCTGCAGAGGCAGCATGGTGACCTCACGTATCGTGCGACGCAGATCGTTACCGGGCATGAATGCTTCGGTAGCTATCTGTTTCGCATCCATCGTGAGGTCACACCCCGGTGTCAACACTGCGAGGTTTCCGACGACGACACCGCACTCCACACGTTGGTGGAGTGCTCAGCGTGGGCGAGTCAGCGCCGGGACCTCGTAGTGGGTCTGGGCGTGGATACCCTCTCGCTGGAGACCATGCTTCAAGCCATGGTCTCCAGCGGGAGTAGGTGGAACGCGGCCGTGTCCTTCTGCGAGCAAGTCGTGCTCGCGAAGGAGGCGGCCGAGAGAGAGAGGGAGCGTGCCCTCCCCGCCGAGTTCCGTAGTCAGCGGCGAGGCCGCCGCAGACTCATCTACGCCCAAGACCATCGACCTCCATGATCGGGGCCTGAGGACGGCGGGATCGCCTCCCTTCGTCCTTACAGAAGCAGGCTAGAAGGGTTGCGTGCTGCGGAGCTTTTTTGCCCCATAGCACGCAACCAGATTCACTCACTGACGCGGGATAAAACCCTACCCCAACGACGCGGGATTCTCATCCCGACCCAACCCCCGCAGAGACCACAGAGGTGGTCAAAGTCCGCCGGGTGCCACTGGAAATACGTTCTGCTTGTAACCAGAGACGCCCGGCAACGGACGTTAGAGCAGCCGCGGCCTTGGTCGCGGAACTAAAAAAAAAAAAAAAAAAAAAATCTGTTGAACACTGAGACGTGAGATCCAATTCTCATTCCCTATTCCCACAAAACCACGTTACCGATATAAATATTACCCGGTGTGTTAGTCTGTAGAAAGAGCTATAATATTGTTGCGGTTTACGATAATCTGTACAGCATTTTTTGAGTGCAACAGTAACAAACTTCTGTCTATACAAACTATCGCGTTTAAATAGTGATATTTGTTATAAACTTAAGACCAACGGGTATTTTACGCGATTATTGAGATATATACGTACCTCTCTATAAGAGGGTCGAAACGTCGGGTAATAAAGAGGTATGTACTCGTATAAAAGACCCGTTGTTTTCAGTTTATAATGTGTACAAAACGCGGACGTTTAAAAAAGTATTTAGTGATATAATAAATTTAATTTAATAAATTTTAGAATAAGAACTAAATGCCAGAAAGATGACCAATATAACCAAATTTAATGAGATGCATATGATTAAATTGAAATGATATCCGCATAGAGAGCACAATATTATCATAATTTCAACAAATTTCCCAACACTGATATAGAAAAGTAACAAAATTAGAATTTCCCCCTAACAAGGTAACAAGAGAGATCTCCAGTTACTTTCCAGAGCACGACGTATGCAAATACAGCAAATTTAGACAACAACAAAGATTTATTATCGCATAGACATTACAAAACACAAGACCAACTAACTGAATCCGAGTTACATTGTAGACATTTATCAACAAATGCAATACTTGTCCGCTTTTAATTATAATACAATGTGTTCAGGATATATGAGGGTTCCCAACACATGTATTTGACAAATGTCCATGCAATACCGCCAATATGTCAGGGTTGTAGTTAATAGATTCCTACGATGTAATAGCCCTGCGCAGTCGGGTAATAAAGGAGCTCAGAATAGCTTAGGTCATAAATTTTTAACAGCATTTCAATGTTCTGTAAAATACTGTAAAATTAGAAAATAGTCAGTTCAATGCTGTAAGGATTTATACGTCATTGTTGACATCAAATACTTGTAATGTACCAATTGTATTTGATGAACGTATTATAAAATTACTGCCTCGGTGGTGCAGTGGTATGTGCAATGCGACTGCCATCGGATCTAATCAATATTAATTTTTGTTATCCACAAAATGTTGTCCGACATATTTTATTTAGTATGTATTGAGAAATATACAGGTACCTGTGTTTATCAAAGTATGTTCAGAGAAGGAAAATTCGTCACAAAACCCTACAACCCTAACCAACCTAAGGCCATATATGTAGGCTAAATTCCCCTCTCTTTGGTGAGGCCACTTTCACGCCGCATTGGCTGAGATAAAAAAAAGTCACGTATTTATAGCTGAATGTAGACAGAGGCGTTTAATACACCTACATGTCCCAAGTGCCTTCGTTGGTCTCAACTATTTTTTATGTTTACCACGTAATGTTTGAGTTCTACATAGTCTTTAGTAGAGTTTGATTATCACTTTTCGATTTGGACGACAAATGAATAAACTAAGCCGTTGATAGCATCGGTTGTTATTTTCTTAAGTATCCATAATCCGGCTCATGAGATACGAGGCTTGGGTCAATACATGCAAGTATTAGCACTTTAAACAAATTCGACTCCTAAGAAAAAGTTTTCAAAACAATAAAGATTTCAACAAGAGTATTAACTCAAACACTTTAATTGTGATTGCACCTAAGGTCTGAGCTCTGAACTGTACCTGTACTTAACGGGTGTATGGGATATCTCTGTCTTCCCCTTAGGGGAAAGAGCCTGATGATGTAGGTATATGTATGTTCCTTTTCTATTTTTTATACCACATTCAAAGAGGAATAACAAAACAAATTTTATCGTCCCATGCTGCCTTTAAAAATGCAACAAAAATGATCTAGTCATTAACGTACAAAGTAAGACACAATTGAAGAGTTGCAACAGTTTACGTTCGACAGTGGCTTTAATTACGTTCGCCTGATGTCGCAGAGTTACGTCGCGCGTAAAACTGTGACAAAACGCGCTGGGACGTGGGACGTGGCGTCCGTAAAACGTACACTTTATGATTATTTGCTCAACAGGTATATAGATAGATAGTTTGAAGTTAATACGTTGCAATCACATAAATGGGGCCATTAGGAATGAAAGTAGATAATTAAAATAATTTAATGCGTTTGTGTTATTATGTTTGGTTTATGTAGATAATTGTATGTTTAAAATCTATGTGATATCTCTATGTTATACGTGAAGAGAAAACTTTGTACCCATTTCTACGAAAATTGGGAGAACGGAGGAGTATGAAATTTCGCACACTTATAGTTTATATAGAGGACGAAGGAAGAATGAAGAATTTACAAAAAAATTTGCTCGAATTTCGATCACAGTCTGACTACTAGTAGGTATGTAATATATATATGTATAGTTCAATATGATGTTAAACTTCTGCGTATATAAAAGTTTTATAAATATCACTGATACAATTTCATGCTTTCGATAACGTTTATGACTTCATAAATGTAGGCAGTTGAAATATTACAATCTTAATGGTCTTATAGCTTGCTTAATGTTTGTAATTTTTTGAACTATAATAGTAGGTATATGAATTTGTGAGTCATTTACTAATGAAATTCACGTGTCGATTTTCCTACTAATAGAACAAAAATACAAATACTACATAGTCAGTATATGCGTACGCATATAGACGAATACGATGACTCATAATCATATGCACACGGATACCCATCAAGTCAGGTTTATATCACTGAAGGGGACGACAGAGACACGTTTAGGCAGTTATTTTGTTGGTCCCAAATAAAAGTGCATGCAAATTTTTTTGTCAACATCCTCTATGGGATATGGACATCTTCTCTCGTTATCTCTTTTTTCGTACTCGAGGTTCGTCTTGCCTTCGAGCTTATGGTACTCTGTTATAAAAAACGTTAGATAAGTACAGTATAGTATAGCATTCTAATAGTAAAAGAACTTTTGAAATCAGTTCAGTAAGATTTTACGTCGTTATAAAGATCAAGTCTAGATTAAACTGATTTTACATATGAACAATGTCAAATATTGACACAAGTTTTATCAACGAGTTTAGTGAAGGCATCCCCTAACGTGACCATATTTCAGTTTCAGAATACATCGCTAAGTTATCACCAGTCTTTGAACCCATGTCCCGTTTGCTAATCGACCTACTGTCAGGAGCACTTGTCCCTTCCAAGCGATAACACGGACAGCCGCATATACTAAAACTTTATTTCGTACCATGAGCAAAAACTATCCTTATTGCTTTCGTAACAAACTAGGAATTCAAAGGTTTTGACTGTTTGTGTATCTGTCGATTCGTTATAAACGTTAATACTAACTATGAAGATAGAATAAGAATAAGGTAAGGTAGAGATTGTAACTTGAAATCGTGTTGTCATCTAAGTATTAATAACCTATCCTGCGTTTGTGATATGTACTCAAGATAGTTAACTGAACATTATAAGTTAGGACAATTCACACAACACCATCTAGTCTCAAACTAAGCGAGCTTGTGATATGACTACTAGATAAACTGATATAAATACTTAAATATATTTTTTTTTGTAAATACATACATATTATACATGGGAAACATCGAGACTTCGGTACAAACTTATCTGTCTTCACACAAAGTTTGTTCCGACCGGGAACCGAACCCGAGACTCCGGTGTCGAAAGCGGATGCACTACCGACCACGCCACCGAAGCACATATCTCAGGTGTGCTTTTAATTTTAATTTATTAATATGATTGCATGCATAAAAAGAGAGGATTGGTGTCCATTTCTTAAGACATTGAGACCCCTCCGTGCATCGTAAAGCACGTTAAGCCGTCGGTCTTGGTTGTCATACAAAAATCTTAGGCAGTCGTTAGGCGTAGTAGGAGCCATTAAAAAAACGAAAATCCTCGCGGTCTAACTACGGAATTTCGATATCGCCCATGGGTTGTGGAGATCAGATGGCAGTCGCTTCACGGAAATATCTAAGTTCAGCCGAATCACAGTTAGACTGAAAAGCCGATCGTAAAGGCTCAGTGGACGATGATGATTAAATGCACAAAATACTATAAAAAAAAATTAACTCTTATATTTTGTTTTAATCTAAATTCTTATAATATGTCAAGCTCACCTACAAGTGGTGCACCTGCTGATATACAGATAACACACTGGAAAAACATTACAAGTCCCAGTAAGTGGCAATGTCACTTGCTCTCACGTAACGATTACTGTCAAAATGGTCCATGTTTTGTGCCTCTGTCTACCCGTTCGGGGAAACAGACTTAATTGTATCAGTATAATTAAAGAGCTCGGAATGGAGAGATCCTATTTAGTGGTATGTAGCACCTGTCCTGCCTGTTGGAAATCTGGTTGGAATTACAGAAGTGTGTTTGAATTGAAAATTGGCAAAGAGTCGTCGTGTAATGCTCCTCTGCCCTTTGGGGATACAGGCGTGATGTCTGTCATTTTCAAACTTTCTGTAGAACTTATTGGCGTCGCACAACTGATTTCGGTACTTTTTAAAGGGGACCAACTTCAAGCTATTATTTGATTCATAATGATGTACTTAATACCTGCACTACTTTACAGCTCTATACGAATTAACGAACCCTTACAATTTTGTTCCGAATATTTTAACTGGATAACTCTGTTAGCTACCTGATTTGAGATTTTTTTTTGAGATATTGGGGTAGGACTCGGTAAAATAAAGCTACTTACGAAAAATGAGCTTGCAATTGAGCTTGAATCAATATTTTTCAATGTTCTACGGCCCACGTACTATACTATACTATAGGGTATATACCCTATCCAATAAAAAAAAAATAATTCTAATAAAAAAATAAACAAGAGGTTGAATTGTATAACCGCCCAAATTTTACGTCGGTTGAAAAACAAATAAACATACTACGTCTTCAATTAATTATTTAAAAAAAAATGTAGGACTATAAGAGCATTTAATACATTAGGTAAGTAGATACATAATATAATGAAAAATTATGTTATGAAACTTTGCTGTAATCACTGACTTTTCATTAATATTCTCTGGCTTTAATATTTATAAAATAAACAACATCTCAAATGATGAATAATGACCTGTATTCTCACTTCACGAAGGGGAGATAAGATGGGCCGGAGTTCAAATCCGTGACCTATCGATCAGACCTACCTTTCACCCTTTGAAAGGTAAAGGTGCGATAGAAAGGTTGTCAAGTACAGCCGGTAGAACTGGAAACTAGTTCGATGTAAATTACTTTGCTATAAGAGTAGTAGCTACCTACGATTGTACTTATGATTGTACTATTTACTGATAAAAGATAATCAGTACCTACATCTATACTAACATTATAAAGAGAAAAGGTTTATATATTGGTTGGTTTGTAATGAAAAAAGTAAAAAAAATATTTTACAGTTAGAATGCTACGTTTTATGTTAACATAGGATATTATTACTATAAAAAAATACCACAATTGCAACCACGGGATGAACAGCTGGTCTACTGTATATCGTCGTTGTTGTCGCTCAGGTACACAATGTCTAAAATATTAAATTGTCCATAGTGGCAGTTTGTCTAAAGTTTTAAAATTACCAGAATTATGTCACACTCCTTCGAAACGACTCAACATTTTTCAGAATTTCCTTCCTGTATTTTTAACCCTCTTACCCCTACCCTGCATTTTGCTTAGTTACAAATACTAAAAGTATAGAATACAGTAGATTCTTAATGCAGTTTTGTCTGTGAGGCCAGTCCTCTTCTTGTTATTGGTGAAGCAGCGGTGAATAAACTACTGAAGCATAATAATTAGAATGTTCCCTCAAGAAATCGCACCTAACCATAATACTTACATTAACAATCTTTTCAAGGTAGGCGCAAACTAGCGTCGGCAGCAATCGGTGAGAAAATATGACCTATTAAGTGCACCCTGTACGTTATATATTATACAGGTGGAGTGGTACCAAGATGAACAATAAATACAGCAAACAGCGTGTAAGATACAATAAAAATGAATTATTATCACAAAATGTATTCGTACGAAGCGTATTTATTTTTATGGTATTTTACTGTTTCTGTTATCTTTACTTGATATAAGAAGGGAAAGTTGCTTTTTTAGGCGGCCTTGGTTGTTAAAGCGATTTGCGTTGCTCTCTCGATGTTTCGGAGCTTTCTTTTCCCCAAGCGGTATAACAAAAATATTATTATGGTGTGGTAATGCGAAATAAACGTGAAAATGTGAATTTCAATGTTTCGGAAGTGACTTGTAATTGGAGGCAGCTTAGTCACAAGAGGTTTGGTTCATTTTTATGCTGTCGTTATTTTATAATATTTTTACAAATAAAATTTTAAAATTCAAATTTTTGATGACCTTAGGTCCAAATTTCATGTTCTACATAATATTACGTAACATTAGTGATGAACTCAGTTCATTAAACTTTATAAATATGTTTCCAAAAAATTTATAATATATTTAGTTAAAAAAAAACTTCAGAAATTAAAAAGGAAATGTTGTGACCACAAGTTTTTAATTTATTATGTAAAAAGTTGTAATAAAGATACCTGGCAATGAGAGTTTATAAAATGTCTTTAGACTTTTTTAAACGTTTTTTTTTTCTAAATCTGGGACCACGGCAATGGTCCCGCCATGACTATTTTTTAAAAGCTCTTGGAAAAAAATACTTTACGTTTCTTAATATTTTACAGAACATCTATTTTTTGTTACGTTTATAATTTATTAATGATTATAGCGTAATAACGCTTACCTCAATAGTAATCCACTAAACTCCACATTTCGAAAAAATATACTACAAACCTTGCAATTTTATCGTACCAATGTAACGAGCAACGGATAAAGATTAAATATCTTAGTAGTGAACGGCTAAGTCCAAATTGTTTTTGAAACTCAACTCACTGGAGAAATAGAAAAATAAAATAGTCATGGAAAACAAATAAAATTTTAATGGACACTCTATTTCATAAGTTTATGACCTTTCGTATCCTTTGGTATTGCAATGCACTATATTCTATGACGTGGTAGTGGATTAATTGTAGGATGATTATGATGAAGATTAAACTTTTTTTATTTTTTTTTTATTTATTTACTTTTTTTTTTTATTCCACGGCCCAAGGCCGCAGCCGCTCTAACGTCCGTTGCCGGGCGTCTCTGGTTACTAGCAGACGGTATGTCCAGTGGCGCCCGGCCGACTTTGACCACCTCTGTGGTCTCTGCGGGTGTTTGGTCGGGACGAGAATGCCGCGTCATTGGGGTCGGGTTTTATCCCGCGTCAGTGAGTGAATCTGGTTGCGTGCTATGGGGCAAAGGCCCCGCAGCACGCAACCCTTCTAGCCTGCTTCTGTAAGGACGGCGGGTGGCGATCCCGCCGTCCTCAGGCCCCGATCATGGAGGACGATAGTCTTGGGCGTAGTCGCGTAGTCTGGGGCGGCCTGGCCGCCGACTACGGAACTCGGCGGGGAGGGTACGCTCCCTCTCCCTCCCGGCCGCCTCCTTCGCGAGCATGACTTGCTCGCAGAAGGAGATGGCCGCGTTCCACCTACTCCCGCTGGATACCATGGCTTGAAGCATGGTCCCCAGCGAGAGGGTATCCACGCCCAGACCCACTACGAGGTCCCGGCGCTGACTCGCCCACGCTGAGCACTCCACCAACGTGTGGAGTGCGGTGTCGTCGTCGGAAACCTCGCAGTGTTGACACCGGGGTGTGACCTCACGATGCATGCGAAACAGATAGCTACCGAAGCATCCATGCCCGGCAAAGATCTGCGTCGCACGGTACGTGAGGTCAATATGCTGCCTCTGCAGTCAATCGTCCATGATCGGTCTCACCGCCGCGATGATGGTGGCACCCCCTTTGGGTTGCTCAAGTCGCACCCTCCATGACTCCATGAGTTCCTGGCGGAGTTGGGACCGCTGGTCCTCGATTTCTCGAGACGCAGGCCTGTGGTCCCGCTCCAACGCCTCCTTGCGCCATTGGAACACTGACGCAAGGGCTCTCGCTTCCAGGTCCCATGGAGGGGTCCCGGCTAGGAGACATGCAGCCTCTCCGGAGATCGTGCGGTACCCCCGTTATGGTTCTGACGGCCAAGGTTCGAAGTGGTCTGTTTAACAGAGTCACGTTCCCCTTGACCGCCAACCTATCCGCCCATATGGGAGCCCCGTATAGGGCCATACTCCGCACGATCCCCAGGTACAGTCTACTGCAGGAGGTGTTGGGTCCCTTTAGGTTGGGCATCAATCGCGAAAGCGCGACCGATGCCTGCGTCACCTTCGTCAACCTTCGGGTGGACTGTTGCGAGGTCTGTGAAAACACAGAACCTCGGACTTGTGCAAGGCCACCTCCAGTCCCAGCTGCCGTATCCGACCCACGACTCGAGCAACACCCATCGTGACCTTGAGTGCTGCCTCCTGGTACGTTGGACCACGCGCCGTGACGAGGGTATCGTCGGCGTAGCACGTTACGCCGACGCCCCTAGACAACGCACCCCGCAGCACCCAGTCGTAGCCGATGTTCCACAGAAGCGGCCCCAGGACCGATCCCTGCGGAACACCGCACGACACATCTCGCCGAGCTGGCCCGAGCCAGCTGGGGAAAGCTATGGCCCTCTCCGAAAGATAGGCCCCGACAATACGACGGAGGTAGAGAGGCGTTTCGTGATATACGAGCGCCTCCCTAACGCAGCTCCATGGCAAGGTGTTGAACGCGTTGGCGACGTCAAGAGACACCGCCACCACCACCTGGCCCTGCGAGACTGCTTCCTCCGTCAGGCTCTTCACGCGCATGATCGCGCTCACGGTGGAGCGTCCCCGACGGAAACCGAACTGGTTATCCGCCAGGTCTGGCCCCACACTCGTGAGATGCTCGACGAGGCGTTCTGCGATAATTCGCTCAAAGAGCTTACACACCTCGTCGAGCAACACGATCGGCCGGTATCCGGACGGTGAGTCCACCGGCCGCCCCGCCTTACGGATCAGGACCAGTTTCCCCGTCCTCCACACCTTGGGAAACTGGCCCCTTTCGCGGCATGCGCTAAAGAGCCCCATCAGTCGAGGCCCGAGTTCTTCGAGGGCCAGGACCCATGCACGGCCAGGAATGCCGTCGGGTCCGGGGGCAGTGATTTTCCGGCGTTTAAGCCGGAGTACTGCCGCACCTAGCTCCCCCACCCTGACTTCGGGTACGTCGTCCTCGCTGGTGCTATCCGCGTCGGGCAGAGACGGAGCCATGCGCGGAGGGACGTGCTCCTCCGCGCTCGTCGGAAACAGGGAGCCCATGACGCGCTCCAGCTGCTGCGGCTGGAGACTCTGGGTCAGTGGGGGCACCCTAGGTCGGAGTTTCTCCCTGACCTGTAGGTACGGGCGCCCCCATGGGTTCTGCTGCAGGGTCTCCAGGAGCTCCTCGCGGGCCGCCGTCTTGGCCCGCTTTATCGTCTCCTGGAGATTACCTTTAACCTCCCTGTATGCCTGAAAAAGCTCCGCCTCTCGGGCTGCCGCGTCGTCTGGGCGGCGATGCCTCCGGCGAAACCTGGTGTACCGGCGGCGGGCGGAGATGCATGCTGCGCGCAGCTCTGCAATCTCCGGCGACCACCAGTACACTTGCTTCCTGGCCGGTCTGGGTGTAACCCTAGGCATCGCCTCATCACAGCTTTGCGACATGGCTCTCCTGAACCACTCCGCCTCGACATCCACATCGGCAGGCCGGTCCGGCGCCGGAATCCAGGCCTGCACGATGGATGCCTCCAGGAGAGCCTCCCGATCCAGGTGGTGAAGTGCCCAACGCGGATCCGGGGGATTTGCCACCGGCTGTGGGAGGTCAGGTGGGGGGGGGACATCGAACCGGATGTACCGATGATCCGGGTGCGTCTCCTCACCCTCCTCCACGCGCCAGCCTGTAATACGGCGGGCGAGGTCAGGGGATGCGAACGTTACGTCCACGATCGATTCCCCCCCCCGCCGCCAAAAGGTGGCGTTATTCCCCCCGTTGAGGACCTCCAGACCATGGGTTTGGGTACAGTCCTCAAGAAGCCTCCCCCTGTCCCTGGTTTCCCAGGAGCCCCACGCCTCACTCCAGGCGTTGAAGTCTCCCAGGAGCAGGACAGGGCGAGGACGGCACGCAGCGAAGACGACGTCGAGCTCAGTGAGCCATAGCTCAAACTGAGACTCGACAATGTTCGGCGAGATGTAGGTGGCCACGACTGCCAGCCCGTCATAGTCCGCCGCAACACACCCGCGGCCCCTTGCAATGATCGCAAGGCGTGAGTTGTCTGCGGTGGACCCCCCAAAGATACAACAGGCCGAGCCGTCCTCGTCCACCGGGCTTCCCGGGTGGACGTAGTACGGCTCGGCGACCACGGCCAAGTTTACGGACCACTGCCGGATGCTCTGGTACAGAAGATCCTGAGCAGCACGGCAGTGGTTCAAATTCACTTGCAGGATACGGATACGGGCGTCAGACCTTAATTGATGTCCATAACCGCATCCCGCCGCGAAATAATTGGCCGCGCAAGGGCGGCACCCCCACCGCTCTCAGCGGACGGACGAGGTTTTGGCCTCGAGGCGGCGCAGGTTGTGCTGCCGACCCGGTGATCCGCGGTCTTGCCCTCCGCCTCGCATCTAAAGCAGCGAGGTGGGGCGTCACAGGCACTTGCCTTGTGACCGGGCCGGCTGCAGCGGAAGCACCGATCGCCCACGGTGACTTCCGCTGTACGCTGCACTCCGACGTGCCCCACCACCATGCACCGGAAACATCTGGTTTCCCGGGCACGAAGGAGGTGCACCTGCGCCTTTAGGAAGCCCCCTACGAGGAGGATTCGTCCGTCCGCCACTTTCAGTGCCGCCGCGACGGGGCACTGGACGACTGTCATCCCGTGACCAGTGGAGCCGAAGGAGATATCTCCAGACTTCACCTGGTCACGGGGGCAGCCGCCCGCCTCCACGACGGCGGAGACAACTTCCTCCGTCGTGGCCGCGTCATCCAGACCCGTGATGCGCAATGCGGCGCACTTGGTGGGTCTGGTGACGCGGACGGCTTCTTCGTCCAGCGCTTCCCTAAGCTGAGCCGCTAGGGCGTCAGCTTTAGGGCCTCTGGAGGCGCCGGAGACCTCGAGGAGGCGAGCCCCGGTGCGTGTCGTCTTGCACCGGAGCCCCCCTTGTATGTCGAGGGCCGAGAGGTTGACTGAGGACTTCACGGTCCTCAGTACGTCGGCGTACCCCACCCCTTTCTCCACACCCACCGTCGTCACCGTCAGGACGACGGCGGTGGAGCGAGGAGGGCGGGGCCTCTTCAGCGCCTTCACCGCGGGGGTTTTTGCCGCTTTCTTGGCAGCCTTCGTCTTCCTCTTCTTGGCTCCCACTACTTCCCATCCCTCCCGTCTGGAGGGATGTAAGGAAGCAGCGAGAGCGACGATAGAGGAAGAGGAGGCGGCAGAGGTGCCACTCTTCTTGCCGCGCCCCTTGGCCTTCCGCGCCTGGGCCGCGGTCTCGGCCGGCATCCGGCTCACCGAAGTGGACGGAGGCGGAGCGTGGCGGCGGACAGCAGGTGTGCCGCTTGAACTGGGAGCGGAAGTACCGCCAACAGCCGCCGCGTATGAAAACGCGGGACGCGCTAGCGTAGAGCGGTACGCCCGGTCCTCCAGGACCGCGAGGCGCCTCTCGATCGCCGTCAGGACCTGCACCGTAGTCGGCACAAGCTGTGCCGGCGAGCCGGGCGCCGTGGTGGGCGCGGTCCTAGGCACCGTCTTCGCCGCTGGTCCAGCCGTCAGAGGAGGAGGAGGCGGCATGGGACCTGAAGGCGCCTTGACCACCTTGGTCAACTCAGCAACCTCCCGACGCAGGTCTTCCATCGGATTTCGGGAGGCAGTGAGCTCCACCTCCAGGCTCGCAACCTGCTTGCGGAGCTTCGCCTCCTCCTTTGTGACGCTCCGCGCGAGGAGCTTGTCCAGGGAGGATTGGGCTTCATCCACCAGTGAAGCCACAATCTTCTTCCTCCCCGACATGTTCTTACTCCCCCGCATGGCCGCGTTCATGCGGGAGAGAATACTCATGATCTCCCACGCGGGCGGCACACCGATATCCCTGCGACTGCGCAGGGACGGTACAGATGACGGGGGTGGCGTCGGCTGGCGCACTCTGTAGGCACTGAGACGCGTGCGCACCGTCTTCACCGGCACCTCCTCCTCCGAATCGCTGGAGAGGAGGGACCCCCACCCAGAGCAACTAGTGCTCCGGTCGCGCGGCAGCCCCCCCTTCTCGAGGGTCCTCTTCTGCGAAGAAGAACGGCCCTTACCCTTCACACCACTGGGAGCCGACCCATCGTCAGTCCCAGCAGCAACATTTCCTTGGGGCGTCGACGTCGCGCTTCAACTAGGCGGCGCGACGCGAGCCCCCAAATCAAGAGGCATCGAAGTCCGTGTTTCCAGCGGTATGTCGTCGGCTGAGACTGCCCGGGAAAGGGCAGTGTCAGGACCGGGGGTCTATTCAGGTCTGTTCATGATGAACAATTTCTTCTGTGTTGGCCACTCAAGTTATCGATGTCGACGTTCAGTCACCCAACTTGCCATTGCGTTACCGTGGTCAAGTTGGGGTCCAGGGTGGACGGCGAGGACGTAGTCTAATCTCTTGGGGCCCCCCCCCCTATATTATGCACTGAAATAATGCGTTTATTTGTCTACAATAATGTGTCTGACACAGACACAAATCACGTCTTTTTCCTCAATAGCGGCTTATTACGCTTTTTATTTTATTTTATTATTATTATAATTTTTTTTTTTTTTTTTGGTGAGTATATTGGGTTTTAGTTTCAGGAGTGGCGCTTATGGTAAACGCCCTCTCCTGGAACCGTTTGCAAGTCGATTGTTTAGTTAGTGAAGTGTTTAGATGTTATGTGCCGTTAGAGTGTTTTAGTTGATTTACGATATAGGTAATGCGGTGTAGGAGTGAGTTAAGTGTATCTGGGGCAGTTATAAATAAGGTGGTTGAGGGTTTGCGAGATTATGTTGGTGGGAAGTTCGTGGGGTCATGATGAGTAGGAAGGAGTTGCTTGGTTAGGTTAAAGGTTTGCGAGATTGTGCTGGTGCAAGGACGGAGATCGTTGTTTAGGTTTAGTTGATTAGGTTAGGTTAGGTGGGACATCCGCTTTTGTGTGTGGAAAAGTTACAGGGGGTCAGTACTTTCCACACACTCCCTTAGTCGCCTCGTACGACATCCACGGGAGGATATGGGTTGGGGCTATTCTATTCTGCCGGCCACCACACGGCGGAATATAGGTAATGTGGTGGAGGAGTGAGTTAAGTGTATCTGGGGCAGTTGTAAATAAGGTGGTTGAGGGTTTGCGTGATTATGTTGGTGGGAAGTTCGTGGGGTCATGATGAGTAGGAAGGAGTTGCTTGGTTAGGTTAAAGGTTTGCGAGATTGTGCTGGTGCAAGGACGGAGGTCGTTGTTTAGGTTAGGTTAGGTGGGACATCCGCTTTTGTGTGTGGAAAAGTTACAGGGGGTCAGTACTTTCCACACACTCCCTTAGTCGCCCCGTACGACATCCACGGGAGGATATGGGTTGGGGCTATTCTATTCTGCCGGCCACCACACGACGGGCTTATTACGCTTAGGTTTTGCCAGTCAGGCAGGTGGCGAGCCTATTGCCGTTTCTGGGGACTGGGTGTATTTGCCTCGTCTGTTTGTTAGCAGGTGAACATGACTTGGGTCCTAATGATGTTGGTAGGGCCTCTTTGCAAAATTATTATCTAAAGTTAAAAAAAAATCCTAAATGATAAGCTAAAATGATAAACGCGATAGTTAGTTTTTGTGTATTTCTGAATTTTTGTTACTTTTAACTCAATAATTACTAATAATACCCAAAAAACTATAGTAATAATAATAACACATAATGTAAACGAAAAAACTTTTCCACGCGAGTGTACAGAATTAAAATGTATACCTACAAAAGCGTCCAATAAAACTGATTATATGTGGGTTTTATTAACATTTATTTCGTTGCTAATTTAATTTAGTTTGTAGTACTAAGTTTGTGTATTGTCATATTGTTAACAAAAACATCTCAATCTCAAACTTTGATTAGGGAAGCTGAAATCTTCATCACGACACAACAATGGAGTGATTAACTTCTTTGAAACAAAGAGTGTTCGCACGCTCCCAACTATTTGTGACTCGGAGGTACTAGAACCAGAAGGCACTCATCGCAGAACCTTCCCGCGTACTATTAACATGTAAATGAACAAGCCTTGTTTCGCTCAGCATATGACGTAGGTATGCTCGCACTGAATAAATCGATTTTGAAGGTATATTATACGTTAATCATAATGTTCACCTATGTGAACTACGTAATAAAAAGGAATAGGTAGGTACTTATAATGTTCAACTATTTAGGCCGTATCTAAAAAACCAGCCAAGTGCGTGTATCAAATAGGATTCCGTAGTCACCCATAATAAACTCTAGAACTCCCAAACTAACAGAGCTAAGTAATCCGCTATAGTTTTTCTTAAAAGTTTAGTACATGGATTAATTTTTTCAGATTCTTCATGCCAGCCGTTTATTTAAGCTCAATCTTAGGCGACTCATGTATTTCGTTTGTCCGCATACTCCTCCTAAACGCCTAAACCGATCTCCTTCAAACTTAACACAGTGATAACGTGTGGTGTGAGGGTAATTTAGAACAAAAAGAAAATAATTTTGAACATAAAAAAGTTAATCGTTGTCGTTCGAAAATTTAACACTTCGCTCAGTTTCATCAAAAGTTGGTGTGACTCTACCGAGGGTTCCAAAATACAACGAGACTGAGAAGAGCCCTCAAGAAACTCAGTTCGGCTTTTTTCAAAATATTTCATCTTAAATCTAATACAGAGTTATTTAGAAAGGAGCAATTCGTGTTACAACCAGGCAGCCTTGTCATCTAAGAAATCACTAATACTATAATAAGCTTTATGGCACAATTTACTTTTTATTAGTTTTTTAAATTTATTGACAGATAAATTTGCTATTTCGGTTGGCAATGTATTGTACATTCGAATGAAGTTCCCCGCAAAAGAATTACTCACTTTATGAAGCCTAAATTTAGGAACAGCCAGTTTATCCTTATTTCTTAAGTTTAGATTATGATTATCACTATTTTTCACAAATTTACTTTTGTTCTTGTGGGTATACAATAAAATTTCATAAATATACTGTGAATACACTGTAAGGATGTTAATATGCTTAAACTTATCTCTTAATGACTCCCGAGACCCCATTCCATAGATAGTCCGGACAGCCCTCTTCTGCAACACAAAGATGCATTCAATATCGGCAGCGTTACCCCACAGTAGTATGCCATATGTCATGATACTGTGGAAGTAGCTGAAGTAGACAAGACGCGCCGTTTTAATGTCTGTAAGTTGTCGGATCTATTTGACAGCATAGGCTGCTGAACTAAGCCTGGCTGAAATTTTCCCGATATGAGGCCCCCATTGCAATTTGGAGTCTAACGTTATGCCCAGAAAGACAGTGTCATCGACTAATTCTATTATATCATCCCTAACCTTAACACTGGTTTTAACAAGTCTTACATTAGCTAAGGTGAATCTTACACATGTAGTTTTATTTTCATTTAATAATAAATTATTAGCACAAAACCAGTGGACTATCCTAGAGAGGGCAATGTTTACATCGTCAAGTTCGCGCTGTCCACGTTTAACTTTTAATATTAAAGAAGTGTCATCAGCAAACAAAACTACCTCGTGGTCGTCTCTTATGAGGTGAGGGAGATCATTAATATATACTAGAAAAATTATATATTAATGAAAATAAATATCTCGCAAACAGATGCTTAAATAAAAAAATTATGATAGCAAACTTTTAAGATTTAAAAAAAACCTATCTAATGATACCCCACACGATGAAACAGTCGTGAGAAAATTTTCTCTTTACATGTAGTGGAGGTACCCAAAAAAAAATTTCTTAAAATTTTATTTTAGCATTTTGTCGGTGTAGTCAATATACATATCCATGCCAAGTTTTATGTTTCTAGCACTTACCGTTTGGGAGGAAAGACGAGGACGGATAGACATGACGAAACTATAAGGGTTCCGAGACTTTTACTACGAAACCCTAAAAATATATAAGAGAGTAATGAATTAACAATTTAAATTGCTATACAAAATTCATTCACACAAAAGTATCTTAAAAAAATATATCGGTAAATTAATCCATTTAACCTCATTATTTAAAATCATTTGTTGTGAGTCTACGGGTACAATTTGGTTTGTATAAATTTACAATAAAATTTTAACAAAATTTAAACCCACATTCGAAAAACAAAAACGAAAGCGGATATTTTCATATCGCTACGATGATTTTACACGCGTTTTGCTGTAACAGCTCCAACGTTACGGTAGAGGTTATCAACACGGGCATTTGGCACCATTTGAGCTACACACTTTGGATGTTATCGCGGGTATTTAAGGATTTTAATGGGGTACACCAACTAGTCATTGGACTATCTAACACCATCTTTGTAAATGAGCATGCAGAATACAAGCAACGTGAAGGACGAAAGTGGTAAAACTATAGTGCTCAATACTGTAGTAACTAACCATACGGTTTATAAGGTAAATAGAGTTAAATAGGAAAATCTGTATTTAGATTTCTTATTTGTGTAAACCGGTCTTATTAAAATCTTAGGGTCATAAGTCTGCCACTAAACAGACATAAACAAAAGTTCCCGATAAGGGACAATAGGCTCGCCACCTATTACGTGGGACCGAGAAAGTTGCTGACTTAAAGTGGGCGTATAACGTTCCTCTGCATACCCCGGAGATAGGCTTGATTGTATGTACGAGTATATTTAGATTTGTTATTCGTCTTTTAAATACCACCAATTGCAAACATGATCTAGGAGCTTTCTTTTTAGCCCATCCAGCTAATCTAAAATGTCTTGTGTTAGGGGTTCCCGTAATTAATAGTGTGGCGACACGGGATATAGCCTATGTCCAGGTTATGCGATACCAATGCCTTAACTTAGCCACCAGGCTATGGCGGGTTGCCATCTCACTAATAGAATGCGTAAGAATTTAGCAAGTTAAAAATAGAGTGTGCGTACATGCTTAGTTTCCTATGGGTCATTTTTCATAATTTAAGTGCAGTCCATTTAAGTAGGGTTGAATGGGTATTCTTTTTAAAATAGCTGATTTAATCTTTGTATTGTTTTTGAAATATATCTTTCCTATGGATGTCTCGTAGATATCGATCTACGAGGCTAAATGTATCAGATCTGTAGTTAGAAAGACGCGTATCACAAATATAACTTTCAATTAAACATCAAACATTTATTAGCAGCCTTACACTTCTCTATGTCGGGAGTTAAATCAATTTCTGCATACATTTAAACTTATAGCTTTATAAGTACACCAGGCTAAAGTGACGACTCCCCTACCCTAACAGGAGGGGAATACTTCGCTATGCTAATTAGAGGCAGACACAAAGAACTATATAATTGAATTAATCCATCTGAATATTATTCGCAAACTATAAAAGCAATGTTGAAATTAAACTTTTTATAGAACTTTCTTCTGGTATACATACTTAGTTTATTTCCAGATTTTTATGACGATTTCGATTGTACGTGATTAGACGTGACGAAGTTGCCCACGATGAATTCCTAGAGATCGAGCACATATTTCAGTAAATTGAACATAGATTCGTTTCAATAAACGCCACAGTAGTAATAAACTTAATTTACTTCAAACTAAATTAATGTACTCTGCATTTGTTTCAATATGGTTTTCCATTTCAAGTTACTAAAGTACCTAATATGCGGTGCATTGATTGTGAAGCAGTGGCCAATATACCTTTGATGTTTACATTCACAGCGATGTTAGATGCATAGTAATCCGATTAGTATGGCTGTCGGGCGAACTGCAGCTCAACTAGGCCCTCTAAAAGGTGATAGTAGTTGGCCGTTCAATATTTAGGTGTGCCTAACGATCTGTGAGCGGTTTTTGGTAAAGTTGACAAAGCGCCAGTTATGATCTCCCTGAGGGGTTGCGTACGGACTTTATACGTTTTTGTAGTTGTTCGTACTATGAACGAATATTAATGCTATTTGATCGTAACTTAAATATGATGTAATAAATCTAATTGAGTCATTAAATTTAAAGTTTTTTGTTCAATATTTTCTAAATTAGAATGAGAGGAGAGCAGCATTTACTATGTTTGCTAGCCATAATTTATGTGCTACTTCAACCAACAATAATTTGCCTGGCAACAAGAAAGAAAGTGTTCGACTAAACAAACCACTAAACGTATAAAGTTAAAGTTTTAACAACTGAAGCATTACGGCCGTCATAACTGACGCCCCGAGAAATACGTTCAATGAAAATTACCACTTTTTGTTGATAAATGTTCGCTCCCGGCATTGGCTGCTATTTATGTGGCCATTAACATGAAATACTTAGTTATTAATGAGTAATCTGTTATAATTAGAATTATAGTAACATCTAGAACGGTACTTTGTTGATAAAATGGCGAATGTCGCGTGACACGTGTGCCACACAATAAATGTGAACAGTTTAGTTTCATTAATAACGACAATGTTTTAGTTAACGGTTATAACAGGCCCTTGTTATTGTTATGTTCTATTTATAGTGGAACGCATGAAACCACATTTATTTGCAAACATGTGGCGACCCAGCTTGAACGAACTATGTGAACAATCTAATGCAGCATTAGGTATATTCTATAACTATTAGTACCGTTTAGTATTTTGATTGTAATTGGAAACACACGAAGATATTCTGATTGATAGATACCTACGCAAAGACAAGATGTGTAATGGTTAAAATTCATTCAAGTTAAAACAGTTTTGATTTAATTAATAGATATGTAAATTGGTGACGGCGAAACAATTATTCCAAATGAACAGAATCATAAATCAAGAACTGTTTCGTCAATAGGATTACCCGATTGGCGTAAAGTTGATGGGTAAACACTTCTTGAGGGTGCTAAAGTCTCCTATTAGCTCTCTCTGCACGTGTTGCACCTGATGACTGGCAGAAGAGGCTCTGGCAAACACACCAGTGCTCAAAAATGGCAATAGGTTAGCAAAATGGCAATCACGACTTAATCGGATAAAGTCGCGATTCTATGTATGTATCTATACCCTTCTTCATACTCTCTAGGGATATGTAAAGGTGTATTCCTTATCTAACAAGATTATTAGAAGATATTAGTGTCAATCACTTAGATCTGTGGTACGATAGGTATATGGTATATGTACCAATAATTTGGTGGATTAATGTCTGTGATAATGCTTACCTTGACAGGTGGAAATTGATTGCCTTATATAATGGTTTTAGTTAGCAAACTAAATTATAAGCAATAGTACTATGCCGCCGTAGTTTACCGTGTATAAATGTATAATTTAATCCAAGTTCTTGGGTATCGAGAGTTATGTATCATGCGATGTTTGTTCTATATAAGGATTACGTTCAGAAATTTCAATTGAGAAACCTAGAAAATAATGTAAGTAATTAAAAATATGCAATATAGCTGGTACGATAGCGCTGACAAATCAATCCGAGTGCGAGGTCTGTTCCTGACAGGAGTGTAACATTGTGTAGGCACGTTTAAGTTCGTTATGTCCGGATGACAGATGGTTATCCTATTGTTCACAACTCGCGATACTCAAGCGTTTGTAATATTTGGATTATTTTGACGTGTGGACTTTGTTTTTGGGCATCGTTTTAACTCGGGTCGTGTCAGCTTGATGCGGGTTTTAGACGGCTAAGGACAGGATTACCTATTTTTTGGGGGAATTAGAAGCACTTAAAAGTTGTATTGTTATATTTTTTGAGAAACTCTGATATTCTCTGGCCTAAATAATAGGATTATCGAGTACTTAAAGTATGTGATTTAGAAATTACAGGGGTTAGGATAGGTTCGGTACTAGTATATATAAGTAGTGACATTTATGGCTCAATGATGGAATAGGTACCTACCAAGAAACTGATTGAATTTTGGTAGACAAATAGACGTATTGGAAAGTAGACCGGCGTTACAAGGTATTAGCAAAATATATGAGTATTTTTAAACTATCTACCCTAACGTTTATTGCCAGACGATGGGATGTGAATTTTGACATTGAATACTTTAAAGTTAAACGACATAAGCGTCCAATAATCCGATCATACCTACTTCATAATTATGCGCGGACAATATTGTAACGATCATATCGGATATAATCACGTCATTTCACTACGTGTGCATAATTCACGCGGCCACTTCCACAATGGAGCATCGGCATATACCTACACCACGTTGGCATTACGCATATTAATCAGCCAATTTCAATGGCTCTAATTAGACATGACACTGACAGAGTTACACTAAGCGATGAACATTACACAGGTGCAAAGATAAATGTGTCCATAACATTTAAAAAGTTCAACGATTGTAATCTTTATTTGCATCAGAAATATGATATAGTATTCTTCGCACGAGTACGAGTAAAATGTGGTAAAATTTGTTGACGCCCACAAATAATATAAGTTTATTTTTATTATTTTACTCGTGTGTTAGTTACATTATTTGCGGCACCTGCTTTTGTGACATATGACTTGAAAGTTGAATAAAGAAGTATTTTTCAAAAATTGTATAGTATAAAAACTGAAATCCCCACAAACAAATCCACAACTAAATAGTCAATAGTAACCAACAGTGTATTCTGAGTATGACAAAGCAGGCGGCACAATGACTGCGGAACAATGAGTGCGGGCTGCACTACGCAAACACTGTTCGGTCTGTCACTGTCAGACCTAATTAGCGTCGCCATTCAAATTGTCTGATTATTATGCGCATTGTTTCCTTCCAGCGCCGGTACTACAGTCCACTAAATGATTGACTTTCCCCACAGCAATACTCTCAGGTGTTGTCCAGGCTTAAGTCTCCCATTTGTTCCTCCATTCCAACCTTAAAACCCCAAGGTAATCTTTAATACTGTAAGACTTGTACAGAATTTGGGTGATTATTGTTTTAATAACAAAAAAACTAAGTATTGCTGACATAACCATAAGTGACTTTATTTGTACTTTTATTTAGTTACTACAATTTGCCAGTTTTTTGAAAAGATTCATCATCAATTTGAATACATCTTAACTTAGTGAATATGAAAAATAATCTGATATGCATTTAAGTTTATTATTTTCTTGTTATTAATTAAATAACTCAAAAATAGATTCACGCACCCACACATACAAAATAACATATTAATCCCCAGAATAGCACATAGGCGTTTAATACTCCCGGACCCGAAGATTTATAAACGGTCCCATGGCACCCCAAAATGAATTCATGTAGATAGTTAATAAAAAAATTAAATAATTGGAATATTTAGTAGTATTTAGAATATGTAGTAGATAAACTATAATCTTGGTCTGGACTTGAACCAGCTTTGTGAAAGTTGGCATAGATATTTTATTGCTTATAATAATATAATTCTGTCAATGAAAATATAGGCACCATTATGAAAAGCGTTAATAACAAGTAGGTAGGTACTTAATGTGTAAATAAGTACTCACTGTCAAAGACTTTTGATGGTAATTGTAGAGTAGTAACATTAAGCTATATAGGTAAAGCTATCGATCGTAGCACTCAATATTAAATATACAGAGGAAGACAGCAGCAACAGCCAATTGAAAACGTCGAGACTGACAGCTGATGCCGCGATATTGATTCTGATCTATTTTTACTTGAACTACAAGTAAGCGTTAGGGAGATAAAGTCATCTGTTTTCCTAAACAATGTGATTGTTAATCCATTGAAATTGTAATAGCTTCTTAAATGAAATTACGTAATTCTACACCAATCGGCCGAATCGGATGTTAATAATAATAATAATAATGGCAACACTGTTAAGAACAAGTCACACTTTTTTCTTACTCTCAATTTTATTCAAATATTTTACGTATAAATACTAATATAATTTCGACCAATAAATACCATTTTAAATCAATATACACATATTTCGAAATAGAAAAGAAAAACATGAAAAAAATCAAGAACATGAAATATCCAGAAAATCTAAAACCATTGACAGTTTGACATAATATATACTGTCACTGTGCTATATGCATAATGAGTGAAAATAAATTAAATCAAGAAAAAACAAAGAGAAGAAGTAAAAGGAATGTTGACCAGAGCACGTGCCAAGCAAACAGCACTTACACCATCCCCGGACTCGTCGCACAGCTCCGCCTCACAGTCGCCGACAATTGTGGCTACTGGTGAGGCGTCGAGCTCAAGCAACGATGAGTTTTTCTCCCCACCGACGTCGCCTCCACCTGTACGTCGACAGGGGAGAGGCCGGCCACCGACTGGCTTAGGACCCCGAGGCCCTCCGGCTTCGATTAGGGACCCCGCTACCGGTGGTAATGTGCACCGCATTCGATGGAGTCTCTCTATGAACGAAAACGTGATGCGGGCATATTTTGTGGCTGCAGAGGGAGGAATTAACCTCACTGCGTACCGTGTCCGCATGCTGCCCCTGTTTCGGGTACTTGAACCAGATGTCAACGTAACAGCACAACGCCTATCGGATCAGGTGCGCGCAAAACAACGCTGTCATCTGTTGGATGACGCCGCACTTGAGAGGCTACGCTTAGAAGCATGTAGCAGTATCATCCCTTCTTCATTACATAGTAACCGTAACTCCACTACAGTAGAAAATGAAATACCTCCCGTCTTAAGAGTTAATGAAGAAGTAAATGATGCTGCTACATCTGTAAGTATCCAGTGCAATGATGAATTAAGGAGCGTTTTGGAACAAGCGATTGGTGAGTTTAGATCTGTCCCTATTCAGTGTAGACCGCGGCTTCCACGTTTCCCTACGCATAGAAAAAATATAGCGCTAGTGTGTGCCCTAGACTCGATTTTAAAATCTTATTTTCTCAATTGTGATGATCTCACTGATGCGCATTCAATCCTGTATTGTGCGGCTGTTACAGTATGTCGAGTAGCTGGTGTTAAATTTAATAAGCAAGAATCAGCTGCTCGACCAAGACCTACAGTACCAGCTTGGCAATGCAGGATTGAACATCGCATTACCGAGGCTAGGGTGCTCATAGGCAAGCTACACTGCTTCAGGACGGGCAATACACGCCCGAGAGTCATGCGCTTCGTGACCCGGGCATTCGCGGGAACTAACGTGAGTCCCCGTGAATACTCTGTACTGATTTCCTGAAGCAGAAAATCTATGCGTGGGCAAACCGTATAAGGCGATATAAAAAGAGAGTAGACAGATATACACAAAATCGCTTGTTCCAAAAAGACGAGAGGTGGGTATACAGAAGGTGGGAGCGACCTGATTCAGATGTGACTGATGGGAGTCTACCTGATGCTGATGCTACAGTTGCCTTTTGGAAAAACATTTGGTCGACACCCGTCAGTCATACGCAGGGTGGGTGGATTGGGGATGTAGAGCGGACGTGTGAACCAATACTAAATAAAATAAATATAAAATAAAATAAAATAACGTTTATTATCTTTGAAATTTTCAGAAAATTATTTAGATTCGTCAGAAGTTGGTGTGACTCTACCGAGGGTTCCAAAATGCAACGAGACTGAGAAGAGCCCTCAAGAAACTCAGCTCGGCTTTTTTCAAAATATTTCATCTTAAATCTAATACAGAGTTATTTAGAAAGAAGCAATTCGTTACGTTGTTACAACCAGGCCGCCTTGTCATCTAAGAAATCATTAATACTATAATAAGCTTTATGGCACAATTTACTTTTTATTAGTTTTTTAAATTTATTGACAGATAAATTTGCTATTTCGGTTGGCAATGTATTGTACATTCGAATAAAGTTCCCCGCAAAAGAATTACTCACTTTATGAAGCCTAAATTTAGGAACAGCCAGTTTATCCTTATTTCTTAAGTTTAGATTATGATTATCACTATTTTTCACAAATTTACTTTTGTTCTTGTGGGTATACAATAAAATTTCATAAATATACTGTGAATACACTGTAAGGATGTTAATATGCTTAAACTTATACTCTTAATGACTCCCGAGACCCCATTCCATAGATAGTCCGGATAGCCCTCTTCTGCAACACAAAGATGCATTCAATATCGGCAGCGTTATCCCACAGTAGTATGCCATATGTCATGATACTGTGGAAGTAGCTGAAGTAGACAAGACGCGCCGTTTTAATGTCTGTAAGTTGTCGGATCTTTTTGACAGCATAGGCTGCTGAACTAAGCCTGGCCGAAATTTTCCCGATATGAGGCCCCCATTGCAATTTGGAGTCTAACGTTATGCCCAGAAAGACAGTGTCATCGACCAATTCTATTATATCATCCCTAACCTTAACACTGGTTTTAACAAGTCTTACATTAGGTAAGGTGAATCTTACACATTTAGTTTTATTTTCATTTAATAATAAATTATTAGCACAAAACCAGTGGACTATCCTAGAGAGGGCAATGTTTACATCGTCAAGTTCGCGCTGTCCACGTTTAACTTTAAATATTAAAGAAGTGTCATCAGCAAACAAAACTACCTCGTGGTCGTCTCTTATGAGGTGAGGGAGATCATTAATATATACTAGAAAAAGAAAAGGTCCCAAAATTGAACCCTGCGGTACCCCCATTGCTACAGGAGAACCAGGTGACTGTTTACCATTGATCACTACTTTCTGGACCCTATCACTTAAGTAAGAATTGACGAAATTCAAGGCCGTCCCCCGGATTCCGTAATGATCAAGTTTCTTAATTAAAGTCTGGTGCTGAACGCAATCGAAGGCCTTAGATAAGTCGCAGAATACACCATAAGCATCATATGACTCATCCCAGGCCCTGTATATACACTCTAATAATTTAATTCCGGCATCAGTGGTGGACCGACCACGAGTGAAACCGAATTGTTTTGTATGTAATAGTTTATTAACGTTAAAGTGATTTTGCATTTGATTAAGCATAATTTTTTCAAAAATTTTACTAAATGTAGGTAGTACAGAAATGGGACGGAAATTGGACGGATCTGAAGTACTACCCGATTTAAACAGGGGAATTAATTTACTAGATTTCATTAAATCAGGGAACACACCACTATCAACACAATTATTAAATATTAATACTAGTTCAGGAGCAACCATTTCAATAAAAGAATTTACTAAATACACAGAGATGCCCCAGAAGTCAGCTGTTTTCTTGATATTTAAAGATTTAAAAGTTTTTAAGATAGTGTTTATGTTAACTTTACTGAATTTAAATATAACGTTACAACAAGGAACGTTTGCTTTTAACAAAGATTCTGCAATGGGGGTTGAAGAGCCTAGGGTTTTTGTCAAATCTACAGGAATTCGGGAGAAAAAATTTTCAAATTCGTTAGCAACCTCGAAGTCTGATGTAGTTATTTTACCATTTATATTAAGTTTAAAATGATTATCATTTAATTTTTGTTGACCTCTTTCCGCGTTTATAATTTTCCAAGTAGATTTAAGTCCAAGTTCCAAGTAGATACAAGCTATGGAACCTATAACCATATCTGAAGATGATATTGGTTGTGCAGTTCGTTCGTTACCAAATTGGAAATCAGCTGGACCGGACGGACTGCACAACTTTTGGCTAAAATGGTTCCGTAGCTCGCACGCCTGCTTGGCATCTTGCTTCCAGTCATCCCTTGAGTTAGCGTCGCTTCCATCTTTTATGACTACCGGAGTTACTCACCTTGTTTATAAATCTGGTGGTACCACAGAACCCAAAAATTACAGACCCATTACTTGTTTACCAACTATATACAAACTTTTTACATCTATTCTGAGAGTCAAAATGTATTCACATATAGAAAACAACAATATATTGTCCATCTCTCAGAATGGATGTAAAAGTGGGGCACGTGGTACTAAAGAGCTCCTTATTCTTGACATGGCTATGGAAAGAACCTTGCGACATGCTGGATTGACTACAAAAAAGCGTATGATTCTGTACCTCATACATGGCTTCTAAAGGTGCTGGAGTTGTATAAAATTGATGCAACTCTGTGCACCTTTTTGAGGTCATGTATGAGACAATGGAATACGGTTTTGGTTTATCCAGGATGTCGTCAGATTCTAGGAGGTGGTGTACCAATAGGGATCGAGAGAGGAATATTCCAGGGCGATAGTCTGAGTCCGTTATGGTTTTGCCTAGCACTGAATCCTCTCAGTACGCTACTAGAGGGTTCAGGGTTAGGCTATCGGATGCGGAGAGGGGGTCAAATTTTATCTCACCTTTTTTACATGGATGACCATAAGTTATTTGCCCCTAATGGCCCCGAATTGATGGCTTTACTAAAAGTTACTGAAACTTTTAGTAAGGCTATCAGTATGGAGTTCGGGGTAGATAAGTGTGCGGTCATGCATGTGAAAAAGGGCGGGATTGTGGAATCTGAAGGAGTCAGTCTTTCGGATTTCACACAATTTGAGTCGCTCTCCGCAACCGAAACCTACAAATATCTAGGTATGTCCCAAACTCTGTGTATTGCTGAGATTGACATGAAACGGACGTTGCAGGACCGTTTCTTTGGCCGCCTGAAGAAAGTATTGAAAAGTCTCTTGTCAGGCGGTAACAAGGTACGGGCTGTTAACGGCTGGGCCATGCCAGTCTTAGTATACTCTTTTGGCATACTTAGATGGACTCAGACCGAATTAGAAGCTCTGGATAGAAAGGTACGTTATCTATTGACTTCATACCGAATGCACCACCCACGTTCGTCAGTAATGAGGTTATATATCCCACGGAAATGTGGAGGTCGAGGATTTTTAAACGCTAAGAGTCTCCATAACCGTGAGATATGCAACCTTAGAGAGTACTTCTTACAGGTGGATGTGGGTCTGCATCGAGATGTCGTGGCAATTGATAACGGACTGACCCCACTCTCCCTAGCTAAAGAGAACTGGCGCAAACCGGTAATACTAGGTGTATCTGATCGCAAGGAAATATGGAAGAGCAAAGAGCTGCACGGTCGTTTTTATCGGGCTCTACACGGGCCCGATGTTGATTTTACAGCTTCCATATCCTGGTTACGTTTCGGTGATCTCTTTGGAGAAACTGAAGGTTTCATCTGTGCAATCACTGACGAAGTTATGATGACGAATAACTATCGGAGATTTATTGTCAAAGATGGCACGCTAGACATCTGTCGGGCATGTCATCGTCCCGGAGAATCTTTAAGACATATTATCTCTGGTTGTTCCCGTCTTGCGAACGGTGAGTATTTGCACAGACACAACCAAGTAGCCAGGATTATCCACCAACAACTTGCTCTAAAATATAACCTTGTTGACTTAGAGATACCTTATTACATGTATGTGCCAGACCCAGTTCTTGAAAATGGCCATGCTACATTGTATTGGGATCGGTCTATTATCACTGATAGGACTATTATAGCCAACAAACCAGATATAGTGATAATAGATCGATTAAAACGCCTTGCAATAATTGTCGATATCACTGTGCCGCATGACGAGAATCTCGTGAAAGCAGAAAAAGATAAACAAATTAAATATTTGGACTTAGCTCACGAGATTGTCGACATGTGGGATGTGGATTCGGCGATTATTGTTCCGATAGTCGTATCTGCCCATGGTTTAATAGCCAAGAGCCTCGACCACCACCTACAGAGGCTCGCGTTAGGCAGCTGGGTCAAGGGCTTGATGCAGAAGGCGGTTCTGTTGGATACGGCCCGTATTGTGCGGAAGTTCCTATCTCTGGAGCCCTAACCACCGGTAGCTTGGTCACTGTACTCGATACCGGTGGGTCACTATTTTTTATATTTTTTATATTTTTAAATATATTTGTGTTTTTTATAAGTTTATTTAAAAATATAGTAAATATGTAATAAAATGTAATAAAGGGAATAATAATAATAATAATAAATATTCTTTATTGTACATTTTAAATACAAATCTTAATATTAAGTACAAACAAGTTTAAACAAAAAAAACTATGTACAAAGGGCGGCCTTATCGCGTAGAGCGATTTCTTCCAGGCAACCTTAGGATGGATAGAAGAAATAATATGAAATATAGAGGGGTAGTGTACAAAAAGAAAGTCCAATGACCTATCTATAACTCTTAAATCAATCACCAAGCCATGGAAGCTTCTATAACTTGATAAGTAACTCAAGAGCAGTCAAAATACATACACATATATACATAATAACTTAATTAACATACTACACATATACCTTATATAATAATTCTATATAGAGACGTATTAAATATTATTATTGTGATATTAAATAAATATGGAAATGAAATGTAAAAAACAGAAATATAATAACATTATCTAATTAGAACTAGACAGATAGTGTGCCTTGACCCTTTTTTTAAAAGTTGTGATTGATTGGGCACGCCTTATTTCCAGTGGTAGGGCGTTCCATAGGCGAACTGCTTGCACAGAAAAAGACTTATCCGCAAAAGTTGTGGAGTGCGCTGGCATCTTTAGTCTCAGATTCTCTGATGACCGTAAGGACCTCGAATGTGTGTCATACAGGAACGTAAACCGTTCTTTGAGGTATCTGGGAGTACGTGGATTAAACAGTATACTGTATAACAAAGATAGGATGTGAGTATTCCTTCGAAGGCGAATCGGGAGCCACTCGAGCCTCAGCCGAAATTCAGACACGTGATCATATTTGCGTAGGTCAAATATAAATCTAATACAGACATTTTGAAGGCGCTCAAGCTTATTTAGGTGCTCCTCAGTGAGATCGAGATAGCTGACATTGGCATAATCAAGGATCGGCAGCAAAAGTGACTGTGCGAGCGCAATCTTAGTGGTAATCGGTAGAAGATTTCGCAAACTGCGTAGTGATCCCATGGATGCATACAATATGCGTCCAACCTCTTTCATCTGAAAATCCCATGAAAGAGTTCTGTCGACATATATACCCAGGTTCTTGATGTTATCACTTAATTCGATGGGAAAACCGTTAAAAATAACCTGAGGGAGTTGTTCAAATTCAATTCGCGACACCATCCAGGGGCTACCGACAATGATGGCTTGCGACTTGGCCGGGTTCACCCGAAGCCCATAATTGACACTCCATTGGCAAATACGATCAAGATCCAGATTTAAGGTGGAAATCGCCTCAGGCAGTTGATCCAATGATGCTTGTGTGTAAATTTGAAGATCATCTGCGTAAAGGTGGTAGTTTGAAACTAGTTGTTTTGTAATAGAATTAATAAAAATAGCGAAAAGCAATGGAGATAGAACGCCACCCTGCGGCACACCAGCTGTAACATCACACCAAGAGGAAAAGGTTTCCTCCAGATGCGTTCGTTGCCGGCGATGTTGTGGGAAGCTAGTTAATGGAATCACATTGTGATGGAATTGTGTATGTTTGTCTGTATCCTGAGAACTTCCTTTGCTGGTTATATATAGGTAAGGACAGCGCAAGAAATAGCGTAATATGACAACATTCTCTACGCTACTCATACATATGGTAATATTAATCCATTGCAGGGTTTTAAATGAAAAGATTTCATTATTTTTCTACTTTCATTGCAAATGAAAAGAATATAATTTTGATGATATAGTACACTAGTCTAATAATTTTTATTTTCTAATAAGTATAGGTATTTAAACTATCATGGTCATTAACATTACGATTAGAATGTTCGGGATATTTACCATGTAACATTATTTTACCGAGTCTCCGATATTTCGGCGCTGTTGCAAGCGCCATGATCGCGGAAGAAGGATCAGTTCTCCCGCGATCATGGTGCTTGACCGAAAAGCACTAAAATATAGGAGACTCGATAAAAAAATGTTACATGGTAAATATTCCGAACATTCTAATCGTAATTCTAATAAGGAATTATAACTTTTGCCAAATTTATTGCTAGTCTGTTTGTTTTTTACTGACTGATATTAATAAGAGATTACAATCGTGATTGGTGCTGCCTACTGGCCCCTTCATTACTCCTTTAATTAACAAGAAAACTTGAAAACATTGTCGTTAAAAATTGAAGAGACCTTTTGAACTAATTAAAAATGGGCGCATCTCCGACACAATTTAGACTATTTAAGTGCTTACGCGGCCCGCTTCTGTCCAAGTCCAAGTTGTTTCGAATGAAGAATTAATTATGAAGAGAAGAAGGCCAACTTGGTTGGCGGGTACGGGCGACTTGCGAGTTGAAACCGGTTACAATTTGTGGGAAAGTAGCAGGTGTGACACAGGCCCGGAAAACTTAGGCTCGCGTACATACGCTTTGTTGCCTTCTCGGATGATAAACTTGATTGGAATCACAGATTGTACACTAGGTAAACAGCACGTTGATGTTTCATTGTTCTGCCTATTATATTATAGTTTAGTTAGCCTTTAACTTACAAAGCATAGTACACCTAGTTGACGATGTTTTGAAGCTTTGAGCGTTGTAATGCAATGCATGGAACGAGGTGTGTTATAAGATATTCGGTGTAAAATAGGCACTAGAATTGGAGTGGAGCGAAGAGAGCGCCATCCCAAATCTCTGGGTACAGCTAATATTTTGTAGTGCACTGGGTTTTAGAGATCTACAATGGATCTTTAGTTTCTGTTATCACTGACAAGGCAGTGAGAGTAATAGATTAAGGCTGACCTCGCTCTAGTAAAGTCAGGATTAATGGTAGGTACTGCCACAACTCAAAACAGCTGTGTAAAGACGAGAGAGCGTTATTAAGTCCTGAGGATTTCTTTACTGTGTCTCAAAAATTTAAAAAAATAAAAGGCTACATAAATTTATGTCACATAGTAAATCCACACTATGTAATAATTTAACCATGGGATGTAACGTTGAGTAAGAATGAATTAAAATTGTCAGAGATGATGTATGAGCCATCCTAAAATTATGATTCCATACCTTGTTTCCAGAAATAATTAAATTAATAAATCATTACAGGATTTACAGGACTATAAAAGCTTTGGAGATGAATTATCAGACTACCTTTCTTAAGCAGGGTAAATGGTGAAGGCTCATTTATATGATAAAAGGAGATTGAAGAAGAAAATTCATAGTCAAAAGGAACTTATCAAAGGTCTTGGACTATTTTACCACTCTCTAGTATCTATTTAATTTCGCTGAAAAAAGTTTGAAGTTCTAATACTCTAGTGAAAACAAAAGAAACTATTATATATCAAACTAGCGGACGCCAACGGCTTTACCCATGACAAGTTATATACTTAAGTATTCTATTTTTCTTTCCATTCCCAAAACTATCCTTATGAAAATTTAACACAAGCAAGCAAACAAATATATACACTTTTAGGATTAGAATTTCCATAGAATATTCAAATATTGTCATGTGATACACGAAATTCCGAACTGGAATATAACATAGAACTCATTAGTCAATGATTTTAAAGAACAAACGTAGGCAACAAACGTTCGCAATATTTCTAGTGTTTTCAGTTACCACTATAATGAGGGTAGAATCACTGACTCTAGTCTCTAACATTGTTTTTATATTTATATATGTCTTAAGTTGTAAACCGCCACTTTTTAGTTTTTTTTTTGTAAATCCGCTCCCATGTCCATTGCTGCGGGCGTCTCTGGTACACACCAGAATGTATTTCTAGTGGTGCCCGGCGGACTTTGGCCACCATTATATCTTTTATGATTTATTTGTTCATAAAAGCTCATTTATTTTTCATATAAAGACAAGTATGTATCTAGAAGAAGTTAGAGAAGTTGCTAACATAAATTCTAATTGAAAAGAAGTCATGCTATTCTATTAATAGATGGATACAAATATGTAGAGCTTAGGAACAATAAAGATATAACTTAAATGTGGCATTGCTCGAAAAATTCGTCTTGTCAAGGTATGATCAAATTAAATTTCAACAACACCACTATAGGTACTAAAAGCAATCGATCATAATCATGACGGTGACGTGGCGAAAAACGTGTTTCTTATCGATATCTTTAGAATATTAATCTCTTTTGATTTTCACAATAATCACCTGATTATTCATGTGTCTTTTGATCGCGACTAGAACCTTCGAGTCGCGATCAAAAGAGACATGAATGATTTCATGTGAAAAATCATGATATTTTAGCACAATCGTAAGTGCAATATTCAGCATACGCCAAATACCTTTGTACCAAGTAGGCAAGCAGACTAATCGAGGCACCACCTCTGACGTCATCTCGTAAGATGACGAGAAGGCAGTTCTAGTCACTTCTACAAGCTGCTACCAGTTACCTGCGCATACGCCATAAGCCACACCTCCTTATAATTGAACTCTCCAATTAGGTGCAAGCGAGGAATTATAAGTACTACAAATGTATAGGTATATTATACTCGTCCTTTGTTTAGATTCACGCCCATTTAAACCTATTTGTGTCAAGCCTATACTTGTATGATATAAATACGAATACATTTCGATAGTAAAATCAATCACATACTGTTACTACGATCGTTTCAATACCTCCCAACTAACAATTCACCTTAATATTAAAATTTCCCTTTTTTTGTAATAAAAGTATAGGTAGGTACTTAGAAAAGTACTAAATTATTTTCAATAATTGTCGCATTGGTTTTATTTCTAAAGTCGAAATTGGGATACGTTTGGTCGAACTCATTAGTTCTAAATTCGAGGGTTGAAACGATTCTCAACCTGACTGTACGGTTTTTTTTGCAAAAAACCTATGTGTTGACGTTGACGTTGACGTTTGTTGAAGTTGACGACAACTTAAATGTGATTTATTTAAGTTTCGCTATCTGGACACACGTAATAATCTTGGTGTGTCCAGATGACGAAAGAATGCGATGTTCTACAGTTGATTTTCGCCAACTGACCACACGTGTGTCGAGTTCTTCGTGTCCAGTTAGTGACTAACCCGGTGGCGCAGTGGTATGAGTATGCGACTGCCGTCCCTGAGGTCCCAGCTTCGATTCCGGGTCGAAGGAAATTATTTGTATGATCCACTAATGTTTGTTTCGGAGTTTGGGTATTTTCTATGTATAATATGTATGTCTTTAGAAAAATATAAATATGTTTTTCAGTCGTCTAGACCCTATAGCACAAGCTTATATTAGCTTAATTTGGGCTAGATGGCGTCGTGTTAGAATGTCCAAAAATATTTATTATTATTATTTCCTTTATTTAACTTAACTACATGATCATCCACCGAGCCTTTTCCCAACTTTAACTTAACTACATATTAAAATTTAATATAGAGCATAGTCGGGGCGCAGTGTTTAGTGTCAAATAATTGTTTACGCGTGCCAGTTAGGTACAATTGAGGTAATTGCTGCTGACATCCAGTTTGTATCCGTACTGTAGCCCGTCATTATTTTAATGTGACAATCTAAACAATGCATATCCGATGTCGTTGCGATTAACGACCTATTAACGTACTTGAATATCATTATGTTGTATCGTTTTACAGTTATTAAATATTACGATAATAACTTCATGTGATATGTTCATTTGTGTACTTTATGAATATTTAGATACACACTATGAGCAGTGTTCATTACAAGTACAGATTAGAAAATTCTAAGAATGTTTTATGGTCGTTGACTATTCATGTGGGCGCAATAATATTAAAACCATTTTAAGAAACTGTATAGAAACGTGTAACGTTATTAAATAAATACTTTTGTAATTATGGTCTAGTTAAGACTACCTTTTTCTCCCCAAAGATGACAGTGACAGAGGAAGTACCCAGATTTCACCTGTTATGTAATAAACGCCCTTAAAAGGGGCAAGGTGATTTCCGATTCTAGGAAGTTTGGTGTACACTCGATAAAGCAACCATCTTTCAGTAAAGTGCCACACCGGTGAAAATATTTAGAGCTTAACATTTAGGTACTTCTTAGGATCAACTTTTACCCAATACTAGACCTTAAAATGAACAATTTCTTATCGGATCCAGTGGCTGAAAAATGTAGGTTTTAAGTTCCTTTTAAAGGTATAGAATATAATAACAAAAGTAATTTTTGCGATTCATTATTCTACCCATGACACTTTTCTTTCATTTCAGAAGAGACTTTGATGAAGGACCATAAATTAATTTAAGCTGCCCATTATATTCAAATATTCCATTAACATGGATCTGAATGCAAGAATATTTTACGTCTAAATGAATAGAAGTGCTCGCTAAAATTTTACTGTAATCATTTCAGTATTATTGTGGTATCTATGTGCTACTGCTGGTTGCATTGAGGAAATTAAATACTGACGGTAATTACCCGTGATGAAATGTAGTACTGATCCTTATTGTCTGTCGGAAGTATGTATGTACATGTACCAAATTTCAACCAAATCCTTTAATTGGGCAGTGCGTGATGGAGAAACCAACTAACAAATAACCAACTTTCACATTTATAATATTAGTTGGAGAATTTGCTTATAATTCACATGGCATTTAATCTATAAACCTGGTTATATTCGATTATGAAACTGTAGATACCGCAACATCATCATCATCATCGCATGTTTTCTTTCATCACGTGGACAGTAAAAAAGCTGGTTATGTACTGGCTATCAACAGGCATAAGCAGGCGCTAATCATTTCTTCTTTCATGCCATTCTCATCGGATTCGGTGAGTATGCAGGTGTACAGTTCGCGAGGGATAAGCGGAGCTTTGCATTTGTGTAAGTCCAGTGTACGTGAACGTCTATGTGACCACACGTGTGTTGTACACACAGCTACAAAAAGAGTTTTTACTCTACTTTTCGTGGTCACTCACACAAATGCAAAGCTCCGCTTAACCCTCGCGAACTGTACCAGGCTGCAGGTGAGTTATCCTTAGGGAAAGGAAATACTATGTAATTTAACATCCTATTGTATTATCAAAGTTTGAGAAAAGTGTAAATTTTTAAAAAGACTTCCACATTATTAGTGAAATTGACAAGAATTACGTAGTATTTTTTCTAATAGAGCACGGGTTACAAGCTAAAACGTTTTCTCCAGAAATAAAGTTAAAAATTCTTTTTCCGACCCATCGCTGTGAATACCTAAAGAGATAAAGTGCTTTTAATGGCAGGTATAAGTACCCGCCCACATAATTGATTTTGACTGTAATTCCGCAACTGAAGCCCTTAAGCACGAGCGAGCGGGAGCGGGTAACAATGTTCATCTGTCAATATTCCCAACATGTTCGTAAACGAGTTTGTCCTTACCTAGTTACTTAATGCTCAATTATAATACGATTTAAACGTTTCATATTGTCCAGAGTTATTTACTTTTGGATCTAAAACGTTTTAATTAGGTACGGATATGGACTCGGCTGGTTGCTATTTCGGTGTAAAGTAGAGGAAATAACAAAGAATTTGATTAATGTGTTGTTTGTTTAGGTTTTTACAAAAGCAGGGTGGTTTGTGATAGTTCTCGGTACGTATGTTGTACATTGTATCATTTATTTGTTTCAAACAATACAAGCAGTACAAAATAAAACAATTAAATAATAATTATACAATATTTAAACACAACATAATAAAACAATACAATTATATACAATACAAACTAACAAAATAATTATGTACATTAAATAAACTAATTTCACCTACTAAAATTACATTTTAATTCTAACATGCGTCAAAGAACTCCTCCGCCTCGTCGCCGACTGGCTTCCGAGAAGGCTGGCAGCATTACCACGTTGTGTGGCAATGCTTATTCTTTGTGCCAAATAGTAACCAGTCTTCTGATCTTGAGAAGTGTCGGTCATGAGTTTATATAAATTATTGAATAGGCTGCAAGCACTCGGACCCCAAGGTCCCAGCGTCTCTACCACAAATTAAATAATTATAAAAACATGAAATGGCTTCCATCGTAAGTTATACCTACGTGCTCAGCAATCAAACAGTAATCGAGAGATAATAAATAACAATATAATGTACGTACAAATACTGCGTTTATCTTAACTTGAAGTAAGTTTTATACAAAAATTAACAAGAAAAAGGTTTCTAAACCTCTTATTCATTGTTAGTAAAAGCTTGGATACTATATTATACTCACTAAGAGAGTATAAGAATAGGTATAGATTTCTAGTACATAATTACCGGTCGGGATCCGATATCTGCACAATAACCTTAGGGCCGGTAAAATTGCGATCCCTCTGTTAAGGGTGAGAGAACCAAGGGAAATAATAATATGTATTATATTCCAGCAGCTGACTGCGTTATTAGCTAATAAAAATATGTTTCGAAATTTTGGACCTGCGGTTGTGGAATCTTATTTTATGATATGTAGTGTAGAACATCTATATATGTTTTCTTAAGATATAAATACAATACCTAATATACAATTATATACACTGAGATATTTTAAATAATCAGTTAATCAATAGTGTAGGCAGTGGTCAAGTTGCCAGTCCTCAAACCACTTCAGTGATGAACATAAGAGCACAATTTTAATAAACATCTATGTAAGGGCAAATTTAATAATAATACCATTAAACCTTTATAAAAATAAGTATAAAATAGGAAATTCTTCCATGAATGTCAGTGGGCAGAATTCCCAAAAGGCTTGCCGCATTGCCATGGTCAATAGGTACCAATAGATACATAACACATATTGAATAATGAATGTGAATGCATACATTTAGAAATTCTGTATTATGTATACATAAAGTATTATTACCACCAATATTTTACCCACCTTAAAGTTTGTCTCTATAAATAACTGTATTGTTTTTTTTAGTTAAGCGGCTCAATGCCGCGGCCGACCTAACGTCCGTTGCCGGGCGTCTCTGGTTACAAGCAGAACGTATTTCCAGTGGCGCCCGGCGGATTTTGACCACCTCTGTGGCCTCTGCGGGGATTTGGTCGGGTAAATACCTGTCTATCCTAAGGTTGCCCGTAAGATATTGATTTTAGCGATAAGGCCTCGCTTCGTACATCCTGTATCTGTATTTTTAATTGGTATACAATAAAGTTTATTCTAATCTAATCTAATCTAATCTAATCTAATCTAATTTAATCTAATCTAATCTAAAGTAATATCTAGACATCTTATACACCAATGATCAAGGCCAAGCTTTAAATAATAGTGTATAGTGTCGAAATAATTTATTTGAATAATAATTCATTTGAAACATAGCTAAAGTTAAAGATTTATTTGAGTGGGTTAGTGATTTCGGTTATTCCCCTGTAATTCATTAAATTAATTACTTGTCAACTGTTGAATGTCCAGCCTTGCATACATCATAAGTCAAAATGAACGTTATGCTATGCTAATGTATTTAGCTAAGTACAAATCTAGGGAATATAATTAGCTGCTAACTAGTCAACCGTGATCCCAAGATTAATAGCTTAGATAGGTATAAGGTGTGAATCACATGAATTTATACCTAATACAATGCATACACACATAATTATTAGTAGCTAAAAATACACAAATTATTATGTTAGAAATTAATTTCTTTATTATTTTTATAGATGAAACTGAAATAACAGAAACATAAAGCGAGTGGATGGACAGGCTGGTTAGGGGTTGACCTAAGGAAGATGTACTTTGATCGGGTATGTTTCACCGAAAGGCCATGTAGAGTAGTCATAACCGGATAGCTTGCATATATAGAAATGGGGAATGTCCCCCTTAGTTCTCGAGAACTGCTTATGCTCTAATGATGGTTGAACCCTCTATGTATAGCCTTCGATCTGGAGGCAAGCCAATAAATCGGAAATTTGACCTAGCCCTAAGGGGTCAAAAGTTATAGGCCAAAAGAATAGATAACTAAATATATTTATAATTAGTTTTACTAGTAAATTATTCATGTGCTTTATTCATAAATAAAATACTCGTCAAAAAATTTACACAACAACCGACATCAAATTACCGAAATGGGACCAAACAATTGTCGGAATGGAACCAAATTGAAATGTCCACTTGGGAAGTAGTAGCTTTCATTTAAAAAAGAATTTTCAAAATGGGTTCACCCAGTCCAAAGCTATGAGGTAACAAACATAAAAAATAAATAAAAATCAATTGAGAATCTCCTCCTTTTTTTGAAGTCGGTTGAAAACAACTGTGACTGATATTACTTTGAAGAAATAATACAACATGAAGTTTATTTTGAACTTAAACAAAGTATTTGCTACTTCAACTTAAATAAATTGTTGTAAATGAAAAGACAAATGTTTGAAAACAGTGTTAGTTATGTAAAGAGGCTGGTTTCGTGACAAATATATATTTTCTTGATTATTTCACTCGGGAATTAGAAATGGTACCTAATTTTACACTTGGATTCTTAACCTAGAATTAAAATGGAATATTACCCAGTGTCTATCAGTCTGTCAGTCTTGGTTATCCGCCATTTACAATTACAAAGCTGGGCATTAACTCGTTGTTCCGTTAATCGTTAATTAACGAAGTTAACATGTCGAGTAACGGATTAACTTTTAAGTTAACTTAAAAATATGTTAACGAACTCGTTAAGATTCGTTACTATTCTCCAAGTCCGTTAATCGTTAATCCAACTCCCGGGGTCGCGTTGTGCCCAGTCACACTGCGACCATACGTCTCTATATTCGCGTGTCCCGAAGACTACGTAACTAGGAGTACAAACCGCCAAAGCCTAAAAACAAAAAGTTCCACTAATTAGCGTTTCATCCAGAACGCAACTGAATCATTCAAATGAATGAAAAATCATTGTTTGTCAACATGCCTATAATATACGAGTACATACTCTTATAAGTATACCCTATTACTAAGACTCCGCTGTCCGTCCGTCCGTCTGTCACCAGGGCTGTATGTCAGGCGCCGTGATAGCTAAAAAGTTAAAATTTGACAGATGATGTATTTAGGGTTCCATAGTCACCCATAATAGCGACTTTGGCCGCCTGTGTGGCCTCTGCGCTGGGGTTTGGTCGGGTTTTATCCCGCGTCGTCGGTGAGCCAAACTGGTTGCATGCAGCGGGGCCTCGGCAATTCAGCACGCAAGTTCACGCAAGTTCACGCAACCCTTCTAGCCTGCTTCTGTAAGGACGGCGGGTGGCTATCACACCTTCCTCAGGCCCCGATCATGGAGGTCGATGGTCTTGGGCGTAGATAAGTCTGCGGCGCCCTGGCCGCACACTTCAGAACTCAGCGGGGAGGGTACTCTCCCTCACCCTCTCAGCCGCCTCATTCTCGAGCACGACTTGCTCGCAGAAGGACCTGCCGCGTTCCACTTACTCGCGCTGGAGACCGTGGCTTAAAGCATGGTTTCCAGCGATAGCTTGGAGATTCTGATATGGCCCCTGCTTGGAAGTTACAATTAAACAACGTAACACAATTAACGTACTTTTATTCGCAGGAACCTAGGGTTTATATAATGCAATTAGCTATGAGTGTGTCGATAGTATAGGATCGCAATACTGTTTTACGGAAGTGCCCGGTGCACTTAACTGGGGGTCCACTGGCGACGGGCGGTCGGCCGGCAGGATCCGCTGGTGTCCTCCAATCAGTTGTGGTAGCTGACGAGTTGTTCCGGGTCGAAGGCCACAGGAGCGACGGCGCAGCGTCTGGTTGCTCAGCAATTGTATTTTTTCTCAAATATGGCTTATACTAAGCCCCAAGGTAGTTCTGGAAAGGACACAAGCAACGGATTAGATTCCGGCTCGGCACCGCTTGCCGTAGGCCCCACACGTAAATCGCCGTACAGGTTCCCTAATTGTCGGATGCACTGCACAATTATTTACATGAGGGTACATGACAAGGTTACACATAACACAGGATTATACAAACTCATCCCTACATATCGGTTTTCAGCCGGCGGCAGAAAATCTCAAAGAAAGAATTAACTAATAATCAAATAATAAAATATAGCCATAGCCCCAACACAAATGTGGGTACATTTCAAATGATTATTTTTCTACCTATTACGTATCGGAGACGAAGTTCCTAAAGAGTCTGCGTTATGCGTAATTCCCATCTAACAATTAAAACTTTATAATGGTTCACTAAATTAGGGAACCCTAAATTGATGGTCCCTAAATGGCAGTCTATATAATAAAATGTTACTGAAAAGTATCTCACAATGGTTCACCAATCCAGGGAACCCCAAAATTACAGTCCTTCTATGGCCGTCTCGATAATAAAATATCAAATAATAGTGAATATTCCAGATAGGTGGAATATGATCTAGGTATTTGAATTTACGTTAAACACAATATAAATTTAGAAAATTAACGGTTTCCCGCTTAAGGCCGCGCCCCAAATGGTACGGCTTCACAAGAAAATATGTCGGGTAGATGAATTATCTTAACATGGATTCTCTTTCTTTATATTCGCAATTTAAAATTATAAAACTATGGTTTACTGCTTAAGGCCGTAGGTGGTTAGCCCTTTAGAGAATTTTAGGTAGAAATATTTTTTACAATTTATCATTAAATTCGATAGGGCAATGTTACTAGGTCCTAGCATTCCCTACGAGTTTATAAAATAGGTAATTACATAGACAACACATATAGATAGGTAATACATTTATAATTATAGCATTTAGGGGTGGAGTAATTTAGCAAGAAATTCAGCACCGCCTGATCCTGATATTTAATTCGATAGTATATTAATTACTTTATACACGATTGAAACTACAATACCGTGGCTCGATTCATCTTGGAGTCTAAACAACTATAGGTTAACTTTAACTTACTAATAGTCTATGAAATAGCTATTTGGTAATATTCTAATTATAGATCGGTTGACGTTATACGTAAGCTATTCTGTTCACAGCACTTACCCCGGGTACTCGGGAACACGAACACTGCTTTTATTCTGAACAACTGTTGCAGATATTGATCTTACTAATTAATGGCAAGGGCAGCTTTTTTTAATTAAATTATTTAATTATAATTATTTATTGGGTAAATTGACAGGTACCAATTATGACGTAAGCTGTACCTTGACGAGAATTTAAATTATGCGAATGTCTCTGCTCGCTGTCTGCACGGGTTTATCTAACGTCTGCCGCGGTAACGTGGTGGTGCCGTATCCCTCCCCGGCCGTCTAGTGACAAGACAAACTACACATCGATGTCCGCGCTCGGGCTACCATTGGCCGGCGGCTAATCCTTATCTGTTCGATCTCGACTACTTCACAGAACAATGAGCGAAGAAATTTATGTATTGTTTAAACCCGTTCCTTGGCCTTCTAGTATGTTCCAAATTTCTAAAAAGTAACACATTAACGTTTAACGAAGTTAACTATTTGATTAACGGTGCCCAGCTATGCAATTAGTACTATGATTATTGAGACTGTAATTTCACTGACATTCAGGTTACAAAGTATGTGTTAAAGTCTCAAAATTGACAATGAGACTAGTAGATAATCTAATATGAAATATCTCTCTATATTGTAGAGAGAAAATAAATTATATATTCCTGATACCTTCACAATATAGTGAGCTTGGAGCTGTTTTTACTTTGTGTCATTTTTAGACCCCGACGGAAAACCAAAGGCTATTTTAAATTTAGCCTGTGTATCTGTGGATCTGTCTACGGCACTAACCTAGCCAAACGGCGGGGTCAATTTGGTGCGGATTTATTTGTTCGAAAGCCGATGTAATCGAAATGTTGCTTAGCTAAAAAAAAGTCTTTTTTGGGATCTAACGTAATGGCAGATTTTATTTTTTATTTTTAAATTAATTTAGTTTGTAACGGTCTTAAGACGAGTGGCAGTGCCAAGGTTGAGATCACGGGGGTAAAAGATACGGTCTATCTCATATTGATCCTATTTTTTTTCGAATGTATGCACTTCTACCATGTAAATTTTTTCAACACCCAAACGCAGTTATCACTTGAATTCAAAATGAGTTATAATTGAGGAAGGTTACTTTTTTTCTCAGGCTGTGACTCATTTGAGTTGCCAAGTTCATACATGAAAAATATATGAACATATTAAGTGACAAACTGTAACTGAAGCAAATTGTGGCCGGTGCGCAATTTTTTCAAATAAATAAATTAAAGGTTTGTCACAAAATCTCTGAGGGAATACTATGCGGTGCTCGTATAAATGTTGTCTATAATTCAGTAATAGCAATATTAAATCATTGTTAATCAACCATGATACCAGTAACTGGTAATTTCACCTCGCTGTTTACTCGAATGTTTTAAATCGATTTCCAGGAAATTTCCCAAAAGTGCTGTTTGTTTTTATAGCTGATGATGGTACTGACAAATATTGATAATTAGTGCAAACCAATCAAAGCATGGAATTATTTTATCAGTATTTCTGTTTTCTAGTTTACCAAATAATATAGAGGATTTTATACTCAATGATCTCTAAAACAGACATGGAATTGATGAGTAGTTGGGTTGATCATCGTTAAATCAATGCATGCCAAAGATCCTAACTCTACTCTCTCTCCTGGTTAGAACATTTTGTCTCTGTTTCGCTTCAAGGTCGCGTGTTGGTCGGTGAGCGACGCCGCCTCCCGCCCCGCCCACCATTGTCTTTTAGTAAGTACGTCAAGCACTAGTGTTGGGAAACGTTTGTTTTGATTTGAAATAACGCATATAACTTTTTTTATGATGAACTTTCTTTTTCTTGTTTCGCGGTTGAAAAATCAAAAGGCGTTCTGGGCGATCAGCTGATGGGGGTGTCTTCAGGTTGATATAACCCTTATGTAACACCCTGTATAATACAACCTCTATAATTATCTCTATGGTTTTAATGTATGAAAGAAGCTGCTGAATCTAAAGTTACGAACATCATCATTGGAGCCAAATGACGCCCATCGTTGGTCATAGGCCGAAGATCTCTAAATTGGAACCTTTTCGTATGCGGGTAGCACAGGACCAAAGCTATGAATACAAATAATTATTTGTAGATTTAATTGACATAGTAAATAAGCAATTTAGTTTTGTACAGATGTGTTGTAAAAATTCCGTCAGTAGCTATATAAACAATATTTTATCTGTCTACAAAATCTATTTGCCGGGTTTGTACTGACAATGTCGAAAACAATTTCGTCAGGTTGCGTAATCGTAGGGGTTCAGGACATACGATTACGGGTGACAAGGCAATTAATAAGGGCAGATGGCGATTGAGCACGAGTCAGCCGGAATTAATCATAGGCGCACGCAGGTATTGCGTGTTGAAAACACTATTGCTATCAAACCAATCTCTATCATTTAGTTATGTTCACAATCTGAACGCTAGAGGGATTTCCTACGTCAAGTTTCAGTCATAGTAATTTTATTGTTATACTGCTTGAAACTGTACAATAAAATTCTGTAAATCCCAATATTTTTGACCAAATCCTTAACAATTCCTTGAAAAACGAATTCGAATCGAAACATTGTTCCATTTATTCATTTTATATTATTACCTTCACAAAGTTATTTTCAGTTTAACTAAAGTAAAAATGCGATTCCAATGAAATGTAACTACCTGGGGATTACTGTATTTTCGTCTACAGTATATTTTGTAAGTCAATTACATAATATAAAGTATGTGTAACGAGAACCATACAATATTTGAAGTTTTCTACGTAAACCTTATTTAAACTATGAACACGAGCAACGCTCTTTAAATCATCATCAATTCATTCTTTAAATTTGTTTACAAAATTAAGCTTAACAATAATTTATACGTAGTACTTTAAATTTGTAAGGTTATTAATCTACGTTTTCCGTGGTTTATTTTGTTTTGTGAGAGTTAATCGATACTATTTCAAGGTCAATCCTCTTTCTCAAGACCTATTTTGTGATACATACATAGAATCACGCCCTTTCTTCAAAGGGCACACCCACAATTCGCCTGTAACTTTATTGGTTTCACATTATTTAAGGCGATACTTTTGCTGCCAACCGGAAACTTCTGTTCATCAGACCCTGCAAGAACTGCAAGAGCATGCACTAAGCAAGTAAGGTTGGCACAGTTAAATATGAGTTAATATCTGACATTCTAGCCATATGAATACCAAAGACAAGTTTGATCGAAGATAGGAATTGTATACGTAAAAAAGACTATCGTATTAGCTATCGTATCGTATTATCGTATTAGCTTCCGTAATGACATTTTACTTGTCTGATTATTGCTGTCAATGTTCGACCCTACTTCTAAGTAAGAAATTAATAAATAATGTAGTTTTGGCGCACTCGACACATTGGAAAACTAACAGTGAAGCTAAAAAAGAAATGTCTGCGCTTCAGAAACAATCCTTCGCTACAAGATCATCTAACTTATATTAAAAAGAGTGCAAGTCTAAATATCGACACAAACTGTAAAACTAACACTTTAGAACTAGGTACATAATTCTAAAGCCTTACATTTAATACAGTAGGAATTTATTTTTAATCGTTAAATAGGCGGACTTCTACCTATTTAACGATTGAAAATAAATCCTTAGTGTAATTATATGTTTTAGACCAGGTATACTACTCGTATATTATACGAGTGTACTTTAGAAAGAGATTCCATGGTCTCAAAAGCCTCATCAAAAAAAGAAAAGAAAAAGAAATGGTCTATGCTAATTTACATTCAGATCAGTCGAAAACTTACGATTAAAAGGCATACAACTTTTCGCATCTTACTCTAACACTCATTACTATTTTTTTTAATAGAGAACTTTATGTTCCTGATTTCAAAATTTAACAGCAGCTATGTAAAGAGAATAAATGACAGGTAGTTTAAACAACAACGATAAGCCGAGGGAAATATAAAATTTATAACATGGCTAATGATTATAACTTTGGTCAAAATGAGCTTGTGCCAACAATTCTCCATCAATGAACTGGGAAATTATGTTGGTAAAATAAAACCTAGGCAATGTTTCAAGTAGGTACTTTCATAAATCTAGTTAAACATAGTATAATTGGCGATCATTTAGCTTATACATTTAATTCTTTTATTATTTAATTATTGAGCGAAGTGAGCGAAGCGAGTTAAGCTCAATCTTAGGCGACTCAGGTATTTCGTTTGTCCGCATACTCCTCCTAAACGCCTGAACCGATCTCCTTCAAACTTACCACAGTGATAACGTGTGGCGTGAGGGTGGTTTAGAACAAAAAAAAATTTTAAATCGGACATACCATCGAGGAATAATCACCGAAAATTTGATTTTCAAACGTTTTGCAGTTAAAAAAAAGTTTGAACATAAAATAAATCGTTGTCGTTCGAAAATTTAACACTTCGCTCAGTTTTTTGCAACAGCAGCATGCATTGCATACCTAGTTACATGTAATTTATTTAATTAACATTTAGTATAGATAGCACGTACACTTACAATTTAACATAATACATGGAAGATATCAACTCAGTAGTTCGAGACGCCCAGGACTTTAATAAGCTGTGCCATAACATTTCATCGCAAGGCAACGGTGTTTCATTTTTTTTTTCAAAATTATAATGTAGCTGCTACTCTTTATTATTAAACTCATTCGGCCGTCTGTCCAAAAGACATAAACTATTATATAAAACCCATAAAAATACCTTTCTATAGTGCCCGGTTACGGCAATAGGCTTGCCCCCTATTACGTGGGACCAAAAAAATACTGGCAAAGAGTGGGTGTGTAATGCACCTCTGCCTACCCCTTCGGGATATAGGCATGATATATGTATGTAAATCAATTCATCGCGCTGTGAAGATCAAATTTATCGGAATTCTTTAAATGAAAAAGGCAGTCAACGTAAACTGTTTTTATAAAAAAGCATTTGTACAGAAAATATGTAGAATAAAGTTGAGAGTACACTCTATATTTTCCTGGTAAACTACTAAGTAAGAGTGCTAGTGTTCCACAGTTTACTCCTGATCATAGCAGCTGAGTAATATCACTGTATACTCGTACATAGCAAATATAAGACCTAAAAAGCCAAGCATGTATTCATAATACGAGTATCATAATACTTTGCTTACCAATATTATAGTACTATTAGTTTCAATTTTACACTTAAATAAAGACAAATCAAATCATATTGCAATACAATTTTTTTATAGAAATACCTTTTTAAAAACCAATCGAATTCATGAACTAGGAAACTAGTGTTGTGCAAAACCTCATTGAAGTTGAACCAGGTGGTCTCGTCTCAATTACCAACCGTACAATACCACGAAATCTGTCGACGTCGAGACCCGGTGCGACCCTGCACTGCTGCAAATTAATACATGTTTCAACCCTGGTTTTAATTTCGGTAGGCGCTTCTGATTTACGATGTCCATATGAAAGAGCGGTTCGTGCGTTCAGCCTGTCAATTTAGAGACTCAAATTAATATGAAGTACCCCTCAGTCGCCCCATTATAGTAAATGTAAGGGAGGCAGGGTAGTTTGTAAGTCACTGGAACTATAACTATGGCTTTTCAAGTTGGTAACGGAGAATTAGTTCGTGACTATTCATTACTCGTCGGAACGTTGTGTGATGTTGGTTGCTTATTGAAGTTTTTAATAGTTTCAAATTAAGGCCTCCGTAAATTATTAATTGCATAACGAAAAGGCGTAAGTTTTTTTTGACAAAAAGACAACAGGGTATTTGTGTTGTTTTTGTAGTTTTTTTTTCTAAAATTGACTTAAGCAAAGTTGGACACTTTGATTTGGTGACAGTAATTATTAATTATGAAAATTTCACCTACGAGTATAAACGGTACTGATCAACTTTTCAAACATTTTACGTACAAGCTATCGTTCAAGAAAAATAATAGTGTGTGAAATTTAGGTACGTACTCGTACTCTCGACAGGTGGGAGTTAGCAATATCGGTTCTGATTCAGCATATTTCGATATTGAACCTGCATTTTTATGAGACTATATTATTTAAGAGGTAGTCAAGTTATACACTTTAAACTCGGAGATCCATTGTACTTGTTTAAAGCAGTTTTTGATTTTCATTTTAATTGCTCTCATATAATGTTAAGACGTAAGAAAAGAAACCAAAAAATTCATATTTCTTAATTAAAAGACCAATAAATAATTTTCAATAACTAAACCAAAAAATATACAAAGGTATCTTCTGGTTCTGTTATAGACTTGGAGCCCATGACTGACAGACATACCTCACTTTATAAGACTGGATATTTCTCAAAACATGTTCCCAACACAGTTAAAAACGGTCAGTACGTATGAAGTGTCGGCTGTGGTTACTTCCGGAGATATCAGGTAGCAATGATGGATAAAATGGTACGAGTACCTTACTTACGTCATTTTATAAAGCTGCATGTCACCAAATCCCAGATCCCTGACAAGGTTGCAACCCCTTGCCAGACCCCAATAACCCTGGGACTGCCAAACATGAGTCGTGATTTAAAAGCTGATAATTTCTCAGAGCATGTGCCCTACACAGGTAAGCACGATCAGTGAGTATGGAGTGTCGGTAGTGGTTACTTCCGGAGATATCAGGTAGTATTAAAAAGCAATAAGAATATAATTAATTACATACTGTAAATAAAAAACAGAAACCAAATAGTGCTCCTAAACATAAATTCTTAAGAATAAATTCAACGTCATTATTCTATCCCAGAGGAAGTAAAATAGAATACATTTTAGCTAAAGTCAGTGGTATGAAACAGAAGATTTAAATACCAGGTGTTACGGTATTTTACGTAAAATATTAATATGGAGCCAGGTTTGCAGGAAAGTTACAAATTAGAGTTCCGAATGATCTTTGGTTAAAGGTTTAAGTTTTTATTTAATTCTATAAATATTGACCCTATATACGAGTATATAATAGATAATAGTTCTAAAACTACTTTAGAATACATTAGACGAAATAATAAGTTATATTTTATTCTCAGTGTCATGTATTATGAAAGTTTTGTCATTTGATTTTTAGAGGTAGTTCTTCATCTTCTTTGTTTAAAAACGTGGCTCCATCGATGTTCACCGATGATGTCGCCAATGTCAAGGTAATGCTTGATTAGTTGATAGTCCCGCACAGAAGAAATAATTATTCCTAACTAGCTCCAGGTGCAGGAAAAGAATCGTTGTTCGGTATATGAGCGTCTGGAAACCCGATTTTTGCGGAGCGCCTGAGGTCACCTAAAAAGCCACCAGCCATGCGCTTAGCAAAAATCAAACTCCTTAGAGGTAGTTAAATGAATCTTAAAAAATCTACATAATTGGGCAACCTGAATTGTCATGCTTGATTTCAATTGACCAGTTACGAAGTAAAGTACGGTAAAAGAAGTTAGTATAATATTATATTCTCAGCAATGGTAGCTCAGGGACTGTTGCTAAAATTTTCTCTTGTCACCTGTTGCATAGTAGGTTTTAGTCTTGGCTGTATAATTATTCGCATTAAAAATTTGAACACTTTAAACAACTTTGAACTGTGACTGCATTGCTTAAATTTTTAACATTATTTAAACTAAATCATCATTTAAACGATTGAATGAAACGATGCAATAGTATTGTGAATGCCTACGATGACTCTTTCAATTTGGAATATCAGAACCGAATAAGTGGTTCGGTTATAAGTAATAAGTATTTCGACTGGAAAAAAAATATTGGATATAAAAAATCTAAGAGCTACAAATTAAAGTCTTTGAATAACTGAATGGAAACGAAGTGTTAACGTAGGAATGCAAGCTAATTAACTACGAACTTGACCCTTGATGCAAATACTGAAGGAAATTTCAGTAATTTGGTCAAAACATATATTAAGGTTTTTGGCATTTAATGAAACAGTAGTAACAACGGTAGAATAATAGGGCATTAAGGTAAAAAAAACCAGTTATGTGTGTGTCGGGCCACGCATAGACTAGGCTTCCGTAGTCATATTAGCATCTATAACTCCTGAACATACAAAGTTGTCTCATCCGTTATAGTTTTCCTTGAAAGTTCATAACATGGACTACCATCTTAAATATTTTTAGTTTTTTCGAGCCAGCCGTTTAGAATTTGGAAGAGCTCTGTTTTACCAAAAAAATTAGCTATATAGTTGAATATCTCGCAAATGATTACTTAAATGAAATAAACAATAGTCTCTCAATGTTTCTAAAAGACCTATCTAATGATACCCCACACTCCGGGATAGACGGAAGAAAAAAACAAATTCTGATTACTGGTGTAGGTGAGGGAGGCACCCCAAATAAAAAAAAACAATTTTCTTTTAGTACTTTGTCAACGTAGTAAATACACATATCCATACAAAGTTTCATGCTTCTAGAATGGACAGACATGACGAAACCATAAGGGTTTCGAAACTTGAACTAGGGAACCCTAAAAAGAGAATACATGCGTTGTATTGTATCCGGGTTTTGTTTTCCGTTTATGATAACGTTTAGTTACAAACCATGCCATAACATACCCTGCACTGTATTGCACTTCACAGTGAATTCAATTAAAACTTTGTTGTAGTTTTGAATTCAATGGAAAATATTGTTCTGAAATCAATTATCGTTCAAGTATTTGATTGCATTTCTTTGATTGTAGTGTATTTTTGATTATGAATTTGTTTTAGCATCACTACATTTTATAAAACGAAGTCCTCCGCCGCATCTGTCTGTTCGCAATAAACTCAAAAACTACTGCACCGATTTTCATGTTGTTTTCATCAATGGATAGAGTGGTTCTCGAGGAAGGTATAATGAGGAGGCTATAATGTTGGTTCACGCGGGCAACGACGCGGCAGTCTGCTAGTATTTTATAAACAACGCTTTAAGAGTAATTCTGCTTAGATCTGACAAAGATTGACCTGCCTCCTGCAAACATACTATTCTGATTGACAGTTTTTGTTATTCCCAACCACTGATGAACATAGTACTCAGAGTCAGAATCAACTTATGTAAAGTTGTTTGGTTATTCCCAATACAGTCTCCTGTAGGTACTGCGTCTGCCTTTATAATGAACGTAATAATCACACCCAATTCCCCAAAAAAGTCGAACAAAAACACGATACACCAATTTCTTAATACTAATATTATTACAATGCCCAAATTACTGTGATAATGAATCTTCCCAGACACAGCTCGTAATACATTCCAGCACGATGTGCTCGCGATAAAATATGTGAACAGGTGCTTTATCATAAGGTAAAGCCTTGTGTCGTACCGGAGCGGCGGCGTGATGTACAGGCTTCTTACAGGATTACCTTCAACTCCGGCTTGTACCACAATTCGCGATATTAGAAACTAGATTTTGGTCGATCAAACACACGCAAGTTTCTCATTTTTAAACACCTTAAAAAAAAGGAGGCGATTCTCAATTCGACGGTTTATTTTTGTATTTTATCTTTCGACTGCTAGCTAATAATCTATTATTTGGTTTTATTCCGGTAATTTGAAGTAGATTTTTGTGTAATGTGTGACGTTTTTTTTTTAATCTTGTTCAAAAATAGGTATAAATATATAATCATAGATCCTATTATAATTAAAATTTATTTCACAGTAAAACTGAGGCCGCTTGGCTTACCTTAAAGCTTTAACCAGTTTGTTGTTCCAAAATAATTTGCTAATTACAAAGGTTATTTTGTTCCACCACGGTGAGCTCAAGGATACTAAACAGAATAACTTATTCGATTTATCTGCTAATATAACTAGGAATAAACAAACAAGATTAACCTGAGTAAGCAAGCTTTATGAATTAACAGAGTGAATCCCTTAATTTTCCAAACTAATGTCAGAATTTTAAGTTCACTTCGCGGGTGGATTGTAAAGATGTTGGTAAATCCTGTAGACTATGCAATGTTGGCTAACTTTTTTAAACCACTTTGCTTGGATGTTCTTCAATAGTTTAGTGCATTATAAAGTACTTGGCCATGGTAAAGTTCATTTTACGAACACTAGACACATGAATAAGGAAATGAAAGAACGCTCGAATATTGACGAAATTCTTGTTTTTTTAATTTTACTGTCTTTTCGTGTCGTGGTTTCTAATTCTGAGCTACTATTACCGATATAACAAATACCTTATATTCTTTTACTGTTTTACTATGTGGCGTGGTCAGTAGTGGATTCGCTTTCGACGCCGGAGTCTTGGATTCGATTCCCAGTTGAGACAAACTTTATGTGATGACAAATACATCTGTGCCGAAGCCTGGGTGTTATTATGCATAATATGTATGTATTTACAAAAGAAAATGTATATAAGTATCTATATCAATTTATCTAGCACTCATATCATAAGCTCTGCTTTGTTTGAGACTAGATGGCGTTGTGTGAATTGTCCCAACATATTAATTTATTATTTTACTGTACTCACGTTAAATAGAAAGAACAGTTTGTGTTTTAAGGCATAAACTAAATTCATATAACTGTTATTTACTCTGTCCGACCAGATTAGCCACTCTTGATAGAATCAATTAAGTTTATAGTGCATAATATAAATATTAAAAACTACTTGCTATAACAATGCTCACTGTAGTCACACCATGAAGAAATATCTTAAATAAACTACTTTAAATTGGTTTGGCAATTCCTCCTTCAGATAGTGAAATAACTTCCAACTAAATGTGTGAAGGGAGAATCGAGAATTAGAATAGTTGGTAACTATAATGTGCTACCATCACAATTATTATACTTCAACTTTACGCATACCAATTAGTTTATGACTTAAATCTTGATAACACACAATCACGCGTTATAATGAATAGCTTCACTAATACAACTATAGAACAAAGCCCCAATGACAGTTATGCCACCAGTCTTAATTGATCTACCATGTTCCCACTTGTACCTACGATATGGTCGATATGTACTTAACAGGAGATCTTAAGTGATCTTTCATGTGGACGTCGTAAATCAAAGATAACAATTGAAATTAAAATATTGCCTGAGATTTGGACAGGTACTTATTGTGTAATAACTTGAATGGGTCTGAGGCAATCCTGGTATTTAATATCATTTAGGTTATAAATTGTAATTAATTGCGGGTAATTTCTTGTCTTGGGTCAGGTTATTGTTGCAATATAATAATACTGTTACCAACATTTATAATATTGTTCGTATCGAAACAATTATTTTCACGGACAGATACAAAGTGTCACCTATTTATTTTTTGCATGGGTTTGCTCACTGTCATCATTCTAAGTCGAACTTAATAAACCATGCTGTAATTGCCCTTTAATTATACACAACTAATGTACTCTCAGCCATGCTGTTGAAACTGTTGTCAAGAATATTTTCAAAAATAATATATTTGTTACACTTAGTTAATCGGACCGTGTTATAACGACGGTAATAAGTAATAGTATGAAAAGTTCAAATTCTTAGGTACGTTTTTCATGAGCTGAGGTCTTTGAGCCTTGAGAGGCAGAACATACTTCACAATACCGCACCATATTATCTTCCCAATCTGTATGGGTCAATTTAAATTGTCCATGTAAATACTCAAAAAAATACTCCATATAAATACTCTCCATAATAATATAATCCTACACGTTATAGTTACCAGAACAATATCTTGTAGCTAGTTATATGTATAAACAATATATTAGTACCTACGTGAAGCAAAAACTTTGTACCTTTTTTACGAAAATCGCGCGGTTGGAGGATTGTGATATTTCGCACAATTATAGTACGTATGTAGGAATATAGAAAACTAATATTCAAAAAAATGGTAAGGTTTCGATGACTGTCGGAGACAAAATTTACTAGTACTCCACGCATTAGACTTTTGCAAGTGTTTTATCAGAAATCTCTAACTCCAAATAAGGATATTGATACTGGCTCATAAGTAGTCTATAATATAACTCTAAAATAATAATGTAGATACAAGTAGATTACGTCATGTCTTCACACAAACTTTGCGCTCAAACTCAAACGGGAAGCGGTGCCCCTATCAATCTGACGTTAATGTTGGCATATGTAACTTACTGGACTACAACGCTGTTATGGAGAGGAAAAAATATATTGAAAATGAACAAAACCAGAATATGAAAACGTATTGTATAAGAAAATGTAGGGATTATTATTTGCAAGTTATTCTTTCTGAGACAATCGAGATTGATTTATGTGTGGTAGTAGATACATTTGAGTAGGCTTATAATATTAAAAAGAAGAAAGTATTAAAGAGAAGAAACGTATCGTTGAGTATTTGTGACTGGTGGACAAAAAATAAATTCGTTAAGTTTTGTAGATATAGTACTTACCATACCATAGAACTGTCTGAAATCATCTTCGCTTTTTTAATATTTACTTTAATGAATAAGCAATATACGGATATTAACTAACGTAATATTTATGTAAGAATTTATAGAGGACCATTTGTTTCTTCAGCGACCCACTTTTATCCACGGTTATATAAAGATCTCTCATGGTACACCATTCTACGCGATTCTGGGTCAGTGCATTTAGTCTATTTTCCCACGTAGCTATACGAGTATCGTATTATTGATTAGATTGATTAGTGGTATAATATGCCCAATTGCCCTTTTTGGGGAAAGCAGCTAAATGAAAGCAGCCAATCCGCCTCCTTTCGCTCTTGGTCTATTGCCACTAGACAGAAATCGTTCTAAGACCAAGTCAATGACAAACAAACTAATCCCTTGTTATAACATGATTATTGTGTGTAAAATAATTCTATCGTTTTAATTTCTTAGCTTTGCATTTTTGCGCACGGATAATAACCATTGGGTCTGATACTACGGCTATTATAGTACTTAAAAGCAGAACAAATGTAATAAGACTTAACATCGTAGAGGGTATTCGCTAACAATTTCAGAGACTACGGATTATCCATCCACCATTAGTATACGTACTGCAAGTTCAGTTATTGCAATAACATTTTGTTCTAACCGGATAATAGAGGAGTTGGAAAATACGAGAAGGAAAAAGATTATCTTGGATTTCCTGGAATAATCCGCCGACCGATAGATAGCAGAACAAACGATTAAATTCGTTTGAAGCTAAATATTGGGTATAATGATGTTTATATTTATAGTTTACTAGGTACTTTATGTGCGAGTATTTATATAAAGACTAATAAAATATAACATTTGGCATTACAAAAACAAACACTGTTTTCAACAACACTTCAATTGTGTTTTTGAACTAGTAAGTCTCAAGGTGTTGAAAGGGGGCACTTCTTTTTGTTATCTACTTAAAATTATGATATCAAAGTTTCTGAGTACTAGAGATTTTCTTGCATACATTGGAAAAGACTGGTCGTAAATTTTCGTAATTATATTTTTGACATTTATATTTACGCTTCTACCCCACATGGTAGACGATTGAGAGATTGACGCCCAGTGCTGGGCAAAGGCATCCCCCAAAGTTCCCCCAAAGTATTCTGATGCATGAACGCCAATTCGTTACCCTCCATTTTTCAAGAGTTTCACTAAAACTATTTTAAGATTACAGTATAGGGGTGAAATCTAAGCTTGAGATTTTTTGAGTATTGAGTATATTGCATCAATGTGTCCGGAATGCAGGGATTGTTAGTGAGACGGTGGGAATTTTATGTTCGAATTATTGTCACAGAACATATATTAGTTTTGTTATAGAAAATAAATGATTCACCCCTAGCTACCGCCTGGGGATATAGGCGTGATTATAATGTCATATCATGAATATTAAACTGGTTTATACAACTATTAAGCATGAATGTGAAATTGAAATTCGTCAAAACATTGCTGGTCTAATTTCTAATTTATCTGTATATTACCGTATGTTGTCGCAATCCGCACAATCCTAATAGGTTGATAGGATTATACGAAACACATTAACGTTATTTGATTTAGATTTAAATTATCGGAATAAACCCTATTGTGCCCCTAGTACGTTCAAATTAATATATATTAAAATGTAGGAATTCAATGACATTTTTATACCACTTGGGAAGTCAACATGTGTGAAGGCATAGTTGCTTTTCAATGAGAAAGTGACTAAGATGCTTACAGGAACTTTTGGTTTGAATGTAATATGAACTGCTGAATAAAGTTCCGAATTAGCACTTAATGTACGTATTATATTCGTTATTGGGTAATATTAACATTTACAAGAGCATAGTATAAGTATGACAGAGACCAATGAACGAGTTGAGAATATATACTTTTATGGTTACTTACGATTTAAACATCACTTCATGATTTTGAACAATATATCTTTACAAGCTTATATACATAGAGACAAGGCTCTAGAGAACACAATAGCTACACCTTAATTCGGACAAGCGTATAGTATGGTAATTGCCAACTTATGTCGTCGATCCAATCGCTTCAATTATCCGGTGGACCCGCTCGAGTGTAAAGATTATTTCGACTGCCAAATGCAGAGTGTGCTCGTTTTAATACAGCCGTGCGCACAGACCGACAATGCGATACGCGAAATCAGATTACTTTATTGAGCACGAGCAGATCATGAATGAAATTGATAAAATCGTCTGCGGTGCGAAACGTTCAATTTATACGAGTTTTGAACGATATTCCCATATGGTTAGATCAATATTTTAGATATGTTTTTGTTGGGTACCGTTCAGCTTCTGTTATTTATTACCAGATTTATATCTTCTGCACGTTTATTAGGTGTTGACTGAATTCTGCCGTATGCTAAAACAATATGGTTATTAGTACCTATATACCTATTTTTTAAGTATTTTGTGAAAAAGGAAAATATATTTTTAAAATGAATTTTTGCCTTTTCGATTCTGTCCTAAGCCGTCATTTATTTTTACTTATGACGGTATCCTCAGTAAGAATTTTACTAAATGCAGCAATTTCGGGCCATTATTAAGGCTTCTAAATCGAGGTACTCTTACACAATGGAGGTCTAAAGACCGTACACTTATTCTCAAGAATGAAAAGCTTGCGCAATATATTTGTACATTGTCAGATATTTGCGCAGCAGTAACGGCAAGGAATCTATTGAAATTGAATCCAACAGTAAGGTTGTACTTGTACCCAACGATCTCGTTCAGTATAGAATTTGTCAATAATTCTATAGCTGAATTCCTAACGTATTGATGTTTCCAATTTAATTTCCTCGTTTCGTACTTGACCAAATACTCAACTACTCAAAGTAATTGCCTGTACTCAATTCCTGATTTTCGTCAAACCACTTAAATTAAGGGTGCGCAAATTGTATATGGTATCACAATGCCCTAACAGATTGGGTTACTTTAGTTAGCCTGAAGCAAATTGCCAGGAAGAGGTTGGTTGCTTTCTAAATAGAGTCACGTACCAAATAAGAAGGCCCAGTATTACAGGCAAAGGTGACTGCGTTAACACGCGTAGGCTTGAATAAGGGCCAGTAAACTGAACGAATGAACGAAATTGCCTTCACGAACGGAAACACATGTCTTGAAACTAAATTTCAATTTGAACTTATGAGAATTTTCTCTAAGATTTATGCTCAGAAAGTATATATTTCATTATTTAAATGAGCATTTTGATTTTGGTACTTAAACAAAATTTTCTCAATAAAATTAACCAGTGTAGGTACTATAAAATCGAAGAGAGAGATTTTAAATACCAGACGCATCAGAAGTTGCCAACCTATAAGTAGATAGCTCTAAGGCGTTACAATCCAGAGAATCAGTAATAATTATGAGTGTCTACGATTCTATTATTTGACTAATATCCGCTAGTATCTGTTTAGTTGAAGGGCTATTACATTATCTCTAAACATCTCCACAAAAACCATTTCAATTATCAAAGGAGGAGGTTCTCAATTAGACTGTATATTTTTTAAATGTTTATTACCGCATATATTTGGACTAGGTGAAGCTATTTTTTTTATTTGGAAGCTACTACTTCCCAAGTTGTCACATTTCAATTTGGTCCCATCCCGACAACTATTTGGTCCCATTTCGGTAGTTTGAAGTCGGTTGCTGTGTCAATTTTTGACGTGTATTTTATACTATGTTCTTTCATACTCGTATTCACTAATAAGATCAAACATAACTACATCATGCTGAATAGTGTGCACACACGATTCTAATAAACAAAGATATTTATTCACATAACATGTCTGACATGATAAAACTGTTTTAATACTATAGTATAAGGATTGTAAGCTTGAAAGCACGAGCTGAAGTGTTATCAAGTTTGGGATCGCGTAACAAACAGTAATCCTTACATTTTTATTCAGTAATGCGTCAATTTGTCACACCTGTTTGGTACCAACCTTGTTCGTACAAGCTCGTTTAGGAATATGGGCCTATATTGTTACTTACTGCGCGGTAAAAGAAATGTATGGATGGTTATTATGACCTACTTGGAAATACAGGTTAGACTTATTTTGAAACAAATTATAGCATACTCCTTTTTACTCGACTGCATCAGCGAGGGTTTTGTGTTTTGCATTATGTATGTTCGTGTGTTTCTTTGTTCCCCTCTACAGGCCCAACTGCTGATTTCGATGAATGAGGTCTCAAATGAAAGGTATTTATCTCCTGAGTGTCATAGGATACTTAGTTACAACTAAAAAGCTGTAAATAAAAACAGATATTTTACTATAAGCAGGTGGGACTCGAATATCGGTTAAAACTTAGATGCAAACTGAGTCCCGCCTGCTTATAGTTAAATATCTGGTGAAGTACAGTCGTTTTTTTTATTATTTCATTTTTTTTATATATAGCTTTGGAAGTTGTTTTAAAGTAACTAAATGATCAAGTCTCACCAGTTCTACTTTGTTTACTGACTTGAAATTAAACAAGTTACGGCTAAACAATATTTAATTCTCCAATATTGTCTATTCTTTACTTGTTGACCGAGCGAGCGAAGCGTCTCAGTTTTAACTCGAGGACTGGCCGATTTGGCGTTGTTGATATGTGTGTCAGTTCCGGTCTACAGGCCGCGTTTTTCAGCCGATTTTCATGAAATTTGGCAAAAGTGTTCTTTGTTGCAAGGCGCAACTTTTGTCGAAGGAATTTTTCGATTGGGAGGAAAATGGGGGAGAAATGGGGGGGGGGGGGGAAATGCATTTTTTTTCAGCCGATTTTCATGAAATTTGGCACAAGTGTTCTTTGTTGCAAGGCGCAACTTTTGTCGAAGGGATTTTTCGATTGGGGGGGAAATGGGGGGAAAATGCGAAAATAACGCGAGATCTACTGTTCACAGAACCACTAGTACAATTTCTGTTAAGTATAAGTACACTGCCGCATCGTGCAGTTTAAAGTATTTGCTTTATGCTCATTATTCTCATATCTATAGACACATAGTATTTTTGATCTAAGGACACATGTATCTACACATTTTAAAGTTTATTCCATCACTATAAATATGTTTCAAATCGGTCCAGTAGTTACGGACCCTATTCAATCAGCCATTAAGCCTTTTCAACCGACTTCCAAAAAAGGAGGAGGTTCTCAATTAGACTGTATGTTTTTTTAAATTATTTTGTTACCTGTTTTTATGTTTGTTACTTCATATCTCTAAACTGGGTGAACCGATTTTGAATTTTTTTAAATGAAAGCTTAAATTCCCATTTCAATTTGGTCCCATTCCGACAATTATTTGGTCCCATTTCGGTAGTTTGAATTCAGTTTTTGTGTCAATATTTGATTTTTGGTTTAGAACTCCCCCCTAACGACTGCCAATGAAAATTATTCCTAGTGCCAACCAGAGGTGCTCGCAATGGACGTAGGAGCGGCCGCAGCATTGGGCCGCGGAATTAAAATAAAAAACACCTTACAACTGACATAGACGTTCGTATGACAACCGGGACCGATAGCTTAACGTGGTCTCTGAGGCAAAGTAGCGAAAATCAGTGAAAAGCATTTTCTTAATCGGTTCAGTTTTTCCAAAGATTGCACCCTACCTATACTTTTCTTACTTTTACCTCTTTAAGTATAATATTAGTGTAAGTAGAGTACCTATCGTATAGTTTTCTGTAGATGAGTTGCCAAAACCCTTGTATAGTAATTTTAGATAAATACTAACTCTTTGATAAATGTGTTTTTAAGCAAGACTCCTGAGTTATTACTAGTATTTCTGTAAACCCCTAGCTATGTTATAAGTGCTGTTGTCGTGAGTGGTTTACTTCAGTAGTTTAGGGATCGTACTTACATGTAATGTATGCTTTATGAATGACACAGCTATTATATACTTAGGGACGTAGAAGGTAACTGTGTAGGCAAACGATGTGAGAGTACTTTGGTATTACAGCCATTAACTCTCGATGTTTCCATGTTAAGGAGAAGTGCCGCGTCATACACTAATTATTTCAAATACTTGGTAAAACCTTCCCAATACCCTACGCAATATGCTAATAACATACAATTTTGCGTCATCATCTCAAGTGTTTAAGTGATCTCATTTCGTCAGGATTTCTTAAGTGATTTTATGTTTTTATACCACTTTTTTGTAACTTCATAATTAAATCATTATACTTACACATTTTGAATCCAAAGTTAATCAGCATCAACTGCACATGTCCTTTATGCTCTATCATGTTCGTTGCATTTATTATTTGCTTATACAAAATGATAACGGTACTTTGTATAACGTATGGATTTTGAACGACAGGATTGCAGGGTATTGAGATCAGTAGAAAATAAAACAACTCGTTTATTGTTTGAACAATGTCCATATTATATTTATTACCACATACACACGGCACGATGTGAACCTTGTCTTAAATCATTGTATTATATAAGGTATATGTACATTGCACAATGTGTATACATACATCGCCATACACGCGCGCCCCGAAAGGCTGTATGATTATATATCTCATAGTATTATGTACGTTATATAATGTAATATTCCAATAAGAAAGTGCATTGGTGCACAAAATCGGGGCGGCGGACATACCCACCGCTTTTTAAAAAACATTTGATATTATCATTATTTTAATAAAGAGATGCCGTAAAAACTAATTTTATTCATCATTACGATTTATATCCATATTGTATACAGATTCATGTAACATATTATACACGAAGAAATGACGAAAATAATGCGCCGACGCCGCGACGCGTCACGTCACGTCGCGGATCGTTCGCCTATCGTTATCTCCTTTTCTCTAATATTTTAAATGTACATGACACCAAATTCGAACGTATATATAAATCCAAATTTATTAAATGTAAAATCTTAGGTAATTGATTTTTATTGCTATAGAAAATCAGTCAGCACGCGAAGCACGCAATCGAGAAGTAACCGCGAGAACGAAACCAAGCGGGTGGCTTTGCGCGGGGCGGGATGGGTGCCGGGAGCGGGACGGGGGTGCGCGATCCTCACTGCACTGCACTGCACTGCACCGCACTGGACTGCACTCAGCATAGTAAGCAGAGCGCAGTACTCTCTGCTGACGACCGACACTGCTGACGCTGGCTCGGTTCGTGCGGAGCCAATGCGCCTCCGGTTCTACGCGAATCACTATACCTTTGGTCCAAGAAACTTTTAGTTGGCCGTCGCCGAATATGCAATGCTACAAGATCTATGGCCGCCGCGGCGACTCTACGAACTTTACCAGTCTGTCACGTTATTAGATTAAAATTAATTATTATCTTTAACAGTATAAAGTAGATCGAGTGTTAAATAACGTAGAATGTTATACAAAATATAATAAATTATCTTTTTAATTTTATTATATATACGATAAGTAGCAATATTAGGATTACGTAACGAATTTTAAAATAAATTTGAGATCTCGCTTATTATTTACGTAGTCTTTATTTTGATATAGATCACATGTCTAAATGGTGACTGAAGTTACTGTACTATCGCGTTTACGAACAAGCGAGAAGGAACGCGTGCGTCTCGTCCGCGATGAGAGCGCGGCGCCGACTGCACGACTGACTTGTCGACGCGCAAGCCGCAAGACAACTGCGCAGTCACCGCGAGCAAGGCGTACATGAACTGGCTCTCTGCACTGTCTCATATTTAGGTACGATTTTGGCGAATAGAATACCACTACTAGAATAGTTATGTGAAACATATTAAACTATAATTATTGTCTATATTCAAAGTAATTTCCAGAACAATCTAATAAAACTTGGAAATAACAAAATATAATTTTATAATCTAAATAATAATGTACACTGTGCGTAATATGATCCATATGCAGAGGCCCTAAAGGTGACTCTAACGAAACTCACAAACCTTTAAATAAAGCATAACAACAACAATGAAACTAATATCCGTTAGCTAATCCTGATTGCAGCTCGAGTGAATCTAATATCGACCAGATGGTACAAACTGCACCGCCAAACTAACATACTACTGAACAACACTTAATCTATTTTCGACATCGAATTATCCTACGAGGATTCAATTAAAAAAGATCTTTTGTTAAGTAAATTTTGCTTTTGTTTTCGTAATAAGATACGTATTTTTTAAATAACCATCTCATTTTTTATTGCCGAGTATCCCGGGTTTGACCTCGAAAGGTGAACCCCAGGGCGCCCGCGCCGGCGGCCTCTGTCCATGATGGGTGCTAATAAGATAGGTTGGCGGTGCGCTGTCGGTTCGCTGGTCTCGCGGGTAGCAAGACACTGCGGTACACCTGTCGCATACATTAACACGCCAAGTGTGGCGCCTACCTAAACGTCTTTTTACACATGCGGCTAACTATGTATATACAATAATTGTCATTATTTGTCGTCTCAATGCAATCGCGGCGAACCGATGGCGTCTCACGAACGCGGCGAAACGATCGTCTCTCACTATGTGATGGTTTGTACTCGTAGTCGCACAGGGATATTGGCCGTGTGCGCTTCTCCTACGTTAAAAAGGTCGGTAAGAAAATATAATTATAGTGAGGATGTGAGAGTGAATGAGACGGCCGACGGCGAGTAACCGACGGCCTGGGCCTAATTATTATAACATCTCATCGTAATAATTAAATATTCTAAGAAAAAATGTCTTAAATACCTATAACACCGTAAATATAAAACAAATAATTACGTTAATTTGTTAGGTATGATATCGATATTCCGACCGTCCTAAAGACTCACACCTTTCGATTTCATTATCAATTTCCTAGCTAACGTTTAACAACATAATCGCGGTCGCGTCTCCTGCGGTATGTGACGTCATCTCAGCGAACGAATTCGGCACGAACGAACATAAAACGCAAAGCGAGCGCTGGCGCACTCCATCTAACACTCCATTATTCAATTAACTACGTACTCATAAGTAATAAATTACCTTTAAAAAGAATATTGATTTATTCGTATCATTTTCAATATTTTTTTTTTGTAACAGGAAACATTTATATTTATAACGTATTTATATAATAATAGCATTTAAAAGATTGTTTATTATTATTACCTAAAATTTAATACCTAGATTTATAATATTAATGTTTAATTGATGTAGGTAATGAGTAATAATTATAATAACGAATGAATGCAACTGAGTGCATGTATATAGCGAGCGGCGTATGCATGCATGGTTTGGGTGTCAAGCAGGCGGACGTGGCCCGTAGCGCATAGCTCGTAGCGCGTAGCTGGAGCCTACGCCACGGCTACGAGCGCGGCCTGCTCCCTAGTACTGCGAACTACTAGACGAAGTGGTCGATATATATGTCTCCGTACTTAACGAATATGATTAATGAATTGACGTCATATCTTTAATCTATTACCTCAAACCTGCGCCTTTGGCTGTAACTTTTTTTATTATCCCTGTCATTAGTTTATTGAAATGTCTGGGTAGTTGTAACTTCTGTACGAAACTGTACGTTACTGTTCCATTATTAATATTTTGATTAAAATTTTAAATACATCTAAGTACAGTGTGACTCTTCATACCAATGGAGCCTTGTGTTTTTTAACAGTGGTCTTATATTATGGTAAATACAATCGTAAGAAACAATGAATTATTTTATTACGTAATGCACAAAGTTGTTATTTATTATAATTACAATACCTACATTCAAAGGTACAAGATAGAAACGAATTATCTTAATGCGATTAGAGATATTTTGAAACGTACTGACTTATTTTATCCAAACGCCCTTATGAATCGTAAATATGATCATATTATCCTTAGGATAAAATTTTATATCATAATACATAATATTAGAAAGTATGTATACGCGTAACTAACATAGTCTTATACGGAAGTAATAGAGAAACTTGATCGCTACTGAAACTGAACAGCCGTTCAAAGAGGTGATTTTATACAATTCGAATTAGGCGAAAATAATTTACATTCATAGTAAAGTATGAGTAATACAATAATTATAGTATGTAGTATCATAATTATGTTAATATTAAAAATAGAATAAAATATTATATGTGTCGGTGTACGAGCGGGGGGGTAGGAGGGGTTTAGCGCAGAGTTAGAACGCGGCGGCGACTGCGTTAAGGCCAGACCACATTAATGTATGGTAGAACATAGGCATTTTGTTATCACCAACTCTGATATTTGTTTAAATCTCACTACCAGATATTAACAATTGTTGTTATGAGATTCAAAACAGTCTTGTCTACCATCCACTAATGTGTGCTGGCCATTATTGTCAGGTGCGCGTGATTGCCGTCACCGCCGCGCGCCGCGCGCCGACGTCACGACGAAAGTACGCACCCTCAATACAAATACGCGCTGTCAAACTCAAAGTACCTCTAAACTACAAATACAAGTCCCATACTTCGAGGACCATTTACACCTTACGCTGTAATTTCATTACGAACAATAAAATATTTAAGATACCTCCCTGCAGTAAAATTGTCTAGATGCGCTTTATAATAATTATGAAATATTTTTTATTTTTGTAGATTAAACGTTTATTGCTCTGACAACACATCTACGTTACAGTCGAAAGCGAGAAAATTTGAAAAAATACCTGTCAATCGATACACTATCTCTCGTTCACACGACAAAAAGTAGATTATTGTTATTTACAATAGACGGGGTCTCCTCGTGACTGGGTCGGGAAGGTGATCAGTGGTAGGGATGAGGGATAATGGGGAGAAAGTGACGAGGACCAGGTCGAGGAGATTGGTAAGGGTTAGGGGATAGTGAGGGTAGACGCCGCGGTCGACGGAATGGTCGGCGCGTTGACCGGACGGATGCGACTCCGTCGTGAGAGGCGCAAGGCGCACGTCGCCGCCGGTGTGCACGGAGCAGTAGCTGCGCTGAGATGAGACGATCACGCTCGCGCCATCCAAACAGTACTTAGGACGCTATACGCCGCGCCGCCACACCGCTCGCCACCTACACCAAAAAATACACAATTTTACTACATTTTATACTCCAAACAAACAAATAGTATTGAATAATATGAAACCATTATCCAGTAAGACATTATTAGCCATAAGTCTTGTGACACTATTAAAAAACATTTTGTACAATTGCCACACGAGTGTTTATTTAAGCGGTGTACCCAGTGACTACACGCGCGAACCTTTTTATTCAGCGTAATGACATTTTAATAGACTGGAATATAAAACATGGTAATACTTACGTACAATATTTGTGCTAAAACACTTTCAATGATATCCGTTGGTAAAAGCCGCAGGAATCAAGGGCCCCTGGAACCAAACAAAATACATTCAACTTTAGATAGTACGAACGCGTTTCAAAATTATTGGCATGCAGTGCTGTAATTGATTGGAAGTATTAAGCGTTCAGCCGAACATTAACCTCTCAGGGGGCAGATTTAAAGGTAGTAAGTTCACTGTTCGCAGTCGATAGAGTGGTAGCGGGCTCAGTAGCCAACAAAATAAAAACATTCAGCGGATGAGTTAGAGCAACGCGCGCGACCGCTCGGCAACGGTAATTACACCGCTTGTTCTCCTTGATTTACGGTTATTGCCCGTGGGGGTATACCCGCTACCTAATAAGAACGTTTTACACCCGGGTACCACATGCGCCGCCGCACCCGTGCCGGCCCAGACTGGCCATCGCACCGGCCGAACCGTTCATTTTCTCATTAGCGACGTATTTGTTTTGGCTCGACGATTACGGACGATTGAGTTAATAACCTGTTTGAGTTATGACATGCATGAAACACAAGGGTGCCTTAGTATGTAATACATTAGTAAGGTTCAGTACCATTTACAAACTCAGAGAGACACTATAAAAATCAAAGATTCTTTCCAGTGGAGTTTGAAAAATGTCTGTGAGATAGTAAGACGTGAGGAGTTAAGATCTCAATAGTGGCAGTAGTGCTGGCGGGCGTCGACAGGCAATGAAGACTGATGGCATCTCAGGAAAGCAGTTATGGAGCGCGGTCGCAGTTTTAAAAAGCCATTACCCGCGGCAGTGCACCGCCTAGATTGCCGCCCGTCCCACCCACTGCTCTCATATTTCGGAACACTTTATAATCACATCTCTCACGCTTCACTCACTTCCTAACTTATGGTGATTACGCTTTAAGAGCGACAAGCAACATCGGTTCCATAATGAGATTGGACCGTCTTGCTAAAATTTTAGAGTGTCGTCTACTAATTGTGTCTGAGTCTACGTTGGTCGCACCGAGCCCTCTGTCGAGGTAAACGCAGTGCCGCCGGCAACCACTGGGTGCCGCGCACTTAGCGCCTTATCCCGAGATGACTAACTGCTAATGAAATTCTTACACCGGCTAGAAACACCCAATATACAACCACCCCAGATAAATTTTAACGTGGAAACACAGTTATTTGCCTTTCCAGCTACTATGAATAATGCAAGAATAAATTTTAGCTTCACAAATTCCAAATCAAACGTCCTAGAGAAAAACAAAACAGAACAAACATTAATTTGAATGCTGTGACAGTTGAAAGTTTCGAACAAGGACAAAATTTTAGGAATTGGTTCCATTTGGGCGTTAAGACATTTTGAATATGACGTAATAAATGAAAAAAGTTTCAATCAAAAGTTATTAACTTTATCCCATTCATCACGAAATTATAAGTATGATAGATAACTTAAATTTTGTGTCTATAATATTTTATCTAATGTGTGTTTTAATGTAAGAGTACAAGGATGATATTACATTTGGTCCTAATGACAAATTATTCATTGTGAGTTAGGGCAGTTAAGGTGCCCTTCCGATCAGTGCAGGACGCAGCATATGCAACGTCGACTGTCAATGTGTGTGTCAATACGTGTATGGTACTTATGTGGCGAGACTGAAAATCAACGATCTACAGCGTCCTGATGCTGCGCCATCTTTCGAATTATTTTAACAGAAATCCATACAAATAAATATAATAGAGGGCCGGTCGTGCAGTTGCGGTAGGCATACTTTTGTTTTTTGTTTTTGTGTGCTGTGTGCTGCTATGATCGGAAGGGCACCTTAAAGTATAAAGTTAACATTCACACTTACTGGGGTGTAATTGAGAGGCGCACGGCTAACAGCGATCGCCGGGAACCCAGAGGGCTGCGGGCTGGCAGCCTGCACATATCCGACACTGTCGGCGGCTGAGCCATAGACATCAAGCGCTGGACCGGGGGAACTTGCGGTGGGGAAGCCAGCGCGGCCGCCACCTGCGTGCGGTGACGCTGGGGGCCCAAAACCAGCTGCTGCTGCTTGATAGTTGTTCATTACTGGGAACACACCGAGTTTACATCATCATAAAATATAATTATTTGTATACGATACATTCTAATGAGCAAATTTGTCCAGCAATCTGGGTTATCGTGATTTTATATTAATAGGACTAATGTATAGTGGGGTATTCGTGTAACTATTTGACGTATCAGCCTAGAGAGTTTCAAATAATTTGTGTGGAATGTTTAAAGAACCGTGTCAGTGACTAAAACTCAGTGGTTCGTTGTGTTGCATGCAAGCATTAGATAGAACAGTACACGAGGTTTTTCAGCTAAAATGTGTGAGGGTTCATCGTCTCTCCGTGGCTGTTGTGTTGAAAATTTGGTTACGAATAGTGAGAAGTTCTCAGTGTGTAAACTTGTTTTGTTTATGCGATACTAAATTATGGGATAGCTTTGGATATTGGGAAAAATACATTAAGCACAAAAGCAATAAATATGTTTGGTTATTGTAATCCAGTATGTTAGTAAGCCATTGTTATCATGTAACATGTACAATATTTGTAAAAGTGTAATTTTGTGTAGCAGATTTTACACTAACGTCAAGTAAGCTAAAATGTGTCAGATGGTATTTTTTTGGCAATTGTAATTTGCGACAGTGATAATTTTAACGCGGTTTAGCAATGATAGTTTGGGCGTCCTCACCTGAGAGCGCCTGCGCAAGCAGCGGTGTGTTGTTGTTCGGTGTGAGTTGGCCGTTGGAGAGGTCAACTGCAAACATACACACGGTTCGCATTCGCCCTACAGACACGAGTGATGCACACACTCGTTAGTGATAGCATACGCATACATTCTTGACTGAACCATCGAAATTTTTAAACCTAAAGTTTGTCGGTCTCTTCGGTGACGACTCATCCTTATTGAACTAAGCATATTGAACGGTAAAGTGACTATCGATGTAATCTCAACTCAATATTAAAGTTGTCTAGCATGGATAAAGTTGAAGCGCGTAAATGCATGAATAATTTAACCGTTGGAGACAGATGCTGAGCTGACGAATGAGGACACAGACGACTCCCCGGGCGCAGTATATGTCGGAACAAAAAAATATCACGTATGTCACGTGCATTCAAATGAAAAAGAGAGCTCGAAGTTTCGCGGGCATAAATCACAGAGGGCGAAAAAACTTTTACAAAATATCCAGTAAATTATCCGACGTGAGTTCTCTGTGGCACGCGGCGGTCTGCTTATTGAATAGGGAAGGACATTAGCATACGGCGCACGTCGCTACGTCTTGCGACTTGCGATAAGTCGCGTCGCCGGGCTAGGCCCGCGCAGCATTCCGTAAAAACGCTGTAATAACTATCAAGTTGTGTTTAGCCTTTCCAATCTTTTTGAAATTCTAAAACATATTTCCTACATTTTTAAAGTATCATCGCATTTCAATATAACCTATTTTATCGACAACCCGAGGAGTTTCAAACTCTGGCATGCAGATTCATTATAAACGCAACCCGACATTTCAACAATAACTAGATTAATATTCGTTCCACAATTTTGTGCTTGTTCATAGTGTCACCATTTACCCCTATTGGCTTGTACGACAAATTTTATTTTTGTCAGATGCGCGGAGCTATGATTTAGTGTGAAAAATGGAGGCCCGCGGTCGCACCAGGTGATTACCGGCCTGTGAGTGACTTTGCAAAAAAGTACAATATAAGTAATGGAGGATGAATGATAGATGGCGTCGCGGGCAGCCCACTCCCGCACTCATACTCACTGGCACCCATAGCGTCATAGCGTCCGCTAGCCACACTAAAATGCTGACACATTTTAATAACATTACTTTGCTATGTGAGAGGCTATTTATTTGAAGGCCCAGTGTAATAAATAAGGATTTTACTGTTGGCGCAGGCACGTCTCCAGATCATTAATATGTCGATCGGTCTTAGATCATGTTTTTCCCATTATAGGAAACACCGGTAGCTTAATTCAACACAGTATAAAGAAGAATGGTTTTTAATGAAGTTTAAATCTCTATACTAGCTGAAATTCCAGAAAAATAATAAATGCTCGCTTTTGGTGCCATCTTCAATAAGTAATTTTGTGATAAAATAAAATAAATTATTATACAAAACTAATATTAACTTGTAATAATGATGGTGAATCTTTTTGGGTCAATTAATAGGAAACAAAACTCATAATTCACTAACATACCCATCCTACTAAGGTGTGCATGTTTCTGACTTCAAATAATTTTACGAGTCAAACAATAGTTTACATGTGAAGGGTGTGATGAGAGTTATCTTGACGATCATAATATCTGTGTTAGACATCGCTTTCGGCTAATAAATGGTTTCAAGAGGCATGTTAACTCAGATGTAATTTGTGCAAGTTTCAGTACTTTGAACAAAGCCGAGGAGGAAGAAACGAAGTTGGCGGACAAAACAACAAAGTTTAAATTTCCAAAATCTGACTTGTAGGCACCTCATACGAGCTCACCTAATTCCATATTATATTTCCTTTCTACAAAAGAAGCTCATCTAAATTGTCTTTTATGTAGACAAGAATAAGTTGAGTGCGACTTACCTTTTCGAGCGCGGGGAGCACATATTCATCTATAAATTCAGGGGCCGTCTTACGAGAGCTATTCGAACTTTCATAATTGCGAAGTTCGGGCAAACTTAATAATTCTTCTTCAGAAGTGGGATGACTGTCGAACGAAATATTCACGGAGCGTTCCAGCCAAGTAACACTCACTCTTGAATTCATTATAATACCTGGGTCTTTTTATGTGCCGCTATGTCCCATTACAGAATATCAGCTATCCGAATTTAGAGTTGTACCTAAGTCTTTTTATTAGATTTAGCTAGACTTGTTTCAGAATAGTAATAGTCAAGTATTTTAGAATAATGGGCCAAGAACGAAGCGAGAATAAAATTATGATATCATTGTATATAAAGTTAGTTCATTTTATGATCTTTATACTGCCAAATGTAGGGCCACTATTTTACGTAAAAATATTACAGCACCTAAAATACAATTTTCACATCGCTCACCTACAAGATCGTAATACTTCATTTCCCACTTGGCACGATTGAAATGTTTTATTTGAACGTTCACCGGAGGTCTCGCCTTTTGCACACATCTCGTAGCAACCAAAACGTATATTTAATAGGTGCCATCAATAACTCAACGTGAAAATGATACGGTTTTGCGGGTTCTCAATCGTTTAGCTGAGACTTATCTCAATTGCAAATTAATCGAATTTCTATGCGGATTGTTGTCGACCTACAGAGTTATAACTGCGGCACGCACACGCTGACGTCACGCTCTCCATTTGTTATTCAAAGAAGCAACCGTCTTTTCTTTAAATCTCTGGAGTCTTCGAGTCTACCTTTTCAGCAATTTACTGAATTGTTCGATGAGATGGTTATTCTCTTATTATTTCTAAATACATAACACACGATTCCGAGGTTCAGTCATAGAATGGGATTAGTCAATGTTGTAAAGCTATATTAAAATATAAGCAAATGAAACATCAAGATATGAAATTTTGATTAAACACACAAACAAAAATCTGATACATTTTAAATTGTATCACTACGAAATACTAAAGATTTCGAGTAAAAAACTACTATCCACGTTGTTCAATCAATAGTATTACCTACCTCGGAATTAATTCCACTTACAACTACAAAACCAACTACGGTTTATATAATTCCAATGTTTGTATTCTATTCTATAATAAAGTTTCTTTTTCTATTCTAACTTTTATCTTGAAAATTGTAAACACTCCAATTGAAACTAAGAATACTTACTTTACGTACGATCTGCCTAAGGCAAACAATATGTAACGAATACTTGCTAGTTAAAAACTCTTAAATCTAAACAACATTAAAATACATCTATAAAAGTTTGCACCACCAATCACATTAGTTTGAATTACCACCAAATCTATTCTAATTGCTTACGTCACTACCTTTTGTACAAAAAAAGCAATTTAAAATTATCCAGCTTTAAACACGTTTTTCTTTTAACAAATATCTTAAAATCATCACTAGTTTGAAGCTTGTCTAAAATACAGTAATTAATAAAATCGCCCATAAGAATGTAAATATCTATACTAGACTATCAGGAATTCCAAATTTTATCAGATCGCCAGAACATTCTACATTGTTAGCCTACACATTTTTGCTTATATTCGGACTAATTTCTTATTCTAAGCTAGAATCTATTGAACGGTTCGTCTACATTTCTTCTAATTTACTTCCTATCACTGAAAACACTATGAAATGTCTACAACACTTCAGTCTTTACTCGAATCGTCCCAAATGTTAAACACATATTACACTATTCTAATTTATCAACGATAGTGACCAAACGGTAATGTTCAAAAACAAAATTACTCGCCCTGATGTAGCGGACGTGATGTTCCTTCTGCTCAACTGTTGTGTTCTCGTTCATAGCATCACAAAACTCGAATATTGCACTCGGTGTGCATGGAATATTCACATAATATGTGACTATATAAATCCTTTATCCCACTTTAAAGTAATTTAAACTGAACATAAAATAGTTGACTGATATAACTTAGAAAAAATGGAGATTCTAGAGTAGTTGAGCATCTAACTCGGAAGGGAGAAAGGACTTACTCTGCGTTCATCGAACACATTGGATAGCAGGGTTTGTATGCTCAATACGACAGTAACTAGAAGAGATTAGTATGCTAATAGTGTCCATTACGAACTCATGGACATACTCCAATTCGGTGAAACTCTACAATAAAAATTTATGGACAGTGGAGTCTGCTAGTTTAGCGCTTTATAGTCAAAATCTATTGGCATCTATAAAACAAAATCTATCTAAAGAAATAAAACTAAAATTTCTGACCCATCCAAATAGAACACTCGTAACACTAAATCAGCGTTGTACCGCTGAGCGCTATAAGGGTATAGGTACTATAATAAACTAGTTATTTACAAGAGTATCTAAGAAGTGCCTTTAATATTAGTATAGAACGAGGTCACACTCATTCTGACCTAAGCGACAAGCACTAAACGTAACAGTTACTAATACAATTAACGGTCAAATATCTTAAAGTACAAATGGAGTTGGCACAGCTCGCGCCGCGCGGCCACTCGCCGCTTCGCCAACTAATTATTTGGATTCAAACCGACGGCTGTGTGACCCTTCAAGGAATTTCATTTCAAGGCGCTAATTTGCCGTAATGTCGTTTCCTTGGCTTTGTTTTTAGTCTTTGTATCTCGAATTAGGTTCTAATTATTTAACTCAATAGCGGTTATCCGAAAATTGAGTAAAACACGATACGATTGACAATTTAAATAATTCCTCGGTTGGTGAGAGTGCAAGTGAGTATCAAACTATGCAAAATAGTTGTGTGGGGTGTGTCTGGTCCGCGGGTTGCATTCTGAGGGTGAGCGTGTTGAATGTGTGGAATGTTAGCGATGCGGCGAGTGGATCGCGATGGCGAGCCGGACGCTAAGCTTCTGCACTTGCTTACCGGCTTGCTGTGCAGGGCCGCGACGAGGGCACCACGCTGCGTGTACCGCATTGGATGAGTCAGAAAAACGAAATGCCAATGTAAAAATATATTTGTAACGTGAAGTTAAGGTAAAGTTTATTCGCTGTTAGGAATAAATCAATGTTCACTGCACGCTAGCCAACTCCACGGCAACACACTATCTCTTCCAGTTTATTTTCGTGATAATCGATATGCGAATGTTTAGTAAATAAGTGAGGCAGTGATCGAGCTCAATTTATTACCGATCAACTGGATAATAAACGATAAAACGTCTTGCTTATACAACGGCAATTTCCTTTATTTTAAAATATAGCGGCTTTACAATATCATAAAACTTACGAATATAAGACGATATGTCGAAACAGCAATAAGAACAGTAAGTTAAACTTATGGTTATAAAGTAGACTTAATTATTATAAAGAATTTGACACATGGGTTACAAATACAATGCAGAGATTTGTGCTTATGAACGACCCCTAACTATTGTAATTTACGAATTATTTTAAGATTTGGGAATTCCTTCCTGAGGGATACCGCAACTCAGTGATAATAAATACATTTGTAATTTTGTATTTCTGAGTATCTGAATGTGCTATATGGGCAAACCTAGTCGGGCGATTGCGACATGCATCTGCGAAATCGAGCCTAAATCATTGAAAACCACCGTTAAAAGACATTGCATTCGTATACTTATTTGTTTGAGAATAATTTAGGGGATTGGGGTACGTAATACCAAAGACCTATTTATTCGCTTGAGAAAAGATTTATTTTGGTTCTTATGAAATTGTGGGAGCCGTTAACGGATGTTCCGGGTAAGAGACGAGAATGGGTATAACATCTTGGAGGGCCGAGAGTCTGGACGTCGCGATGCTCACGAGCTCTGCCCGAGCACGCCCGCGTTTAAGTACTCCGCACCAACCAACAGATGAGTTTCCGGTGGTATAACTCCCACTACACCTGCGGCAATAAAATAAAAATGCTACAAAGCCGGCTAAGAAGCTTTCTAGGGTTTCATCTGAAGAAACGCGCTTAAAAAAAGAAATAAACAACTGAAATATACGTTATACGGAACCCTGAAAAAACTAATCGGCAATTCAAAATTAATACGAAAGAGAAAAACAAAAAATAAATCATTACGGCGAGAAATAAACGCAAAGGACGAACATCGGAGTTCCACTCATCGAATCTTTATGGTGAAACTTGGAATTGATAGTTTCCTGTTTACTGTTTTCGGGCTATTTAAAATGGTTTGCACGCACGAAATGATGGACTGGCGTAGTTAATGTTCTTGGGCAGGAGCGAGCTGTCTGCACGCACATGCGTCCTACAGCTGGCGCACTCGGGCACGGAGCAATGGCAGTAGCTCCACGAGTTTGTGTATTTATATTGATTCCATCAATAACAACGATATCAGTATTATACGTCTATTCATTAAAGATTCAGCATTAGTTATTCAAATATGAATCGATCACGAAAAGCGACGTCCATGTACTCGTATACTCAGAGGCAGTAACATGATTAGCATAGTCAAATGTAAATAGAATTTTGTAGATAATGAAGAAAAAAACAGGTCTAAGGTATGTTTAGGTATTCATTGGATACTATGTATCTAAAGTGAAGCTGGTCACCTTATTCACACGTTATACTATTAAAATGACGCTGTATTATAGATACTCCAAGCTTACGATTATTTTTATGACTAGTTTAGAGGATGGCGATAAGGACGGTCGCACACGTAGCGATATTTATGATCAAATGTTAACTTATAATTTACACAATGATTTCGACGAAATATTTTAATTTTGACAAATAATTTGCGAGGTGATAAAGCAATGTTTATTGCTATAAAGTTCGATGATTACTTAGATAAATTATTTGGAGACCCGAGCATACAAACATTGGCACCTTGATAGATAGTACGAACAAGGTAGCGTAAAATAGATGTATCCAAAAATATTATACAACAACAACTTACAATAAATATTAATATCAATATAACATTATCATTTAAGCTGTGTAAATATTTAAAGTAAAATAGAGAAATAACTTTAAATGAAAGACAAAATACATAATTTACATTATAAATATTGTTTTAATAATAGCGAATATTCGATAAAGTATTAAAATAATACTTTCAAGCTCGATGTATTTATTTATTTATTTTATAATTACAATGAAAAAATGATAAATACGAATCTAAAACTATTGCTAAAACTTGATAAACTATGCAAATAAAACTCTAGATGTCAGTTAGTATTCATCCTCTAAACTTAGTAATTATTGAAAGTAACTGCTATATATTTCTTACCTATCTATAATATTTATTAAATATCATAGAGATACCTACTATAATATAGACTGAACGCAACGATTTGGTATTATTGTATTTGAATATTAACTACTTTATATTTATAAAGAAATATAATCATACTGGTTCATAATTGGTTATTTTTATTATACGATAAAAAAAATTATTATTATATTATTCATACATTCAAAACAATTTTGTTTGTTGTTGGAGCGTTTTACTTTAATTGATTGTCACTAAATACAGCCTGGAGGCGGACAAAGATGCAATACGCGTTATTCACTTTTTGGTTCAGAGATTAGGCCAGGCCTTTAGGTATCTGTACTTACTACTTATTTGTTTTTATACTATTTTGTTGGGTATCATACCAATCCTGGACTAAATAATGTACTAAATAAAGGATTTAAGTGATCGTTATGTTCAGTCAATAGTTATGTCCTATAAAAATCCAAACACTACACACTACAACATACTATGTAGGGAATATCGATTTATTTTATCTGATTCTACAAAGTCCATCCTACGTCTATTTTGCCGCTATCATATCTTATATCTAATACAATATAGAAGAAGAAGTTAAAATATCTACGTAGACCTAAATGTAAATGACTATAATATCAATAGAACGTACTGTAATTTACTCCTGCCTACGATCTTTAATAAATATGCAAATTAGATTGCGATCTCAGTTGTTTAAACTTGTAAGATTTAAATGCTTTGATTATCCCGGCTATCATGATACTAATTGTAATTAAAATGGCGAAGAAGATAACCACATTTTCTCAACCATCTCATTTTCAATCGAGTTTACTGTATTTATCAATAATGTATGTTAGTACCTATAGCACACATATATCCAATATAAGGAGCTATGATATAATGACCGAAAATTATGAGATTTTTTATTAGACTAATCTGAAGTTTGTAAGTAATCCTAGGAATATAGCAACTGACGTCATATAGTGTAGTACAAGTATAGCGCTATAGATGATTTGACATTAATTCCATCCCATTAGAGAGCAACAAACTTGTTTATACGTTCGAAAACTGTCTTTGTAGGAGTCGTACGTGCAGTCGTTTGCTAAGTTAGAGGAAACGAGTATGTACTCGTAGTTCATATTAAAGGCACGCGACGAAGTTGTGGATAGCAGTGACACTGTACTTTGTCATAGCATTTACAGCATCAAAGAACGGGGCCACGTTTTAGTTTGTAATATTATTTTACTAAGGGCAAGTGATGCCTTGCGCTACTATCATATTAACATTCAAATCATGAAATTTAATTAACCGTCTCTTGACTGGATATCTGCGGTTTGATAATTTATAGTTGACTAAATATTGGTGATGTAGATGACGTTACCAATAAGCCGGTGGTGGCGTCGACCCAGGAATGCTAATGGGCAAAGTGGGTGAACATTAATTGCAAGAGGGTTACCGCGCCGGCGCGGCGCACAATTTACTTGTGTACAAAACAAAATATTGCTTCCAGCTTACGTTATGATTTGGAAGCCGAATCTCTCACGTTATTAGTTACTACTACTTAATTTTACAACAATAATTTATATACCTAACTAAATTATTTTATTTATATGCCAATTATTTTTTGAGTTCGTATTTATTTATCGATTCTGTTTGTACTATCTAAGTAGTAAAAAGGTAAGTTAAAACTTAGTGATGTCATTATGTTGAAGCAGAGGCTGCTAAAACATTATACTATAGACAAATATCGAGAAGAATATTTGTGCAGCTGCGCTAGGGAGGGGGGGGGGGGGGATGGGGGGGGGGGGGGAAGGCTGCGTCTTCAACCTCACCCCATGGGTTGGTTATTTCTCTACAGAATACTTTACCTACTCTGTGAAGTACAACATAGACTGAATAAAAATTACATTCTTTCGTCATTTGACGGGTTCGACTGGAAAGCCCGTGGACTACTTTTAATTAGTGGGAATTATTTTTTGTCCCGTCCGAAATTTACATAGAAGTCACCACAAAAAAGGATGTCACTCTTTTAGTACTTTTGTTTGAATCTGTTTAAATCTCTTTTAAAAGCTTTTGCTGTTAATGAGGAGTGGGCAATGGTGCGATACCTACTAGTGAGGTGCGAGGACGGGAGGGAGCGACCTCCCTCTGTCGGTGCCGACGGGAACGAACGCGAACGTGGTATTTGCGCTAGAGTTTGTTTGCTCAACGCGTAGCATTTGAGAATCGTTAGGGTGAATCGTCTGTAAACATGGAGCAAAACGCTCGCAATTGGCCGGATTGTCTCGACAAAATTCCGAAGATAAACAATAAATACTTAGCGTTTCTCAAAACATGGACGTTTTGTAATTGACAGTGTGGCAGATTTATCTAGATGGTTCAGTCATTGTAAGTGGTGTAAACTTGTTAGTAAACTTGTTAGTGAGAGTTGACACGAACTTTTGCGTCAGCGAGTTAGTTGAAATAGGAAGTTAGGACATAGTCACACATTAGATTCCGAGAATTAGCGTATGCGTAGTTAAGTAAATGAGTAGCATAGTTATGCATTACAAGCGCGAGAGAGACGTTATAGATTAGTGGAATGCATTGTCAGGGCGCGAGTTCACAGATGCATGGCGTGTACATTGTAAACCCCGCTGAGCTCTAGCGGGTGGTATGGCAGCAGTGTCGCCAGGTGGTGGTAGTGATTGCCGGACAGTTGGTGGTGCAAGCTCGCCAGGGGATTACCTGCAGGGTATGGCAGCCCGAAGCTAGGATAGCCCGAATAGCTACGTCCTGCCGCGTAGGCGGCATATGCGGCGGGAAACCCTGTGTGACAAACAATTACACATTATTATTACATTGCCAACGGTTCCAGCGTTATAAAAAGCGGAGGCAAAATTATCAGGTTGCATGCTTTCAGACATTTTGACATTCGGTGTTGACTTTAAAAAAATTCATAAGTCAAAGTTTATTCCATATCCCCATGGCCCAGTCCTGAAATAGAGCTGTCAGATAAACGGTACGCATGTATGTAGCACATGCTTCGTGCTACATTATTTTGGACAATGTCCAGCGGGTGTTATTTTGTAAAAATTGTTTAATGTAGCGCTAGTGTAGTGTTGAAGTAGATTAACAAGGGCGTCGTACCATTACATATATCTAGTGTGTTTTATCAACAAAAGTTACTAGTATTAACAACCAAAAATCTACTCTATATCAATATTACTAATGTGAAACTAATAGTACCTACTACATAGATACTTTTGCACGGGTCACGTACTACGAGTTTAGTTAACAAATGGAGTAAATGTAAAATGAATGATGGCCTGAGCGTCCACGTCGGCTGATATGATTACTATATTGGATCGTTTATCATATTATTGCCAATCAAAATAGTGTATCTGTCAGGCGACGCGATCCATCACTCGGCAGATGGAGAGACTAGAGAGCGTGGCGCGACTATTCATTGATTCAATCTACACCGACAACCAACACTTTAAGTGGATTACTGAGTTAATTAATTATTGCCATGATCCGTTTTGGCATGTACCCCGAATTAGCACTTCAATACTCCGTTTACTGATGCTATTATAGTATATTTACATGTAATAATATTAAAAGAGGTAAACAAGTTCGCTGCAAACAGTAAGAAATGATCCGACAGATGCAGGGTTTAGCATAATATGAAGTGACTTTGAAAATAAAATGATAATCAACTTACCGTCAGGAAGCGCCCCCAATGACCACATGAAATCTAGAAATGTAAAAATATTTACATAAATTGATCTATCCTTATACCTTACATTCATATTTATGTTGTGTGTATTGATTATAATATTAATTATATAGTTTGATAGAACAGTGATTATGTGCCTTGAGACACTATTTTGCTTGGCGAAGAAATTTGAGCTTACATGTACTGAATATATTATTATGGTGATAAATATACTATATCTAATTAAAATGTAGCATTCAACATTTCTAAATTGCAATCTACTTCAAACATTATCTAAAGTGGCTCCTAATAATGGGGTATGTTAGTAATCTCGATCACCAAAGAAGAAGATTTTCTTCATTAACAATATTAGTCTATTCTACACGTTGTTAGTCTAGAACTAAACATGTTAAACAAACAGACATTTTTAAATATTTTACAAATGACATTTATTAATCTAAATACTACCAAAATCACCTACTTAATAAGTTAATAAGTACAATTAATACTATTAGTTTACGAAAACCACGATCCATAGTACATTATATTAGATGAATCGAAGTTAACAGTTAATTAAGATGTATAAATGTAATTAAACTATAAAACTGAGAGTGAACATAAATATGTTTAGTTTTATTTGGCATCGCACAATAATATAAATAAATATGTAAAGAGTAAGGATTCAACTTAAACATATATATAGACATTGATCTAAATTAAATATAAATAAGGACACACAAACGTTTACTGGAAATTTGAATGCACCTAGATTCAAATTTATTTACAAAACAATCATAAATAAATTATTAGAACGAAATAAAATGTCTAATAGTAAAACTGAGTACTTAACATTCATAGATAATAGGTACCTCTTTTCTTCCACTGACAACATTTTTTGTAGCAATCATCAAGCTGTAAAGCTATTCATAGTTTAGAGCTAAAGAATTTAGTAAATGTCTCTTATGAAAATATCTCAAATATGTCAAACAATATCATCAATCGTTGGCAATTCATGACAAAGCTAATCTCTGGCGCTAAGCTTAACTTTATGGATGGATATATAATAAAACTGGCAAGAGTCAGCGAGACCTCTGGTCCGCAGTAAATATTTCAGAAACACTACTCATAAATCATGAAAATACCAGGCTCTATTATCATACTATGAGAATATTAAAAATTAAATCGAAGCACCTACTGCCTGGTAGAAAAATATATTGATCTCTATGTCCCTAAACAAAATTGTTCCAGTTTCTGATTACTACTGTTTTTCAAAAAGTAGATACGAATATTTATATAAATTGTATATGAACTGATTCTATAGCTCTTCTAATATATTAATTATTTGGGTACATATTTCAAAAATCTGCTATCTAACTGATCGTCTAATGGTAAGTACTAAAAATAAGACACATTAGATATTATCAGTCCCTTCGAATAATTCAAAATCATCATTGTAGGAAAGAATTATTTAGGAATGTCAGAAAGAGCTAGGAATGGATAGGAAAGCCAAAATAGTATAGAGAGGAATGGAATGAAAATAAACTGAAAAGGATCTAAATAGAAAACACCGCTACCGTTAGAACGGATGATGCGGATGTTGCTGGAAGAGGATCGCGGATCAGAGAGGTAGAGGTGTCGGCAAGGTAGTGTGAGCGATGGGTGAGTAAATGGTTTGGAGATCGAGGGCATGGGCACCCAGGAGCTCAGACACAGAGTACGCGAGAGGAGGAATGGCGAGGGGCGCGAGCGCAGGTCGCGGGGCGCGGGGGGAGGGTCGCAGCGCGGCTAATGCGCGACGGTACGCAGTCGCGTGCGCCGCGGAGGCGGCCGCGGCCCCTGCGCCCGCGCCCAAGAAAAGTTGAGCCGGCGCGTGGACGGGATAGGGCGCGTACCGGACGCCCGCACCGGTGGCTACGCCGCTACTTAGCAACTCACCGTACGCGCCGCGACCGGCGGCTCTCGTCTTGGCCAGGTTTGCAGGGAGCATAACTTCTTTCGGTTGTGCTTTTTTACATTCCACCTGTAACAAAGAGAATCGAATTAAGATGCTTAACAACGAATTTAAGAAAATAATATTTCTTTTTACTATTTTTAAATTTTATTAAATTAACCATCATCTTCGAACAGTGAGATTTTAGTGTCGGCAAGGATCTAGTTCATCGTACAGCAATCTTTAATTCAAATTTACTTTTTTTGAAAGTATACAGATAAAGAAATTCAGTGGAAAGTATGGTCAGATTAGTGTAAAATGAAGTAATGAAATAAATAAAACAAATTAACTTCAATGTCAATTCCCTGTATAATATAATTATGTTCCTAATTGAAAGAACGAAATAAACAATACAAAAAGGTTGTCTGAATTTGTTCATGGTTGTGTTTAATTATAAGTAGTAAAATAATTGTCAGGAGGACTATGTAAATAAATATCTTCAAGATGGAGTGACTTGCAAAATTATTGTATAAAGGGGCGACGAAATCGGTTGACAATCCGTTATGCTTCACGGTTCGAGTAACAAATTGAATTTTAATTTGCTTTACCAAGTCAAGGAGCTTATCATTGAATACTTATTATACAGCACGACAAAATTTACGAGCCTGAATATAATTATTCGCTATCATTATGTCTCATCTTACAACTTGTTTGGTTGCAGAACCTGAGGGAAATACCTGTTGATATCAAAATTTCAAGCAAGTTTCTCTTAAGAAGTTACTGGGTTATTAAAGCGATGAAAAATCACAGCCAATTTAAAGCATTGCTAATATATAAACAAAACATCAACTCAATCCCGACGCTCGGCCGGAGACTACGAAAACCAAAGTAAATTAATGTGCCTCATAATTAAACCCTACGTTTAATCGATCCATTAAGTAATTTTAACAAACAGTGGCTCTCTACAGGGCTTGTATCTTTCTCCCTTACCGCTAAGAGGAGCGATGGAGGCAAGTATAAATTACTAATCTGCGTTAACCTAAACCTCTAGCATTAGAGTTTCGTTACAGAGCATCAACCTTTAAGAAATGTATATAGTTACATAGGCCTAATGTAAATCCAGTGGAATAAATAACTACAGCGTTGTTCTTCAACAAGCGACTATTTAAAGAAGGCTATGCCGCAATAGGTCGGCACAGTTAACGTGATAAATTTTAGAAATTTTCAGACATTTTTATGACTGTTCGGTGTTCGGGTAAGGAACATAAACTCGCATCCACATTTGTCACGCGGCCGTCACAAGCCGACAAATGAAGGCTTTACCACAGCGTTCGCGCACTTTGTGCACTTTGCACAAGTTTCTGCGTCGACATGAAACTACGTGCCTTTGCATTAACATGGTGAAGTGAATGAGCGAGGCTTTACAACGCTGAGTGTCTTTTCACCAAGTTTGATGCCTAGATAAGACTGTATAATCAACACGTAATATGAAGATTGAAATTACAGAGCTAGGTATATAGCGTAGTACAGTATTAATATGCTCGGACCTCGTCAGATTTCAGTAATACTAAACTAATGCTAGGTACATAGAAACTCGTGGCCAACGAAGGGCTAGGCGGAGGTGTTAATTACGACCACTTTTTCCAGTTGCTTTGTAGGTCCCAAGTAATAGAGAGTAGAGGTGAACATGACTTGGACCTTAAACATCTTAATAAGGCTAGTTGTACTCTTAGGTATGTAAATAGATGAAAGCATATATCTATCCTATATTAATACTCAAATTATTTAAGTACTTCTAATTAACTATTGTGGGTATCTCGTTACGTTCGAGATCAATGCTATCTCAGCAATTTAGTGTATCATTGACGAAATTCCTTGATCGTCGGCGATATAAAAATGTTGAGTCTTCCCATTTGTCAAGAGCAATAAAGCTTTATAAATGAACAACTAAAAAATACGCCAGGAGCGGCTGCCTGCTACATAGCCACTCCCCATTTGTTTAACAACACGCAAAGGGACATGTCAGATAACTGCCAATGAGACTTAAAACTGAGATAGGAAACATCGTTTGTAATACTGTCTCCTGTGCTTTTAGCTTTAGTAGTCCAATTGTTTCGAGAATAACGAACAAAACATTATATCACAATCGATCTGTTCGGTGTAATCAGCACCAGAAAATGATTTCATTTTAAATCTAACTACAATAATACGAACAGCTATGAAGACCATTCCGCGAGGGGTTCCGACGTTAATTGATGTCGCGTCGCTGGTGAGCGGAGTGGGAAACAAAAGCTCACAAACAATTCGCATCGGAGTTCGCAATCCCGATCAAGCGTTCGAGATCGCGACGCAGTTTAATGACACGAAAAATAACAAAGGTAAATTGTATTTAGCCCCTGCTAGGTAGGCACACCCTCCCGGCGATATATCGATCCGTGGCTGATCGAGTATTATTCGACACCAAAAAGAAAGATCTTAGTTAAATCGAGTAGGCTTAAGGTTTGCTCCAGTGCACTCTGGCTTAATGCCATACGTCTCGAACACCAGTAAATGGTAGTGGAAGTCTACTACAAATACCATCCATGTATGAAAAATATTTAATTGTTTCGCGAGAAATAACACCGATTTCTGCTCTGCCGCTTCGTCTAAACATTTGCACATAAACTTGAATTAATACCAATATGAAAGCAGTCATTTAATTTTCACTTGATTGATTTCGACTGAAAGCTTTTTAAGGTAAAACAGTTATGTCAATAAATTCAACGAAGATGAATCATGCCTAACTCCTAAGGACACGGATTTGGAAAGGTACAGAGGCGTCTGCTTATAAAGCGTCAACAATGTACAAATGTGAAATTTTCTTCTTAAGTAAGTTTCGCCTATTTCTATGTATGAAATTAGGGTATTGAAACTAATAGAAATATTGCTTGAATTAATTAACAAACAGCTTCCTGAAACCAATCAGTGTGTTGAAAATGTGGAAAATATTAAGGCGCTACGAGTAGTACAGAAATGCAAATTTAATACTCTGCTAACATCTATATTATTATAGACCACGATTCCTTATCACCCAACTTAAGAAAACCTGTAGAACAACAAGAGTTTTGTATTGCACACTTTGGAAGTAACGCTTACTGGACAAGTTCCTAAATGTTCGGAACTTTTCCTACCGGTTGTCCTAAAGTACGGGACAATGTGAATAGCCAATTTACTCATAGATACCATTATGGTGATTTGCTTACTATACTATACTGTAGTTTTATGTATTAAACATAAAAAGAAAAAAAGTGTTAAGCAAGCAACTTTTCTAGAGAGTAATAATACGGTTGCGAACGTAGCACATGACTATGTAAGAGATAAATGTAGACGACTGGGGGAAGGTTTAAGGGGACGGGTGGTGTGCTCGCTAGATAAGTTTATCAGACAAACCTCTCGCCTTCGTATTGACACAGCGTCGCAAGTCTGGCCTGATTGCCGTTAAACGGAAGTCAGAGCATGGGTAAAAGAGGTAGAGTAAGAGATTTACAATTACAAATATTTGCTGAGGTAAAATTATAAGCATACATTGAAGCTTAATAAAAAGAGTAAGAAAGTAAGAGAAAGTATTAAAAAAAATGTAAGTTAGCTAGTCTTTGAACACTTTTTAAGAAATTTTATATTTTTTTAAGTAAAAGTATAGTACAACGTTCTGTAAAAGAGATGAGTAACAAATCTTGAGTTCAACAGGTTACGGATAATGAAATACTCTGCCGCACCCCAGGTGCTCTTGCCATATTTGCGTAACTGTTGTTCGAAGAAATAAGATAAAGCAAGTAGCATGGAAGAAAAAATATTTGTATTGGCTATAGGTTTTTAGTTAAGTAAATAAAATCTGTGCAATAGGATAAATAAGCTAATCAAAAAAATAATGAAAGTATGCAAACTACGAGTATCATCAGCCTATAATAAAGGTAGTATGGTGAACGCCTCGGCCTGATCCTAAGTTATTTTGTTATTCAATTAACTATTCGATCGGATATATCGGTACCCTGTCGTCGTCAGTCAAATAACATGTATTAAGTAATTTTAAATTATACCTTACCGTCATAGAAATGTTAGTTAGAAATTAAATATTCAGAAGTGGTATAGACGGGCGCGGGCGGTGCGACGTGCAACATTCATTGCGTCGAGGAAGCCTGTCAAACGCCCCGGCTATTTCTGTGAAATCGATTGCAGCCGATGCGATGGTAACATGAAGTTTGTAATTTGAACTCACTAAGAAAGTTCAAATATTTATCAAAGAATTAAACTTAAAGTAAAATAAAAATACATGTATTTCTATAGCATTATTTTATTCATCGGATTTTTCGCAAACCATTCTTTCTCTCATCTTTGTTTTTTTTTCTCCCCACCTTTGTTTTATCTATTACTTAAGTTATTAATATATTGTACACTACCCACATTATATCGTATATATCTCTCTCCATCCAAAGGTTGCCTGGAAGAGATCGCTTGTTAGCGATAAGGCCGCCCTTTGTACATTAGTTTTAAGGCATGTATGTTATATGTTACTATTTATTTCTTGTGTACGATGTACAATAAAGAGTACTTATCTTATCTTATCTTAGCTTACAGCAGGTCTTAACCCTACAAGGCTCAACTTTTTTTTTGTGGCCGATGATTTTTTATGGGATGTAGTTAATATTTTAAAAATTAATTAAAAAAATTAATAGCTAATATTTTACTAGAAAATCAATATTTAATTTTGGATCCACATATGGTACAGTGTGCCTTAGCACTACTTTTTTGGTAATGAACATAAATATTTGAACATTTTTTAAAACTTGTTTAGAATATGAATATGTATAGGGAGTATATGTGTGTTTGTGAAGGAGTGAATATGAAAAATAAATCTATAAAAATTTGACAAAATAAATTTGTATCCATAGCTGGAACTTTCTATAACAATATTTTTCTTGATGCTGTGCATTTTTCATAGGATATGAAGGTTTTCCCTTTGCAGGTGGGGTATTTACACCGCTGCTTTCTTTCACCCCAAACTGAAAAATAACAATTATTCCATCACTCCTGACATCAACAGGAGGCGGTAGGAACGCTGTTAGTGGGCTTCTGTCTCTTGATTTCAATTTTATCAGGTAAACTTGAAGGTCTGCCAGTACTCTTAGTAACAGATCGTTATAGTTTTTTCTATGTTGAATATGAGGTCCCGTAGTTTGAGTGGAGTTTATAGAAACTAAGGTAGTGAGGTCCCGTCCTCATCACTTCACCATGTAGATGCTTTTGCTCTCCAACTCTTCTATACAGTAACCAGCTATTTATAAAGATAACATCAAGAAGATGAAATAACAACCTCAAATAACATTTTCTCGTCCCTTATTTTTTACATTTATCTCGAGTCCAGCAAGTCCACACTATCCATATGCTGATTATACGTTGGACAACTACTAGGAGACAATCTACTTGTATATATTTCTGCTGCTTCTTGCAGTAACTTTTTACTGAATGCAATTGCTGTTAGCCCACGAAAGATGGTGATAAGACAGCAGGTTGTTATCATACCATATAACTGTAACGAAATCGGCTCCATCAAATTCAGCCACCCAATCGTCGGAAAAGCCCCTCTCCACTTAATATTTTTCAGGTTCTTTAGAGTAGGGATTTCAAGATTTTTTCCTAAACGGCCTTTGTTCCTAACGATTGTCATTTGGCCATTGATTTCTTTGGCCAAATATGACGTCAGTTGCCGGGTTGAAGAGAAGATTCGTGAATATCCACGATAACTAGAGACAAACGCCCTGTGATTTTCATGTCGCTAATAGATTCTGCGAAATGGTTGAGGGTAGACTGAATTTCAGAAATATCATCATCGCTTGCAGCTTCTGAATGATCTTCTTCGTCCTCACAACCTAAAGGTATACCAAGATAATCTTGAATATGACAGTTATCTCATAATCGGCGTGACATAGTCTGTTAAAAAAATGAATTCGTAAGTACAGTTCAGGGATGTATACATACAAAATACAGACAGCTAAAGCTCACGGTACCATATGTGGAACACAGATAAAAATACGATTTTACAATATAAATATTAGAGTAATTAAAAAATCTACTCATCTCTAAACAGTGAACACTTATTACATATCACACTATTTTTATCCGCTTTAAAATCCCTTAGTTAGTATATTTTATGATTTTTGAAACTGTACTAATAATGAATTTGTAAATTTTATCTCAAATTTTGCACTTTGTTGACAGCGTGGCAAAAGTGACGACATCTAAGCGAAATGTTCTACTTCATATCATTACTAACTTTGTATTGTATCTATAAAACATTTGTGAAATTAGGAACTATTATGCAGCGTAATATTGCTATTTTTAGTTTTATAACAACATTGTTTTCACAGTTTTAATAGGAATGAAAAAAGAATATGAATGTTTTCTGAATTTTGTCGTATTTCCGTAAATAATTTTGGACTACACAAAATTTATGTCATGAACCTTAAGTACCCACATGGTATTTATTTGAAAAACGGGTTGTCATTCAAGATAAAATAGAAAATACGTGTTTTTGTTAGAGATTTCAGATATGATGTTCATTATAATATTTTCTTGATTTGACTTATTGTAACATTTGTTTTATGTCATTCATTTTATCATATTTATCTCTACTACTCAAAGCCGCCTGGCGGCTATTACCCGCTGAGTGGTGGCGGAAAGTAGAAGACAGTATTTGTTCAATGGCTTACGTTGTTGGGAGATATGAGTAAACATCAGGAGAATCAAGTTAAGATTATCATCGAGAAGTACTTGTATTTATTCTACCTGACCTTGTCCTTTTAGTATAACTGATTCTTTGCTCTTTAAAATGGTTTCATAAACAATACTAGATTGTTAACCAAGGGATGAAAGCTTCCCATTTCTGACGAGATGATGCTCGAACGTGGTGAGAGCGCCATTAGTTTAAGGCAGAAATGGGTGTTTCACCCGATTTACACACTCTACTTTTCATTTCGAATGCGAGGAATGCAAATAAAAGTCAGATAAAAGAATTGTAACAATAGAGGTTGATCACGTATCAAGTATTATTGTACTTCCCGCCTATTTTTTTATTTTGTTTTTCATTTGCACTGTTTTATGGCTAGGCTATACGAGTATAAGTATACATACTCTTTTTATCATACCGCCTTGTCATTAGTTATATTTTTCCATACAAAATAGGTGTATTAAGGAGTATTTTTTATGATTTCACACATTATGGCGGGGTTTTCAGGTTTAGCCGGACTCTCAAATAACAACTTAATTTTTTTATACTGTCCAAATAATTATTGTTTGTGGTATTTACGTTTTATTTTACTGTGACTCAGCACCTTTTTGTTTACGACCATTTAAAAAACCAGAATGTTGTAATGACGCAATCAAACTGTGGCTATATACGTTTTTGCAATCGCCTCAAGATGTGCTGTTTTTTTTTTCTTTTCCGCTTTAGGGCCGAAATGTATCACTTTCAACCCGCACATCAGGTAAGCAATGACCCACTTGCAGAGCATGGAGATGAAAATCTATTTGATATTCATAGTTAATAACTACCTGTGCGAAAGTTTATTACACATGTACACAGATAAGTTGAAACAATGAGTTGCAATTAAGTACGCTGGAGCTCTGGGCACCTCGTTACACCACTACTGACTAGATTAAAGTCTGCGTTACGGAGTCCCAGTACCCGTAACTTGTTTTGCATTAATCCGTACGCGAATTTCATATGACTCTCAGGAGTAGACTTACTTCAGTACCTTTAATGTAAATGAAATTGTCTTCAAGAAATAAAGCACGGCTTCTTAGCCGCTATTTATCGCCGCTCGCGTCTCCTAACTCCCCCGTAATGGCAATGTGGAGACGACGCGTAGAGCGCAGTAATGAACCGGCCTGCCCTAACGTATGGCCTTTATTGATGACACCCGCGCCCTCAACATAGTTACTGCTTTATTGTCTCCCTACGTAGCGGTATAGTTTCTATTACACGTCACTACTTACGATATTTTATGGCGATTGTATTGATCCAACAGATCTGCTAAAGTGAAAATCTTTTACACAGTCTATTTGTTTGGTTTACTATTGGACACCACGTGGTCGAATTACCTAGTGTTATAAAATATTCCTTATCTAATTCCTGTAGTTTCAAGACTAGCGCCGTTAGAAGAAAGTAACTCTTCAGTTTTTAGTATTTCTGAAATGTAACAATTTAAATATTGCTTTGTTTGATTACTGTCTCATATCTTTGCAACTACAGAATGGATTTCAGTTTTCTACTTATGAATAAGTTCATGTGGGCAAACTCGTTGCTGATCCGTAGTACACCTAACAAGTTCACTGGACTACGGGCACTTGTTCTGACCCGTGGTTCACCTGGGTGGACTACGGGCACTTGTTCCTGACCCGTGTCTTCCTGAACTTGTTAGGTGTACTACGGATCAGCATCTATGGTATAGCAAGCATTAAAAAAAACTACTTTTCAGTTAATAAAATAAGGTTAAAGTTATATTAAAATAAAGCCTTCTTTCACTATTCTTATTCAGTTTTCCTTTTACGATTTTTGCAAGTCAATTTAATTATTTAAATAACGATCGAGGCAGGTGTTGTTTGAGGCATAACGTTGTACAGCTCATGCATAATTTTGTCGATCGTTCTCCATCGGCACCACATGTGATTAATTAATTTTCTTTCACACTCTGAGTATAAGTTCGAAGAGAAATTGTTAGCGCCCGGAAAGGCCTGTTGAGCTGTAATTTACGTCTTTTTGTTCAACTTCAGTTAGTTACGTCATTTGAGAATTGCGTGCTATGCGCCTTATAACCATTAAATTTATATACGTACATAGGAAATTAGGTAGTTGTTCAAATAGTGATTGCCGTCGGATAACAATCTTAACTTGTAAATTTTTCCTTATAAAATATTTAGCTGTACATTTTTTGTTTTACTCGTGTTATTAATGTAAAATTAATCTGTTATCCGTGTGGAATCAACGTTGTAAATGATGAAAACGTGAAGAATGAAATTAATATTCTAACCGTACAGTTTATTTTGTGTTAGTGTGGAATGACTGTCGTGTTGTGGCTCAACTACACTGCTAAGTACACCAGCCACCTGAGTAGGACAAGTAAGTTTAATTAATTCACTCGTACGAAATACCTGCTACAAAATCTAGTTAACAACAAGCAGAGTGTCTCCTGTACCTGATATACGGGTCGCTAATAGTCTCTATTATTAATGACAGCACTATTACATTTGTACCACTTGCATCTCTTGTCTGTAATAAAGAATATTACATTTTATCCTGCTTTGAAACTGATTTTAATGTCCATAACTGAATATACCGTAGAGAACTCTTAAAGACATAATCGTGTCTTTGAGTTTACTATAAAATATTCATTCCAAAAAAAAACAAACCAAAAAAGGGACTAGATAAAATCCATTCAAATCTTATTTTCACAACTCGCCAATTGCAAGTTTCAATGAAAAAGGACGGTCACACCGAACCCCTGATATATATAGGAGGCGCAAAAATGGGCGCGGACGAATCGATAAAGCTTAGAAGAAGCGCGCTGGGTCTTGCTAAAACGGGAAGTTTATGGTAATCACGGTGCCGGAGGAACGCGTGATTGATTGTTCGACAAGACCGACTGCGGACCGAGCTCTTCCACCCACTACTAGCCCACTACTGCGTACTAAGATGTGTTTTCGGTTTCATTGTCCGAATATAATTTTAGGCAGTGAATCTTTTTTGCTTTTTACAAAAGAGCAAGCAAAAAGTGTAAATTAATGGTCCCCGTGACAACGTGCAATAATCCTTCTTTTATCTATCTATCTATCAGCCACGTCCATTACGCGTGGGTGTGTAGCCATTCTTTAATACGGCAATAACGACAAGGGTGCGACTGCGAGCCCTACGGCCTGTTAAGACGCTAAGAGAAATGGCGATTGAGGATCCTAAGATTTAAGTGGCAGTTTCAAATGTGCCTACTATTAGTGTTATTTCCTAAACGGAAACCATTTGTTAGCCGCATGTACGATTGAAATGGGAAATTTACACAATGCCAAATAATATACCAATAATATATTGGAAGGTTTTAATCACATATTTGTGTGATCCACACATGTTTATTTTGGAGTTTGGGTGTTTTCAATTCTAGACGACTGATAAACATACTTATATATTTCTAAATACATACATAATAATGTATGTATTTAGAAATATATAAGTATGTTTATCAGTCGTCTAGATCCCATAGCACAAGCTTATATTAGCTTTAATGGGCTAGTTCATTTTGTGTAAAAATGTCCTAAAAATTCGTTTAAAAAAACACCAAATTTGAAAATATGTATTATTAATAATGTATAATTTAGATCAGAAGTGATGATTTTGTGATTAAAAAGTTATGTATGAACGTGTACCTGTATCTATACTTACAATAATATTCAAGTATAATTTCAAGTATATTGTCATTATTACAACCACGTCATACTATGAGTCACCAGTATATCACGTCAGGCGTGTGATGGCTATTAAACTTACGAGTTGTCGGGAGGACTAATGCCAATACGAAAGCTTTTTGTCCATATAGGTATTTAAATGTTTGATGGAGAATAAACAGACAGGATTACTAGAAAATTAAATAATCTTTAAAATAACATTAATCATAATCGTATAATAGCTAATGACTGTTGTTAATTATAGTAGGTATTTAAAAAAAAGTACTCATAATCAGTATTATTCGCTTACAAGACCACTTCCTAATTGTAATTCCGTCTTAGCCAAAAATTTTACGGTATCCACCATTAGGATATTAGATGAGATTCAAATTGGAATTTTGGTTGAAATTACAGGGTAGTTATGGCTTTTTTATGCGATAACGGCAATCCTGGACCAACACTTTAGCCTACTACTTCGGGTTTATAGGCGTGATAGTATTATAAGTATGTCCACTTGCGATGAAATGCGGAAACCTAGAAACTCGCTGTATGCTTATTGCTGGTATTTAGTAGAAAATACGTGGAGCCCAAATATGATGCGTACACCCTCATATATCGTGTAGCAATATGACTTTAACAGGTGTGACCTCGTAAAGAAGCACAGGTGTACACGTCCCAGGGACGGTTAAATCCGGCAAATAGAAATTGATGTTAGTAGGTGAAATCTAAACTACACTATATTTTAGCCATTTCGAGGCGCGTCGGTGCTTTGTTGTTAAAATTCATGGTAAGCGGAAGCAATTAAGGGAGTAATGTGTAAGGACGTAATGGAGTGACGGGAATTTGTTACGAGCGTTTTAATGGACGTCCGTATTTATGTTTCAAAATGCAGCTTCACTAGTCTAGCAACATATGGGATTTATAATTTTCCCTATTATAAGATAATAATTGCTAAGTGTCTTAACAAAACGTAGGCTACGCTTATACGCATAACCACAAATGTATAAAATAAAATGTACTGACAATTTGAAACAAAATGAAAATTCAGCAGTGGTGTTTAAATCTGTCTCATTTACTCTTCGGCCATTAAACACAAAAATCTTTGAAGAGATAAAGATATTTTTTATTATTCAAAGTGAGCCACGGCATCACCCTATCACTTCGTGCGAGAAGGCGGAGCAGCTATTAGCTTAACGACCATTTTAATATAAGAGATGACATATTAAATTTACGAGGGTGAGCTACCCGTAGCGTAAATGTTGACGCTGACGTGACGCCTCTGTCTTCTTTATTGCGTACGTAAATATAACTATCAGATGTGTTTATGATATGCCAAAGCGAATTTTTAATGGGAAAAAACTTTTACGAGTCACGTACAGTGTATAGTCGATCATCATAACGTATACGAGTACATACACTCTAAACGTTGTCTAAGTATAAGCACAAATCAAACATTGCCTCCCCTGTTTCTTACAAACGAGTACGCCGTGCGTTGTTTACTATAGAGCTCTGTAAAAACTGAGGAACATTGATCATTTTCCTCGACACGCAACAAAAAAGGTACGAAATTATAAGCGATTAGTTTGCCGCTCTGTGATATATACATTACATGGCTCGGAGGAGAAAGGCTTGCTTCATGCACACCTCTCGTTTCGCACGGAAGCGAACCGTAATTACTCTAAAACACTACCCATTTGTTTGATGTCTTTGTTCGTTGTTTGCTCCACTTAGGGCGAGTATCACCCTTGCGATTCCTCCCGACACATACTGTGAGTTTCGTAGAGCCATTAGGTGCGAGACAATGGGGCAAGACACAAAAAACAAGCATTAATAATCAAGAATATGCATCGACAACGAGAAAGGGTGGTATCTGCTCCCCAGCCCTTTCAGCGGGGACGCCAGATAATGGCAATGGAAACTTCAAGCGACAAAGACAATAGTAATAGGTTGAATACGTATAGGCGTTGAGGTGTCGTCGATTTTTCGTAATCTCTTTGGTAATGGTACCGTTATCATTAGTGGATTGATCTTGGTTGTAACCGAAACATTATCTTTGGAACCTGGTAAATTAACAGATCTAAAATATACCGGTTTTAATTATGCGTAGTAATAGTTTAGCATTACAGTTCAAATAACCTCTATGAATAAGAGTGAAGCGACATTTTTACACCAGTAACGCACCAGCGTTGCAGATACGTCAGTGATGTGAGTCTGGTAGCTACAGTTTTATTTATTCATATTTTCTTCGAAGATAGAGTCAATAACACAAGTATTATAATTATCTTATAACCAAACATTAGTAGGTAGTAGGTAGGTAAACCTATATGCTATATTCTTGACGTCCAAAAGAAGGAATATTATGATGCTTAATAAAGATTGCCGTTTATTGGCAGTGTTAAAGGTATAATTTATTTCGTTATGATTAGATAATGAATGAAAATGATTAGAATGATTTGCATCTTTAAAATTTCTTCTAAATTTGATTTTCACACACACACACATATCACGCTTATATCCCCGAAGGGTTAGGCAGTGGTGCATTACACACCCACAATTTGCCAGTATTTTTAATCCCACGTAATAGGGGGCAAGCCTATTGCCGTCACCGGGCACATTTATAATGGGTTATGTCCAAAATGGCTGAATTGATTTAATAAAAAGTAGCAGCTATATTGTAACTTTGAAAAACTAATTTGAAACCTTTGAAAACCTTGCGATGAAATGTTAATGAAAGGCAACAAAATCTTACGTGCCAGCGGCTAAGGTACGGCCAATTAAAGTCCTGGGCATCTCGGACTATTATGATATTTTCAGTCATGTCAAATACTTGTTTAAAAAGCAACTTTATAATCAACACTTTCATGTTAAATACTAATATGTCTTAAAAATTAAACAGTGATTATTCAGCGTTGAATGCCTATTACTGTTTAACTAATTACACATTTTGGTGCTATCAGCAATTGCGTGGATGACCTTAGTTATTTGATTATGTCCCGAAATTTACATTAAAATAATAAAGTGACATTAGAGCGAGACAATATGGCTGTATTATGTGCGTGTTGTAGTCGACTACAAGTTAATCGGGGCCAAGCTTTATGGGCGCACATGATTGTAATAGTCTTGTAAAGGGTGACTGGTAATGTATTACGACAAATGGATGGCGTTATACAACACAATACAAGTAATACAAATCCAACTATATCACTATGATTTTTGGCTTACATTTGGTCAACAAAAACCCTAACAATAGAATGAATTGGTGAAAGTTAAAACTCGTGGCAAGTAATTAAGAGACGAATGAATGGAAAAAGCGGATGCAGAGAAGGCTAACTAGTGCTATTAAGCCAATAATCTACCTAAAGTCTAGTAAAAGATCGTGGCTACATCTGGACTACACATGTCACTTTGTCACCGCCTTCCGTTTTGTGAGCAAAAAATCTAAACACAGTAAAAGTTGGCTTTAGTATCATTTTATTAGCACTATTTGGATTGTTGCCAGCCCTACTGCTTCATTTCTAATTGATATTTGTCCGAAAATGTTCACTTCTTAGATTTCTTGTAGACGAGTGAGAGTGTTTGAATTTTTAGGCGATTATACAAGTACATAAGTAGTTTGTAGGTTTTAGTTAATGGCGTTAAATTTTAATATAAATAAAATAAAGTCATCACAGCAGTAAGCTGGTATTTTGCGATAATCATGGATGCGGTGGCGAATACCGTGGTCTCGTTTGCTGAGTGCTGACGCCAGTCAGTGCGCTGCGGTGTCAGCAGAAAGGGCAGATGACGCCAAAGTAATTCATGTTACATTTTTTAGACAGTACCAGCGTGTAGTTTAATCAGCTGACGATTATTTGTTTCCAAGTTGTATGTATCTAAAAAATTGTGGCGTATAGTTTTAGTATAAAACACTACAAGTATAGTTCTTGTCCACAACTTTATTGAAACTTATTAATTTCGTAAAAAGACGGAATATTTTCATAGGTAGATAATAAAAACATTATTGGCTTATACTTTAAATAAACTTTCTTTAATAAATAGAGACAACAAAAACTTAACTTCTGAAGTTTTGTCACGACGCCGATGGCAACTTTCCTTGAGTGTTCTACACCACAACTTTTTTCGATACTTAATATTTATTTTATAATTGCTTCGATAAAACAAAAAGTATGTTCCTTTATAGGATTAAAAAAATGTGCCCAGTTTTTTATTTACACACTTTTTTAAGATTTAATTTACTTTATTATATATTATAAATAAGTTTAAAATAGTACTTAAAAATGTATGATGATGAAAGGCTACTATAATGTAGACGAATATCTTAATGATAAAAATGCATGGTCACCCTAATCTTCTGTTGTTGGCCACTCGTATAATACAATATAAACTAATTGTAACAATGTAAACAAAACAATATTAAAAAAGAAAGTGGATAATCTACCTGAGTTTCTTGCTGGTATCTTCTCAGGAGAACCAACTTACCGAACCAGCGAAAGAATTATTTTGTAATGGTTATTTATGTACTTAATTTAGTATTTTTATAATGTTACTTGACAATAAATTGTAAAATTTTGACATTCATATCTTTATGTGCCTAAACTGAATAAATGAAATTGATTCTTTGATCCTTTGATTTGAACTAGATAAATTTAGGTATATGTTTTACAACAAAGTAAAACTTATTCTTACCCGTTCACAGTTGAAGTACTTACCTAACGGTTATTCTACGAGTTTATCCTCATATTGGGTTTAGGTGGAGTGAAAATTTATGAAGGGCGGCAGTGTTCTACGAGGTGCCTGTTTCAGCAAAAATCTGCTGTGTCTTAAAAATGTCCTTCCAACGTTATAAATGAAAATTTATGTACCGGATTTTTTGAGTCTGCAAATTTTTTGAAATCCTATTCTATTTGTCACCGTGATAGAGGAACACATTTATTTATATTACTTCTTAGTTTTCTAATACAAAATATTAACGTACATTAAGAATATTATACAACATATTTTTAGCAGAACTTATAGTTATCTTTCTTACGTGTACTTAGTTTCGTTAGTGAATAATGCAGTTTCTGGACATCGAGCATACGGATTCGATATGCAAGAGGCATTAACTGCTTCGGTGGCGTGGCCGGTAGTGCATCGGCTTTCGACTCCGAAGTCTCGGGTTCGATTCCCGGGTCAAATCAAATATTTGTGTGATCCTCAAATGTTTGTTTCGGAGTTTGGGTGTTTTCTATGTATAATATAATATGTATTTAGAAATATAATATAATATATAAGTATGTTTATCAGTTGTCTAGATCCCATAGCACAAGCTTATATTAAATTAAGCTATAGTTTGAGTTAGATGACATTATACTATTACAAATAAGTTATATATTTGGATTACAAATTTTAAGTAAACCATTTTGTGGTAATCTGTACATAGTTTTATTGAACGAACGACCAAATTGATTTGAACCCTTTCCGTATCTAGATTTTGATAGACTATAAACGTTTTACACGATATAGTTATAGGGTTCTCGAATATGGATTTATCTTCAATAACTAGACGTGATCGGTGATAGCATGTGCTGAGATACTTACTACACTCACTTACAACAAGAGACAAAGGCAACTATGTTGTGTTAAAACTTACTTGTCTGTTCATTCATCACTTTCTAAAAACATAATGATCTTGTTTGATTAAACAAATATTCAGGAATCGGACCTGGAACCTCAGAAACGGCAGTCGCATACTCATACCACTGCGCCACCGAGGTAGTTCATTTATTCAATGTATATTAGTAAAACTAGCTGTTGCCTGCAGCTCCGCTTGCGTGTTATATTTTCCTTGATCACCAGTTACTGATTTATTATGTATAGCTGTTGCCCGCAGCTCCGCCTGCGTGGTACTTTAGATCGACATAACTTTTTTATTTATGAACCGATTGAAGTAAAACAAACCTTAAATGTTAAGTTAAATAAACCAAAACGCATTACTAAAAATCGCATTCAAATCGGTTAAGTTGTTTCTGAGATTAGCGTGTTCAAACATTCAGACAAACAGACACACAGACAAAAATTCTAAAAACCATTGTCTATTACGTTCATAAAGCCCCCCTACAACAGTTTCTCTATTATATCTTCGATGTACAGACATCGACCACTTACAATTTTATTATATGTATTGATTGATATTGATATTGATATATCGGACCTATAGCATACTTGATCCATTGCTATGTTATACCTAGTACGTATAACATAGCAATGGATCAAGTATTGAGTACCGATAGAGAAGTAGGTATTACCTACTACTTTATCGGTATTCAATTTTGTAGCCCTAGCTGATCTGTGTGCTAGTCGATACGAGTCAAAAAACTGTCACTTACCATTTTATTGTTGATTTCGTGAAAATGTATTTCGCACACTTTATCTACTATGTCTTCACTTTGAAATGTGACGAAGCCGAAACCTGAAACAAAAAATACCAAAATTAAAATATTTGTTGTGGCTACGTACGAGTATTAGCTGATGATAGGCATTCATCAGTTCATCACATTATTCTTTACGTGTAGCATTCAGTTGAATAACTACATGACTTGCTGAAAATAATATTTTAAGAACTTGAAAAGTGCCTATTTAACTTTTGTAATTTATTACAATCAGATTATGGCACTCAAACATCGCTATAACCTCAGAAAGCAGTCTGTAAAGTTTTCGAATTTACCTCGTGTTATTATTATCAGTCTAAAAAGTTTTATCTTTGATTAAAGGCAATTCGCGTCAAGTTAATTTCTAAAGGCGCGTCAATCAGTATTCAACAACATCTATCAGGGTATTGTGTACAGGGCAGGCACCGCGCGCCTTCTCTTTTGTACTCATCAATTTAATGAAACTTGTGCCGTCGTCACCGCGTGCCTTACCAGTTATAAACTAAATATTAATAACAAGTAAAACGTATGTATTCTATCTAAGCTATCCAATTCATCTTCACAGTTGAAGTTTTAATAAATTTTGCTTATTAATAAATTCATTTAATTATCGTCCATAGTCACAAATCAAGACTTATTTCGAATCAGTGTTCAAAGTTCTACTATTTACATTTCCTAATTTGCGACAAAGTCCCACGTGTTTCTATTGTCTGTAATTATTTGTGATCACCTAGTGTATACCAAGTTTCTGCTTCACCTAAGTAGGTAACAAACAAAACGAGGTGATGAACAGTCGTGTTTCGGTCTAGTAACGATTAAGACACACATACGTGACGTGACATTTCCACCCACGACGACAAATAGCATTAGTGAGCCGTTCCACAAACAGTCGGTGTCACCGCGATTATGCTGACACGTACGTGTACTGTATATCAGCCGCGAGTAAACTTTTAGCGAGTATCATGTCCACATGTTGATATGGACACGTGTGAAAATCATTCATCTTCATTATAGAGGGTTAAAGTCACACATACAAGCCAAAATATAACTTTTAAGAGATCCTTTCGATCTTTCGAAAACTCAACATAAACCAAAACTGCCTCCGGTTACTAAACGTTAATCGATACCCTTGTAAATGTTATAACCTAAACGATACTTATGATTTAACAATGTAGCTCTTTTGTTCACTTTTAGTCCATCACCTTTCACGAGTTCAACTGGCCTAAACAAACAGTACGATCCTTACGTTGAAACTAGGGCGCACTTGGTATTTCACGCACGGTCGGGTGGCTTAGCGGAGGAATCGAGGCAAAGATAGTAACACCCCGAAAAGGCAAATAGGGGTTCAATCGAGTTCCGTTAGATGACCGTATTTTCTTTATGCATTATAAGGTCGGTGCGGTATATCAAGTGAATTGTTTCTGGTTTATTGCCTCCCAAACAAAACTATTGGGAACTTGGTCCATTTATATCAGTGAGGTTTTGACTATGTATACGTACACTATTTACATAGAGTGCAAGAAGTTTCAATGAAAAATGACTGCCATCAAATATTATAGGTATCTCTGATCTCTTACCACACTAGCTTTGTTTTGAGAGCCAAATAATGTAACTGGAACTTGTGTCAAAATGTGTTGTGAGTTGTTCAAACCAAATAAAGTGAAGCCAAACTACATAACATTGACTACATCAGATAAAGTTATCTGCGGGCGAGATGGCTGAGTAAATATAAAATGTGACCTCATGATCCAAGTAAATTAACCTTTTAAATGTATGAATATGACATATAATACTTCGAAGTGTTGTTACTATGCATGCGAACTGTTCAAACAAATACAATACTCGTAAAAGTTGGGTCGAAACGCTAAGAGAAAAGAGAGAAATGGCATTGTCACTGACCACGTAAAAAGTTTTGGGTTTCGTGTTGCCTTTGTGTGCTTACTCTAGATAAATGGGGAGTTTTCGTGAAATTCGTCCACGTCACTTCGTGTAACAATAGGCAAGATAAATAATCTCTACATAAGAAAAGGATTCCGTAAACATAATTATTTGAACTCGCAATTGGAGCTGTGAATGCTAATGAAAGTTTTCCACCGTCGCTTCATGAATTAACTTTATTTTTCTTCAACTTCAATTAAATCAGGTACCCTCACATTTTAAGCGGAATACTTTAATTAAATCTGGCTGGTTATAGGTGATCTGAGTCTGTCAGTACTGATTGGCCCTCTACTTTGTTGTTAATCAACATTCAAGTTGGCTCTACTTTGAACTACGCCAAGGGAATATTAGAATATCAAGTACTAATATTATTTTGAACGTAATCTTGTAGAATCAACCGTATTTTTGGGTATTACTCTAGACAGTAAGTTACAGTGGAACGCCCAAATATCGGGTCTTGCATGGAAACTTAGCTCTGCGGCTTTTGCTATTAGTAAACTCAGACAGCGCACGGATGTAGAAACTGCTAGGCTGGTCTATTTTAGCTATTTTCAGTGTCATGTCGTATGGAATTTTACTGTGGGGCAAGGCAGCTGATTGTATACTCCAAAAGCGAGCTAAACGTGCAATTTATAAACTGAATGCACGAGTTTCTCTTAGAGAAAGATTTAAAGAAATAGGCATTTTAACAGTTGCATCACAATATATACGAGTATATGCGAATATTATGTTCGTTAAACAGAATATACATTTATACAGTATGAACAGTGACATACATGCAATAAATACTAGAAATAAGCATAAATTGGTTGGGACGTATTATCGTTTACAGAAGGTTCATGACTCCTTTGCAGGATTTGGTGTGCGTTTTTATAACAAAAGTCCTCTAAACATCATGAACCTTCCTTTGAATAAATTCAAAGTGGCGGTTACGACACACCTCCTAAAAAAGGCATATTATACTATTAAGGATTATCTAAATGATACAGAGAAATGGCAATGAGTTGCTTGCTCATCACTCTAGCTACTTAAGTGCTACTTCTGTTTGATACTCTGTTTGAAATGTTGTTTTATTGCTGAAACTCACTTATTATTGTTAAATTATTATTATTATGATATTGTTAGGCATGGGTACTTTGAGATTATGTGGCACCTATAACTAGTATTTGACTTTATTGTGAATAACAGAGATCCATAATTTGTAAGTTTACTTAGTCCACACATGGTCACGTACTGCCCTTGCCCTCTTTTTATTGTTGTAACAGAATAATTGTATTTACTCGCGAATAAAAACAGTGGCCGTGAGTTTTTCTTGCCAGGTTCTTTCCTCACAGGCTTTACCTATTACCTTGCGAATCTGGTGGTAAATGTAAATGTAGAAGCATTTTCTTTTCTTTGACGTTCATAAGTGTTACTTTGTGACCTATTTGAATAAAGATATTTTGTTTGTTTGTTTAAAGTACCAGTATCGGTAACTGAAATTAGTAAAAATTAGACATTGTTTATTCGAATTACTAAGACCAATTTGGCATAATATTTGGTAATAAGATTGTTCTCTTGTTCTGGTCAAGTAGCTTAGCAAATAGTAAGTATTGCGATATTTAGCATAGTAAGTAGTTATTGCTTCTTATTATTATGTAAGTAGTTTTTAATTAAGTGAGAAGATACTGAGTGATTTCTATTTTTTTACTGTCTCTTTTCCGTATTGCCTGAAAGCAGATAACAATATGTATATGCAGCTGCTAGCGATATAGCTAGCGAAAATTCTCTAAAGAATAAAGAAGAAGAAGTAATAATACCAGATCACCGCTGATAGGCGCTATTGTCGCAACTTTTCAAATGATAAACGATGTCCAATTTTCAGGCGGGTGGCGTCAATTTGTCGACCTAAGTATAAAAAAAAATAATATTAATTCCTGTTGAGTTTGCACCTGCTATACCAGTACTTGTTATTTTAATATAAGAAGCGGGAGGTTGAGCGCAAGATTATGAATGTGTCTCCCGATATCGGATATCTCGACACATTTGTCGGGAGGCACATGGAGCTGACAGTGGGCGGAATCCCCGACCCGGACGCCACTCGTCCTCCCTCGCCATCGGATCGGGGCCATAGGCAGAATAATCTGCCCGGCACTGTATGAAACACCGGCCAGTGGCGTTTATGGCGCTATAATAACCGTATAAAACGCAACTTATTGTATTCGTCGATAACTGGCATTAAACAACCTAAGGCCCACTTTGTGCCACATCGACGCAATTTTGCTCCTTTCAACATTCAAGTATGCCGTGGAATGTCGAAGCTGAATTTTTCGCAATATTCTTCAGTTGGTTTTTAAATAACATAGGTAATTTTTTATTAATAGTTAGTTATATATCTGTAATCTGATAATATTTTTTCGCCAAGATCTTAATTGCAAAAAAAAGGAACAAAGGCGAAGGCGTCTACAAGTACGTATGCTATAATTTTATTTTATTCGTAGAGTTTGATCTTCGTTATCTAACGATATACAAATACGAGCACAGTACGCTAGAATGCATTTGATTCGAATTTTATATTATAGACGGTACTCTAATGCAGAATTTTTCGTTCGAGATGCAGATTTTCTCAAGTTTTCCTTTACAGAAAATAAATATTTACCTACGATGAGAAAAGTTCTATGGTGCAAAACTTGAATAAAACGTAGCTCACGTACGAGATTAATTCTCCTCCTTGGATCCAATGGAAATACGTTCGGGCATTTAACACGGATGATCGAAGTAGAAGCTGAATTTTTGTATTTACTGTTCGTCATTTGGAAACAACAACTATGTAGAAGTTGGTTAAACAATATCCTGTTACAGCTAAAGTGAATAAACAAGACTTATTGTAGCATCAGTGTTGTTCTTGTTTTTTGTTGATAATACACGTAATATTATATGTTAGGAGTAACGGGCAAGTTTTCATTAGGGACACGCTCAACAAGCTTTCAAATGATCATCTGAGTTGGTCGGTGGCCGCGCGAACGCTCCGACGGTCCAAAACTTTTGTTATTGTTAAGCTTCATTATTGTAATACGAAATACACGCCACGATAATTAAGAGATACTCGTTTATCGTCGCTTCTGACTCAATAGTTGCCCTAAACTTTTATCTACGGACTTCCATCGTGACAGAATGTTTGCTACGTAAATAATAGCTAGATTTCTTCTTTATTCACTTAAGGATAACAGCTATACCGCAATAGTTATGGTAAATAAAATAAATAAATAATAAGAATTCCGTAGGCGTCGTTGCTCCATCAATACTTAATAATATAGACCCATTAGTTTTGGCATTTCTGTTACTATACAGGTCATTTGGAAAGCTCTTATAAAAAGACCGAAGTAAGAAAACGGCTCACAGAGACGGTCTTGACTCAGCATATTGGATGTAGAAAAGGTGCCAATCTGATTATGTTCAATTAATTGCAAGAAAAGGTTGATACTGGAATGGTAAGGACATTATTAAAGATATATTATGTCATTCACGAATTCCAATACTTGCTCTGCACAGTTTCACCAGAATATCATGCGTGTTCAATATCAATATAAAACTATAACAGAATTCATTCAACAAAGAATTTATACTAGAAAACAAAAGAGTGAACTTTTGACTACTTTAGAAAATAGAAAGCAAAAGCTGCAAAGAATTGACTCATCCTCATTTTGTCTATTGTTAAGTTGAATGGAACACGAACTATCAACCTGCTAGACGCGTGATTGTGTGGAGACACCTTTATTGTCTACATTCAGGTACGTAAAATAGAAACATTGTTCCACGTTTCAATTTCCTTCAAGATGTTCAACTTTTAAAATCTTAAAGTTTCCAAGTTGTTTTATTGCATCCGGAACATTTTTGAACTCTCAGCTGAAAAAGAATTTTTAGAGTTGGCTGACAAGTTTGCCGAAGAATTCACTACATGATTCCTTACAGATGTATAAGTGCAAAGTATTGTGCTATGTTTATTGTTAAACTTATCACATTTATGACATCACATATAACGATGTTGAACATTATTGTGTATTTCGTAGTGGATAAAATATTAAACTACCCACGATTTTTTATACCCGCACTACTCGAGAAATGTCTGAGCGAGAAGTTGGTAGGCCACAACAGGCAGGACAATTTATCAAGAGCGATCTGTACCCTCGTCCAATCGGTTGATAGAAATACCATAAATATTTACTTTAATAAGATTCCATCCTTTTTACCCGCAAGTGTGTTGTTTTACGACACTGTTTGACCCTTGATGTCGACTTCCCCTGAGTAATGTGTCTAAGCGTATTGTTTTTTGTCTTGAAATTTGTAGTCTAATAAGTGGAAATACAATGTATGCGCTGGTTCTAGCGATGCGGGTTTTAGTGGACTGTATTTGCGGGGGAATTATAACAATCTAAAAATTGAGATTAAGAAGAAAAGGAATTAGGGTCTAGGACTCACCTTCTGCTGTTTCAATGGGGTGCTCGTATTTTCTGCGTTACTTACTCCTTCAGGGCTGGTCAGCTCCTGTTTCCTGTTCCTTCACTAATTATTTAATCTGGCAAGATGCGGGAGATTGTTTTAAAGCGGTGTACAAAAAATGCGGTTTTAATTACGTAAAAATACGTTGCGGTCGTATGACTCGACGAAATTCAAATTGCAAGTGAGTGACGTGATTTGCATCTTTCAACTCTTTTGTTCCTCTGAGAGCGGTAAATATATCCATCTCGCTCGCTTCTATAGGATTCAGGTGAGTTGGAGTGAGATGAGGGATATGAGGATCAGGTGGGAGGATTATAAGGAGGATTACACACGTTACGTGTAGAGGCTGAGAACACATTGGCGCAAACATCCTCCCGGCCCTTGATGATACGTAGTATTATCAAAGAAAGCGGTAAAAATTAGAAAAAAAAAATTAACTGTATAAAGTATACATGAATTACTTAAAACTATCATAACCTACCCAAAACCAAGCTAAATTTAATATTATTTATGTTGCATATACTATATACTATTCTGTAGGCAATGGGTAAAGCTTAACTATAGGTCGTTTAAACGAACTAGTTGCGGTTTTAACCTTAACCACGCGGACTCGACCATCTTTCCCCGGGTAAAGTTCCTGTATGTCCGAGGGGCCAGCGGAGCGGAGGCACATCATCCTGATGTATCAGAATGACAGAATCCAATTTAACATTATCTGTATTGGTACACCACTTCTGGCGTACTTGTAAAGAGCTAAGATATTCTAAACGCCATCTCTTCCAATAGCTGTTGACCATTTGATCTACCAGCTCCTTACGAGAGCGTAGAGACTTAGTTTCCGCGGAAAGAGGCACAGCGGTTAAGTATGTTAAAGGAGAAGCCATACGGAATACATATGCGAAACAGGGCCACGTCTAGATATGAAGCGTTTAAATACGGAAATAAATATAAAATACAATGCTTACTTTATTTATATAAAACATAAATAAAATATAATCACAGTATCCTATCATTATCCCTTAGTTAGTTATTTTGGGAGACCAGATAAAATAAATTACTACAAAATAAATAGTATATAAATTTATTTAATCAAACACTAGATCCATTCAATAAAAATACTATCAGAACAAACCTAAAAATAATAAAAATAATTAAAAGTAACAATAAAATGCAACTGACAAGTTAGTAACTGATTCTAAATTTGAAACTACTTGTGACGTTTAACTAACTTTAATAGAACATAATTTATGTAATCACCGTGGTATCCAATATGGACTTGGGTAGGCATGGCATGATTGTTGCGACCAATCGGCATCGCGATAAGATCGCCTGGTGAGCGCGTAATCCCAATGGGACGACGTGCTCCGAGCGCGAAGGACTGGATTTGCGGGATGATCGGACACAAGACGGCAGTATCCTTGTGTGGATACAATAATATTCACCGTTTAGTTCTTCACAAAATGTACTAACTCTAGTTAAGAGTATGTGCACTACTTGAAACTTAGTCTGTGGTGCAAATATGTTTGCTTTTAATAACAAATAACGTCGCTATGCTGCTATTCTTTTGTAGACGTGGCCATATGAGAATGATGGTGTATTTTAAAATGCATTTAAGTGCTTGGGGTAAATATACTTAAGTACTTATGTATAATTATAATTATTAAACACAATTAACGTAGAAGATATTTTATCCAATAATCAAATCCATCACTTATCAAAGGTTAAAATTTTACAGAGTATAACTTTATGAATCTAATATTTTTTTAAACAGAACATAGGTATGAATTGAGAGTGGATAGAGTTAATAGTATTGTGATGCAAACAGCGCAAACTAGACATGCACCGATTAGAATAAAGAGGCTGCACGTACGCCACGGTTCACTTAATAAGAAGACTGCAGTGAGGAACCAAATATTTGCAACAGCGCAAACTAGACATGCACCGATTAGAATAAAGAGGCTGCACGTACGCCACGGTTCACTTAATAAGAAGACTGCAGTGAGGAACCAAATATTTGCAATTGCATCCGAAGTACAAAACTTTGCACTCGAAAGAGAGCTATTTTAAAGTTGGTAGATAAATTTACGACGATTGTATTTCGAGCTGTCCCCGCTTGAGTGCTCGAGTGACCAACCTCGCACCGGCTCAGGTTATTGCGAGACCAACATTGTTTGTATAGCACTACAAAACTGTTTCGTGCTGATTTTGGCAATATTCATTGTTTCACGTTTCCTCGCAACAATGATTGCTTGTACCCTAGTTCATTATTAAACACTTCAAATAGTTTTCTCATTTGTGCTTTCCATATGGTATAATTAATATTTTTTCCTGTACTATAAGTGTACTATACTACTACTGTACTATAAGCCTTCCGTGTTTAACTTCTTCATAAATAAGAATAACTTTATTTCTACTATTTTATTGTGTATTCTCAATTTTTTTATAACCAAAAGAGCATATAATTTTAATGATCTTATATTACAAAAGTAAATTTAAGCTCTTTGATTCTTCACAATCTCTATTTACTTATTTTTTATATTTTATATTTTTGGACAATCTCACATACTGTCATCTAGCCCAAATTAAGCTAATATAATAAGCTTGTGTTATGGGATCTAGAAGACTGATAAACATAATTATATATTTCTGAATACATAGGTACATAATATACATAGAAAACACCCATACTCCGAAACAAACATTTGTGGATCACACAAATAATTTGATTCGACCCGGAATCGAACCTGGGACCTCAGGGACGGCAGTCGCATACTCATACCACTGCGCCACCGAGGCAGTCAATTTGAGCATTGAGAGCAGCTTTCTGGATCTTAACCAAAATTAGAGACAATTAATGGCAATTTTCATTAATATTATGAGGTAAACAAGAAATCTGATTGAATCCAGATAAATCATTGTGAATCAAAACCTAAGTCTATTTTTAACACATCAACGTTTTATCCATCGCTTTGTTCACCCCGAGGACTTGAACACACATACGAGAGAGCACCTGTTACGAGTGGCGAGCAATAAGTGCTGAACGTATTTGTGTAGCACGATTACGCGTCACTCCAGCTGAGTTAAAATTGAGCGTTTCATTCGAAAATGTAACGATTTTTACTGTTACGATAATATACGTAAATGTATACAGCTTTTAACTTAATACTATCAGGCGTTACTTTTCGGAAGTCCATAGTTAAATTAAATAAATCTAACTACTTTGCAATATTCCGCCACATGCAAATTACCCAACTCTCGTATTTATTCATGCACAAGTCCGCCCTCCAAACCCACTTAGGCACATCATCAGGAGATGTCGATGGCTCGGCGCACGGCGCCGTGCGCCGAGCCATCGACATCTCCTGATGATGCCCCTGGTTGGGGGCGAAACACGTGTCGAGGTTTTTATTATTTTTTGCACGATAACACAACTCTCATATTTATTCTATTTTCAAAATTATTTCTCTATTCTTTCGGCCTAAGCGGGTTTGGAGGGCGGACTTGTGCATGAATAAATACGAGAGTTGGGTAATTTGCATGTGGCGGAATATTGCAAAGTAGTTAGATTTATTTAATTTAGCTTTTAACTTTACTTCGACAGCACGTAACATTAATAAATCGACACTTACAAAGCAGTGACGCAATTAGATTAGAGCTGAAACTTTATAACTCAAGAAATGTTTATGACATGTACGCAATTAAATAGTTTTGATCCACTTCAGGTCCTACATACAGCTTGTAAAGTTTATCTAATCAAAGTCATTAAAAAGGCATCAGATTACAAATTTACAGGTAGGTCGGCCAATAAAGATGAGTGTAAGAGAGAGTTAACTACGCGAAGTAATCACGGCCCGAAACGTTGTTTTACGAGTCCGACTTTGCATATCCCGACAGATGTTAGAACAATAAACCCGAAAGAGACGCCGGGGTATTGTGCCGAGTTGTTACTTGTTATTCTGTGGAAATCTATGTTTTAAAGGTTTAGGAACTTGTTCGACTAGAATTTTATGAAACAACTGTGTTTGCAGTGAGGTTACATTTTGATATTTAATGCTTCGGGTAGAGATGACTTGAAACTTAATTCTGAAGAAGTATATTTTGTAATATTGATAATATGGCGATATGATTGTTGGGGCAGTGTGAGGCAATTTTGAATTTTGTTGTAAACCTAAAGAAATAAATATTATGAAGCCCTATATTCTAATAGATACCTATTCGTAAAGAAAAACTGAAATATGTACTAATTGTTTATTTTTTATTATATGATTATCTACAGTTAATATTACAAAAATAACAGCAAAAATGCATTATATACAATCATTTGTTAAATGCTGACCATTTCCAAACGATAATGTGCAATGAAAAAAGTATAAAGTTAGATCATTTAGCGGAATAAATCATTTTTATAACCCACAATTGACCGTATTTTATGTTAACGACACAAAACATCTATAATTTTATGCGTAATAAAATCAAACTTCTATCGCATTTTGAAATGGCAGCTATTTCATTTAAAAATTGAATCCTCTTTCATATTTAAATTTGAAAAGTTGTCGGCGAGCGTCTGTCCAGGTCGGTAAAAGGGTATTACTTAAGAATCAATAGTTAATGAGTATCAATGGGAGGCTTTTGTAACTTGCCAGCCTCTGTGTGCATTCTCGGCGCATCATTAATATTGAAAGTTACTCTCCCGTCCATTGTCTCTGAAGTGGCCGCCTCTTTGTATATTATGCTTCAACTTTTGTTAGTAAAACGAACTACTCATTTCCTTTACTTATAAGTTTTCTTTGTAAAAATATTATTTTCGACTTAATGACATCGTCTGCGAGTAATACAAGTATTTTTCTTTCCTACAGTGCATTTTAATGTTAATAATAATAATGTGCACACAATAAAATTAACTTTGGGACACTGAAAACCTGTGCGTAAGCGTTAATAATAATATCTTGCAATCACAGAGTCGGCGTATGTCGTTGTGGTCATGTAAATTAATATCAGTCAACCAAAATTTTCTGCGAAACAAACTAGTTACTAGTCAAAAGCCAGCCCCATTCATACACATTTAATACTTAACGAAATATTTATATACCGAAATGCTTACAAACAGTAGAGATCTATGAAAACGAGGCTACTACAGAACGGTTCAGTGGAAAATGGGTAATAACTTTCAGTAAAAGTATCAACTGGAAAAATCAGAAACTACGAACAAACACAGCCGCCCCTTACATTTTTTTTCCTGGAACTATTTTAATTAAAGCCGCTGAAATGGAAGGAGTTTATAGAGGGACAAATCGGTCGACGGTGGATAGATTGGGAATGTTCAATTTCGGGGCAGCCTCGATGAAGCTCGGAGGCTGGTAGTAATCGTTGTGGTGATTAACATTTACGATAATGACTCTGATAGGATTCACGCCGCTGGTTATCGTAACACATCCGACACAGCCTCAGACATTGCAAGCCGTTTTGCCATCGTACTATATAACGATATTATGCCACACAACTGCCATTCAGACTTCGACATTAATAAGATGATTATACTAAGTGGAACTATAGGACAAATTAATCTCTAGACATATTTATTACAACCTATATTTTAAGAAAAAAAAAGTTGCGCGGAACATTAGAAAAATTAATGCGGTACAAAGCTCGCCGGGACAACTAGTAATTTCTATAAACAATAGTATCTATTGATAACTTTTGTACCAGAAGTGTCTGTAATATAATTCTCCTACCTTTAAATTCAGTTTTAAAAAATATACTAATCTGAGCAAAATTTGCTGCAATATCATTAAAATGCTCAATATTTCTATTAAAGTTTTCTACATATATACGCCATTAGACATCCCCTACCAAAGCAACCCTTGACAAGCGCACACCATCACGTGTCTACTTCGCATAATGCAAGTCAGCGTTATACACTGTTTCAGTCAGGGATAACTCATTAGAGCTTTGGATGTAACTCGAAGAAGCCATCTGCATGATTTGCGCATATTAATATTTCGGAGCTTGCACGAGGAGAGCACACAACCTGTTCAGTTACATAACATCATATTACATCCCATATTGTGATGGGCTTGAGTTAAATTTTATCATAGTGCCTCAGCAGTTACATTGTCGTGCGCTGTGTTAAATATAAGTACTTAATTTGTTCTATAGTATTATTTCAGAAGTCTATTTGTGAGTGAAAAGTAAGTTTTTTTTTTTTTATATTTAGTTCGACAAATTGACGCCACCCGCCTGATGGTAAGCTGTGGCGACGTCTGGTGATTGTGGGCAACTCTCACAGTACACAGGAATACTATAGAGAGTGACCCTCAACTTGACGACCCAGTAATGTGCCTCTTCACGCTTCGCTTAAAGAACCCAGGGTTATATGTGGAGGAAACACGTGCGCGGGCAGGGCGTTCCAAGCCACCATCGTTCGGCAGAGAAACGAACGTTTAAAACGCTCAGTTCTCGCGAAGACGGTTTCCACGGTACGAGAGTGACATCTCTGCCCGGCACGCGTTGTTCGGGATCGGAAGGGAGAGGGTGGGATCAGATTGAAGAGCTCTTCAGAACACTCACCGTGGTAAATACGGTAGAACGCGGCCAAGGAAGCAATTGTTCGGCGCTGGGCTAGCGGCTCAAGGCTTCCCGTTACCTCCGGACAATCTATAATGCGAACAGCGCGTCGCTGCATAGCGTCGAGTGCGTCCAGCAAATACTTCGCGGAGCCGTCCCAGAGGTGAGAGCAGTATTCGACGCAGGGTCTAATCTGCGTTTTGTATTGAATAACTAAAAGCGATCGAGCTATTTCGACAGCGATCGACAAAATTACGTATTTCTATTAGAGTTACGTGACACTAGATCGATCTACGTACACTCTCAGCGCCCTCATTAACGTTGTTACTTAGACTTACGTTGTAGAACATCATGTTTTCAAAAAGATGTCTTATTTTTAATGTAGACCATAAACGTTGTATTCAAAATCTTTTTTCGTTAATAGCAAGACGTGTATGCACCTCGAAAAAGACCTAGCTTCACGAGTAGGTACACTGTGTAAACACACCTTTAAATGAGATAGTAGGCTGCGGTAATATTGCGAGAGCTAGCGTGCACGTGTGAGGCAGGAGAATGGTTCAAATTTCGTTTAAAATGAAAGAAAGTAATGAAATGCAGTGTGACAAAGGTCCACCATAACGCAATTAAACTATAACACTTTTTTAGATGTGAAGGTATAACAATCAATTCAAAAACTATCCTACATGATATATTTTGAAAAATTCTAATTAGACTGGAAAACAAAAACTAAAATTGACTAAATGTTTAAATATACAATATATGTTTATAATACTTTTTTTTCTGTACCTAATGTTTTGCTCTTTAGCCCACTTTTTATGTTGCAAGTGTAATACTTATCTATATTAAATAGCTGCTATAAGATTTAATGACATTACACATATTGACGAACATACATATCCAATTAAAGTAAATGTTAGACATTAGCTATTTGCTGTAAATGCACAGAAAGCATTTTGAAGAATTGTATTGAAAATTAATCTTCATACATACCCCGCTATCGCTTCAGCGTATACCCCAACCGCGTCCGTACGCAACTACTCGAGTCTCTGCGGCACGCCACACCCCAGTAATGATGCATCTCGGGAGATATAGCACACGGCTTTTACAGATTTTAACTACGCCACAATATTTATCTTACTTCTTACGCGTGGTCACGCACACATTTCTCTATCTTTCTTAAGGGTTTTGTTATTCAGTCTTAGGGGAGAAAGAAAATTTGTCCGTAAAAATATTCTATGCTCACATTTTAAAAGAAAAGCTTTCCTTTAGCTTTTTGATACTAGACTTTGAATTATTTCTTCCATTGTAGCATGCAATTGTATACCTATTAAGCTAAAATATTTAAATTGCATGTTTCACTACAAATGTTAATTGCACAAATGAAATACCAAATACTTTCTCAGTTAATGCTGTCTTTTCTGTCAACTTTGCACTCACCTAATTAGTACGCTGATATTTAACGAAACTTTCATTGAATAATGATGCACAATTTTATTTTTCTTTACAAACTTCGACTATTATTACTTCATAGCCAACTTTAAATTAAGAGGGTATTAGTGACACGTTTGTTTTTTAATATAACATGTCATAAATCCGTTATGTTTCTTTTCTAAAGTTTGAAATATAGTTTGTATCCTAAAGATATCATATAATCTTTGCAAAGAATCTTTAAGTGATTTAAAAATTACAATGATATTAGGCGATTGATATTTGAATTCTTCGGAGTTAATCGTTATAATTAAGTATAGTACGATATCTTATTGCTCCCCGACGTGATCATGGTTTGACTTATCCAACCAAAACGTCCAGGAGCAATAAGGTATTAGGCACTTAACGTAACATTACAAATAAACTAACAAGAGAACGTATTCCTGCGGTTATGTATGATTAATATCTGCGGTCCAGTAGTGGCACGGGTCCGTTTCACTCTTACTAGGGAAGAGTGACGTAGCAATCCCTCGTTGCTAGATGGTCACTCCTAATGAAGTCTCGTGCGGCCACAAAACCCTCCCTACACCCGCCTTGTCATAGCCACTATCACTAAGAATTCACCGCTGTCCATTCAAAGTGTATGACGATTAAATAATTCTGTTAGTGTCAAATTCAAGAGGACAAATTAAATGTTTTAATCGCAATGAATAAATAAGTACTCGTATTTTTAGTTGCGATACTCATTGCGCGTGAGAAAATTATGTGTTTCTATTATGAATGGTGTGAATTGGTTCTATGGTCATCTCTGGTGTTCGTGTAATTTTTATATTGATTAAGTTACTTTGAAGGTCTGCCTGTCTACAATGTTTTTTTAGCGGAAATTCTAAGATATGTACCAAAGTGATTCGGATTCTCTCAATTAGGTGTTTGGATTTTAATTTCATCATCGAAATTTTATAACTAACAAATTAAACCTTGCAGCAACTCTTATTAATATTGAGTAGATTATCAATGATTACTGTACACTGTGTACAGTACTGAATTGTATTTAGATCCTAAACCTAGGTTTAACCTTATTAGTTTTGTATTAAATATGTAATACATTTTATTTAATGAATTTCTTTATTCAAAATTCATACATATTAGTGAAACTTTTGTTTGTATAATAAAATTCCTGGTTACAACATTTTACATTTTAAATTCTTATTGTTAACACGAAAATATATATCATAAGATGAAACATGACCGCTGAAACAACTCGCAGATGCGCCGAGTTCAACTGATCCCCGCCCCAGGGAGAGCGAAACAAACATCGTAAAAACTTGTGAATATTGCCAACAATTCAGAAACTTGTAGGTACCTAATGGAGCATTTTTCTCGTTTTCAACAAACTCTTTTTTTCTGCGTGGTCCGCGAATTCGGGTGTCTGCCTCCTATCGGGGTTCGAAGCGCGTGAATAACTAATGAAGAAAACATGAAAGCTCAGCGGAACCCGGTGGAGAATTACGCGATATCTCAAAAGCGCTCAACGCGATTAAGTATTTTATTTAGCATATTATGGCTTCATAAAGTTTTAGGAAGTATTTTGCAGATTCTTAATTTTTAGGATCTGAGTTATAGAGAAACAAAAAACTTTGTAACTAAGTAATACAGGTTTCATTTGCATATGTATTAATTTGAGGTTTAACCTTTTTGTAGAATAATTAATTTAAAAGTTGTTTTTATTCCTGTTTATAATAACCGAGTTCATATCCTATCCATCCATCCATACATATAAATAAAATTGTATGTGTGTAATTTCAAAACAACAGCTTTTCATATAATACCTATTTATGAACACAGTTACAGTTTAAAAGTTACTGACATTAATGAAAAAGTTTCTTTTTTTTTGTCTGTCCTTATGTTTGTTTCCGCTAATCTCTGGAAAGGTCTTGATCGATTTTAACGAGGCTTTCCCTGGCAGATAACTGATGTTATAAGGAATAATATAGGCTACTTTTTATCCGGGATATATGTTGTGTACTTGATGCGTATTTCACGCGGGCAAAGCCGTGAGCGTCCGCTCGTTTCATAATAATATATTATATCTAATTTTGTATATTCTGAAATATTCCTGCAAGCAATTTCGAAGAGATTAATGCTAAATTACAAGAACGACAATTGTAATAAGTCCACATTATAACATGAATTAACTTTGTGATTGTGGGAATCTAAACATCTGTTGGCCACTCCCTTTGAATGCATGTATCATGAATTCATGATTAAATATAATATCCTACACTGCTTTACCCATAATTTCACATTCTATTTGTAGTGAATATTCCATAAAACCTAAATTCGTACTTTATGCAGTACCTTCGGTAAATTACTTTGGATAAAATGTGGTTACACTTTTGCAAAATATCAAAACATACATACTATCACGTCTATATCCTAAGGGAGTATGCACATGATATACCCACATTGTAGCAGTAATTTTAACAATATGAAAATATTAAAAATACAAAAATATTTGTAGTATGTGTAAAAGTTTTCTATGTAAAGGAGATTGCCCACATTTCAATAGACCGCCGTTTCGTAACAAATAATTTTATATGACAGCGAAAATTGGATATTAAATTGGATTGATATCGTACTTTCATAGGAAATAAAAAATATTCCGTTATTTTGTGGGGTTTTCTCTCATTCTTCGTTTTGCCGTTAAAATTAGAGGTTAGTTTTGAAGCCATCAATCCGTAGTATTGTATTCTCTTTGCATCAATCCGTCAAATAAATTTTGTCCAAAAAGTGCTAATCGTTACATGGATGAAAATGGATTTAATTCAAATAAGATAGAAGTAATAGTTCCAACACACTTATAAATAACCCAGAAAATGTAATACCTACCTAGATACCTACACATTAATGTTTATATCATAACTTTAATGCACGGTCCGGTAATGGACAATGGGGCGGCCACATCATTGGGTATACCCACTTGTAAGTGATGCACCTGCCGATCAACGGACAAGATACTGACAAATAAAGGGCATGTAAACCCCTGGTGAAAAGTGGATGTACAAATGCCTCTGTATACCCTTTCTTAGATATAAATATTTATTTTGGACATTCTCACACAACGTCATCAAGCCTAAGCTTGTATTACTTATAACCAATCAACCACATATACAAAATCACGTATCTAGGATCTAGATAACTGATAAACATATATAGGTAGGTATATTTATTTCTAAATAGGTACCTACAAACAATATACATAGAAAATATATTTAAGTAAAAGTAGTAATAAAAAGGAATTTTCTAAGTTCGACGTCATTTATTATTTAAAAAATTAACTCATAACAGTCTATAACAATATTCCTCCTTCCTATTTACTTTTACATCCACTGTCCTCCTACTAGGTAACTTGGTAGGTATAATGACCACAGCGCACTGCTTCATTTTGTTCTCAGTGTAATATTAAATGTAAACCAATGCATTTACGAACTAATTATTGCAATCGTCCAAGAATAATTCATCAAGGTAAATCTTGGTGTCAATGAAAAATGTAGTGCCGAATCTTGGTGTCGATGTTATCGCTTTTGATACTCCATAGTAGTCCATAGAACGGTCTTCAGTCATACTCCTATCTCTTAGGAATAGTTTGCATAATATGGACAAAAACAACGAGTTGAATAGTGTTTTGTAACCATCGCTTGAAACCACAATACCAAAATACGATATTAACCACCAATGTCTATGAATTTCTACGAGAAACATTACATATTTATCCCTTAGATTTTATAATAATTTAGAATAAATAATCTAAGATTAAGAGAATTTCTAAAAAATACCAAATTGTCAAGAGGAAATTTGTTTTGACTTTGATTTAATTGCTTTTTTATTATTTGTCAATTCAGCCTGGACTTTATTAATTATTAAAACTTGTAAATTGAGTCTGTTATTCAATTTGCTTTATGAAAAAACATACGTTTACTTTAAATCGGTAGTTTTCTTAGAAAAAAAAACAGAATTTCAAAATGTCAATAATAATGTTTTCAAAAAGTTTTGTAAGAACTACACCACCTCTTCATATCATTCGATCCGATACTCTTATGATATTTGTCTATGAATTTGATTTTACTGTTAATACGTTCGGGTCGGTCGGACATCCGACGCCTTCGATTGAATCGTATTTGGCATTTCAGAGTAGCACTGCTGGATCGTAAAATTCGAATCATGACATCCGGTTCGACATAGTGCATTTGAGTAAGAAAACAATTAAAAGCGATGACACCACGAATTATATGAAAGTTTAAACGCCACGTACGATTTTGTTCGAGTGAATTAAAAGATTGTTAAAAAAATATTATATGATTTATCAATTTACTTAGGTAGCAATACACTTTTTATTTAGTTTTTTTAAAAAAAAAACGGCTTCTGAACATTCTCCTTTACCTGTGATAGCTAACAACAATGTGACATTGTTGTATTTTCTAAATGAAGTATGTAGAAATACGTCTTGACTCAAAATAAACAAGGTTGAGTTCACTGTATTAGTGAAATCTCTCTCAACTGTCTCAGTTCGCAATTCAAATGGTTTTAGAAACAAGGTCGAGAGTGTAGTGAACACATTCGCCTAGCTTCGGTAATTCCACTACCATTGCTGACCTTTCGAATTACGTGTGAGTGATGGTACTGTGTACACTAGCTGCGTGGATTTGAACGTTTTAGATGCACTATGGTCACACTTGTTAGTCATTCTGTTTCTGGTTAAAAGTAGCCCACACACTGACAGATCGCCTGAGGGCTCTGATCATTCAGACGGTCTTATTTATTAGATTTTCAAACTTATCAATTAACGTCTGTAGTCAACTTCAACCTTATCTAGGACTGCAGTTGGCGTGTATGTCCCTTAAGAGTAGCAGCGTGTAGCTAATCGTTTCTAATATCTAACAATGCTAAGTGATGAGAGGATAAGCTAAGAAATCTCGGAAATCAACCGGTGAAGGTTTTAAACGGGATGAATAGTGTTAACTAAAAGGTATGATATAAGATACCTAGTATATTTAAGATACAGTATATTTTCTTATTAGTTTATCTATTTTCTGATAATATTTTTATTATTTAGTAAGCTTTATGCTTCTTTTTCTATTTTTAGTGATAAAGTATACACTACTATCAATTCCTGCGCTACTGGAAATACCTTCTGGTGTGTACCAAAGGCGCCCACAGCAATAGACATGGGAGCGGCTGCGGTCTCGTGGAATTAAAAAAAAATGTTAATTCCTAACTCGCTATCCAACCAAAGATTGTCACTTTCTTTAAATGATATCTTCTATATGTTGTGTGGTCTCCATGTTCTGACCAAAAAGAGAACGTGCACTCGCACTGTCTATTTGACGTATTTTGCAGTTATGTTTTATCATCTGGTTTAGTATCAATGGTTACAGAAAACTTTAGTTAAGAAACACCAGTGACATGGCGTAAATTATGAAGTTTTTTACGACTTAGTACTGGTCAACTAGACATTTATTTATTCTATATGTTGATTTACAACATAAAAACTTTCCATATTTCTCATATTATATTGTAAGGATATATTTATGTAAGACTTGTCGACAATTTCTCGGCTAGAAGGCGTCTTACAAATTGTCACTGTGCCTGAGGCCAGAGCGTGTTATGAAAACTCCTGGCTCAGGTAGAGAGGTGGATGCAAACAATTTGCACACAGCTTACACAAAGAATAAACATCCTCATCTGTTTCTCACGAAATCTTTATACATCTTGTTTCGTCTTAGGTTTGTTTTCGAGTTCGTTAGGTTTTGTGTCCAAGTATTTTTTGGTATAACATTATTTTTGTAAAAATGTTTTGGTATATTTATTGGTACAACTTATAAATGTTTATGTTGATATATATCTTTTGTTTTAAAACGAAGCTTTATTGAATCAAGTGATGTAGGTACTTACACATGATTTGAGAGTATACAGGATATATGGGTCAGTGTGGGAAAGTCTGAAACTTAAGACATACGAAGATCTGTTCTTAGGACCATGTCATCGATTTTAGTAAAAATAAAAACTGCATTTACATGATACAAATTATTTAAAAATATTCTTCTTCTTCTTACACTTTCAGACTTTCCCATATTAACCCATTGTAATGTTACAGCCTGTATAGTAAAACCTAAATGTTACGGTTGTGATTTATACACCAACTAAAGTATATTCTCTTATATTTTTATCATCATACTATTCCAAATTTATTTGAAGTTTATCTTGGGATGCCCATAAGGTATAGCCGCCGATATCATTAAAAAAGATCTCCAAAATTAAATGCAATAATCAAACAACCGATGTGCTTTTAGCCTTTGAAGACCTATAAGGCTAAAATCAAAACGTAGGTACTTATTAAAGTTGTTAATGTTCAGTAATAAGCAATTCATTTACAAACATAACGTCTCACGCTACGTGGTATTAAGCACTTAACTATTGCGAATTATTAGTCCACGCACTCTAGTAATTACGGTAACAGGCCAGAAAGTGCGTCTCTACTTAACATTTATGTAATGTTATTGGCAAATCCATGTATATTTATTGTTAACAATTATTTTCCCTAATTGCTGGGCCGAAATGCCGTTTCCTATTTCTGCTCTAATGAACATAACGTAACAGATATGTTCTGACCTCTCGTAATAACAATGTATAAATTGTTAACATTGTTCCACTGGAACACAGGTAAACATCTTCATTATTCACAATACGTAATATTATTTAATAATTTTCCAACCTTTCCATGAAACTCTAGAAATAGTAAAACAATATTCTTGTTCAAAAATGAGGTAGGAAAAAAACTTTATAATAAATAAAGTACGTACAATTTATACTATCCATTGTGAGGAATGAAGAATCTAACATATACTTGCAACTATACAGCTATTCATCCATAGACAAAACCGACAAAAAGTTTATGAAGTAGTAGAATAAAACAATGCAAGTGACTTTTTTATTCTTCATAGTGTATGAATAAGGTGGGTTCGATAGAATATTCTTAACTTATCACAAAGGTTTTTGAGCAAGTCTGTTATCTATAACTACATTATAATTATCAGTCTTCAGCCCATGATATAGGTACCCCGAATTAAACGTAAAATCAAAGTTCGCGTGTTACTGTCTCATACATGACCCTGAACGACCTGTTCGCCCCCATTCCGCTTTACCACCATGATACCATCTGTACGATACTCTACGATACGCCGTTAGTGATTTGTTGAAACGTTAATTACAGTTCACCGGTAGATTAATAATGTTGGACGGGATTTTTTTAAATCTATGATCTAAAGATATTTGTAAGCAGAGAAGGGGAATAACTTTCAAGTATGCACGTAAAACATGCCGATAATTGCTGGTGGTCGGCGGACGGCGGATGTAGATAAAATATGTTCACGCACGCCCCAATACGGGCTTGGAACATCGTTGTTCCGGGCGTTTACGCGCAAACGGCCTTAAATATGCCACCGGTATAATATACCCTGTGTATATGTATATCTATTCTTATAGTGCCCTACTTTGCGTATGCAGGGAGTAGGCTATTATTTTTCGTTTGAAATATCTGAATGTAAATTTTGGAATACGTAAGGAGGCGTATTAAAGACTCTATTCTACATATTATTTGTGCTAATAAAGTTTTCTTACTAAGGGTATTTTCTATTGGGGCCAAATTTTTAATAGTATAAAAATTATTAAGTAAATATATCGGTATAGACATATAAAAAAATTGATATAAAAACGCATGACATTTTTAAAACCTACATAAACTACTTTGAAATAGATGACCTATTTCAAAGTACGAGTAAAAGGTGTCTTTTTTTAGATACGAAAAAAATAAAATGCAAATTGAAGTGTTAAATAAAATATTTGTGAGTCATACCGTCACCTAAGCGATTCGAAAACAGAGAAATTATATTCCATTTACATAGTAAGTTAAAAATGATTGCGTGCAAATCCTCATCAAAGATGCAATGAAATGGCACAACGTCTCCAAGATACCACTTGAACTTTCATGAATGAATAAGAAAGTGGCTAGTGTTTACATTGCAAGCGATAACTATGCTTTTAACTATCTAAGTACTAGCAGTGAATTGCTAAAAAGTTTTCCGAAGTTACAGCGAATGGTTCTAATCTTGCAGCGGAGTTGCACGCAAGCTTTAGGTAAACACATTCAGCGGAGCGCGAAGTAAGTTCGGCTTCATGATTACGAATGTATGCCGTCTCTATTCAACTTTTTCACCTAATAGTAACATTGTGGGAGTTCAGAAAAGCAATTTTGTGCTTCCCTGTTGCCGCACTTTATGGTAATACCAACCTATACATTTCTTTAAAATTGTACAGATCTTGTTACATTACGGGGGCTGTGGTTTTAGGTGACTCACAATATCACTGTAGTCAACTACCCTGAATGTTTGTTTGGAAAATGTTTTAAAACTGCTGCTGCACTTTAATATTGTTTTATGTTCATGTAGGGTTATTTTAATGTGAATATATTTCACATGCTTAGAAATAACTTTTCTTCACGCATTTTGAAAATATTTTTGAAAAGTTGCAAACTGTTTAGCTATGTTACAGTTATGACAAGACTAAAACCTTATTTTGTTTCGTATACTATAGTCAGTGTAAAAGCTAAGTTATTGGTTAAAAGTTAGCGATTAATAATGCATCTTCATACTCCTATAACTTGTAATACCCTTAGATCAAGATACCTATTTCATCTAAAGTAATACCGTAATAATTGCTCTAGAATTAGTGCAAAATTGATTACAGGGATAGTAAATCATATTACACTAACAAAATATTTCCCTTCATTTTCACTCAAAATCCTGTCACGAAATACAGAAAATCAAGTGTCAGAGAAGGTACGAGTAGTGTGAAAGCAATATGTAGTTGAGGCGGCAGCGGCGGCGGCAGATAGCCGCAGGCGACGCCCGCCACCTCTTCCGTCCGTTATCACCACGATAACACCACGTACGACATTGCATGGACGGTTTAACCCACTTGTGAATAGCGCCTAATATGTGGGCTAAGTCTGTTTGTTTACACAGTAGAGTGTTTTAGTCGTTTGAATGTTAGTTCTGGGTATTTTAGATAACGGAAAATCGGGTTGTTGTGTAGTGAAAAGTTAAGTTTGGTTGGTTATTATAATAATAAAATAATAAATATGTTAGGACAATTCACACAACGCCATCTAGTCTCAAACTAAGCAGAGCTTGTGATATGAGTACTAGATAAACTGATATAAATACTTATATACATTTTTTGTTGTATATACATACATATTATACATAGGAAACACCCAGACTTCGGTACAAACGTTTGTATCATCACACAAAGTTTGTCCCGACCGGGAATCGAACCCGAGACTCCGGCGTCGAAAGTGGATGCACTACCGACCACGCCACCGAAGCAGTCAAGTTTACAGCATATATAATTACCTTTCGTATTATTGTTTACTGTGGGGCACGGATTACAGGTAATACTAGATTTAAGGAAAGATTATAAATGTCACAATTCTCGATTTGTTATTTGAAGTTAGATATAATTAGGTGAAGGTAATTTGTTTAGTTATTAATTCTAATTTTATTTTCAAGATTACAGTTTCTTGTTATATTTTATTTTAGATTGAATGACTTGAATTTTTATGACACAAAAGATGTCTTCAGAAAACTGTATTTTTAATAACGACTACACAGTAGTTGAAAGAAAGAAAGATTTTTTTTTTTATTGTTGCATGACAACTTTACACTCAACGTTACACAAAGAAAAATATAACTTATCTGTGGTCACGACGGCCACAGACGTATAAGACGTAAAATACGAGTTTTGGTACATCGCTAAGTTACAAAATTTTTAATATGAACTGTGTTCCCTGATGATGATCACAATAATGCTTCTGAAACGTATTTACAAATGCTCGTTTATACATTAACAGAGAAAACAGAATACCCCTTGGCACCATAACCACCTTATCTGCTAATCTTGTAAATTAACTTTGATCCCCTTTTTATAAGGCGATCAAGTAGAAACCGAGATAGCTACGCTTATTTCCTAAATTAGTTTCTAACTACGGTGTTATCGAAACTTGTATACGCTCGATTGGCCCAATCTGTGTAATATTACACAAGTTCTTGATTAAATTTAATAAAACCAAGATGGTTACCTAATTGTGTGGCTGAAGTTTCATTAACGACTGTTCGATTCGTAGTGTTCATGCCGGATCCAATCGATCTGTCGCTATCGACGCTCTTCCGAACGAATAGAAGATACAAGAGGCTATTACGTGTATTAGTTCCGAGATCGGCCAACTGGAAACTGCTGTGTGTAGTTCTATTGTTGCAATATTGAACATGCAATTTCTAGAAATCTGAATATTATATCTTGGGGTATACTATGATTGCTACTTTTTTTCACTAGTTCTCATTATTAGTTTAAAAAGATTATAAAACAGTGAGATATTAAAGCAGTGTTATTATGAAGAATATTATGATGACTTGGGCCACGACAGTTGAATTAATTAATATTTCATAACACAGTTCTATAACTAGACTGCTTGAAACAGTATCCCACACAGAGTTCTGGAAATGAACTATCACTATAAGTCTCGATTATATAAAACCATGAAAAACGAAATTGAGACCGGAGAAGCGATGTCTTAATGAAATTTATAACCGTGGTTTATTCTACCTTGTGATTAAATACCGTAGTGGGATTTGATGTCCTTAGATAACCCTATAATGTCTTCTTTGGGTCTTAAGTAGCTGGGAGGGTTTTAATTGAAAATCAAACCGAGCTTGATAAACGAAGACTAAATGTCTTCAATTAAGGCTCATTTTTAAGCAAATGTCCTAGAATTTGTACGACTATGTAAGTTTTATGATAGAACTAGCTGATCGCCGCGGCACCGCCCGCGTGATATAGTTTTGTGGTTCCCGGTTCCCGTGGGAACATATTACTGGGATAAAAAGTAGCCTATGTTACTCAGGTATAATGTAGCTACATATCTGTGAAAGAATTATCAAAATTAATTAAGTTATCGGAGCCTATTCGCTTCAAACAAACAAACAACCAATCAAATCTTTTCTCTTTATAATATTAGTATAGATATAAAAGTATAGATAAACCTATTCAAAAAATGACATCTCAGAGGCATTAAATGCAGTAAAAATACAATTACAATGGTCCGAGTGCTCGCCGCCTTTATAGAGACATTGCTAAACGCTTAACCGATGCTTCTCAAGACCAGAAGGCTGGCTATTTTCTGGCCCAAAGAATAAGTATCGCCTAACGCCTAACGATATTTTGTAATGTAAATATTATTAGTATATAATTAGTATATTCTTATTGTAAATAAATATTACAATTTTGTATGTATTAATAAGTAAATTAAGTATGTAACACATCAGTACTCGTAGCATGTAGTACAAATACAGGTAAAACTTTAATATTCAATAAACTATATTACATACACAAGTGATTAACGTTGTTAGTTTAAACGATAACCATGTTACAGTTAGCGCCAGCGCTTTCATAGCAGTTGAAAACATGAAGTCTTGCACATTACCTTGTTAACCACACTCAGAAACTTGGCGTGGAACGGTATATCAGTGGTTGTTGCTTATTTAAGTTTTTCACCTTGATTTCATGTGACTTTGTTGAATACTTTGCAGTTTATTTTTTGCTTTAAGTGGTGCAGTCGAAGATTTAGAGTTTTCTTTACAACTTTTCAATGTTCGGTATATTGTTGATTAAAATTTTAATAAAATTTAAAATGTTTTTTCAACTAGTGGAATAGTAAAAGTTATTAAAGTGATTTGATTCTGATCGGGTTGATAACGTACACAATTTTGCTATTGAATAAGATACATAATTATATAATAAAAAAAAACAGTAAATAAAAAAATGGTTCCAGAGATTTAAGTTGTTAAATGACGATTTAACACAAGAGTACAAAGGTGATGTGAGTTTTAAACCTAAATTAGGGCAAATTGTAGCCTATGGTCCTAGGGACAATTATATGTCTGATAGAATATCAAGGTTACATATTGCCGTGTGTGTGTGACACTATCTTAATGACACCCATATAATGATCCCATACATGTAAGTACCTATCTTTTCGGAAACTAAACTAAACAAAAAACATTTCTTAACAAAGCGTATAGATGTTTTTTTCCATTCTTTATTAACAGAAGCCAAACACCGTCGCAACAGGTTAAGACTGTGCTATCATAAATACCCACTTATCCAAGTAGCTTAAAGGTCAGACAACTATTTAAATAATACTTACAAACATGAATAAGCAAACAAAGAGAAAACGGCACAAAGACCAACGTAAACAGGTAATAATACGGTACCGATATAAAACGAAATATAAAAGACAAACGAAAACAAATCGGAAGTAATGAAGCGAATTTTATCAATTATAGTTATAAAACGTTGAGCGGACGAACGCAACGAAAAAACCTCTCACGTTTGTCGGTAAGAGTGAAAACGGAAAATAAAACCGGTATTAATTTAATCGAAACTCCTCTTCATTAGTTTCAGTCGTGCGGTTGAGTGAGCAAACAAATAAAAATGTTTGATCTCACCAGTTATGCAGCTGGAACGATTTTCGAATCATTACGAGTGGACACCGCCATATGTTGGAGCTCGGTATTTGTGAGTGTTGCGCGCTCAATTGTTATTGTCTTTAATTATGATTGTGTGTTGTGGTTTGATAAACTGGATAGTGTTGTTCTGATACTACGATTTTATACCTTTTGCTCTATATACATGTACTGCATGGAAAACTGTATGAGATTAATTAAAACTTGATGCACTTTTGGTAACTGTATTGAGATTTTTTTATAAAGTTTTAATACTATTCAAATATCGAATCTAAAATAATAATTCCAGGCAATTTTTAAAAACAATGTAGTCATTCGTGTTATAATCAAGTAAACTAAAGTTTGCATCTATTTCAATCTTGTTTTATACACTAATAAGCCCACCGTGGCTGTGCCTCACGTTTGTGAGCTCTTGAGTCGAGTCAAGAGCCCACAGCGTTCGTTAGCGGCCACGTGACGAACTCCTCTGTCCCACTCCTAGCCTCTTTTCATTAGGAAGTAATTTGGAGTGCCCGCTCTTTTGCTTCATTCCTTCACGTTTGTGTGCAAAGTGTACTCATGGGCGCGCTGAATCAGGTGACTCTTTTGTGACTAGATTAAAGAGAACATGTTTTCCGGCGACGCGGCGGTCTACTTCTTCTAGCGCTATATTTGTATTTAGGTCTTGGCTACCCGGGGCTATAGAAGACAAATGTTTGTATTTCATATACAGTTTTATATAGGTACAACAGATTTTAACGTTGAATGCAATTGCCGTTATTAGGAAAATTATGTGATGAATCCATTATCTTACTATGATTTACATATAATGCGTACCTTTGTAGGTGTTTTCTGTGAATTCACTAAGTACTGTCGTACTCAACACGGTTATGCAAACGGTTTATATTCTTAGTTAACCTGATGAATTTTGTGATTCAGTTATTTATAGACGCTAGAATTTATATTATTGATTTAATAGCACTCTATTTTCTTGGGAGTAAAATTCAGCTTAAACAACAACAAACTGTTAGAACAGCATTTGTGATATTAGTAATAACATTTAAAGTGTCTGAGTTATTGCTCTTTTCTCTGCAAGTTTGTGATATAAGTAGGGACTGTTCAACGGGAAAAAACATTAGTATTTAGAATAAAATAAAATAAAATAAAATAGAATAAAATAAAATAGAATAAAATAGAATAAAATAAAATAAAATAAAAAAGAATAAAATAAAATAGAATAAAATAGAATAGAATAAAATAAAATAACGTTTATTATCTTTGAAATTTTTAGAAAATTATTTAGATTCGTCAAAAGTTGGTGTGACTCTACCGAGGGTTCCAAAATGCAACGACATTGAGAAGAGCCCTCAAGAAACTCAGTTCGGCTTTTTTCAAAATATTTCATCTTATATCTAATACAGAGTTATTTACAAAGCAATTCGTGTTACAACCAGGAAGCCTTGTCATCTAAGAAATCATTAATACTATAATAAGCTTTCTGGCACAATTTACTTTTTATTAGTTTTTTTAATTTATTGACACTAGCTACTACTACTACTTTTCCCAGACAGAATAATCAACTTAATAAGAACCAATTACAATAAGTGCAAAAGTATGTTTATTATTCAATTTAATTAAGATTAGTTTCATGAGTTATAAGATGGGAACACCGAAATACTCCGAAAAACTTTATTCCGTTTTTCGATGTTCCGATTTTCAAAAGTTCGAATTTCATAATACCTAAGAATTGTAATGTCTATTATTAAAAATCACGAAACTTATTTTACCGAAAGTCATTAATGCGATATGTTAGTTTCCCGATTTTCATACGTTCGAAGAGTCAAATGCTCGAAGGGTTCTCGGTCCGAAACACGACATTCCTTACTTCGAATAAACTAAAAGTCAACATGTTTGTTCTACAGAATTTAGTGACAGAAAGAAAACGCTGCAGAACCAATTTCACGCGGTCTGGGTATCTGGAATGGGTAGAAGTGGGTTAGGTTATGTTTGAACTGTGACCACAACAGAGCGCGAGCCGAGCGAGCGAAGCGAGCGTGCCGCGGCAGCAGGCAATTGATTTTTATTATATAAAAAAATTGGGAAACATACTTTGTCATGTGACCAGGGAAACAAAATATGTTTATTCAAAAGTAAACAATCATAGTTTTAAATGAGAACCAATAAACTGTAAAAAATGTACTTCATCATATAGTTTTTTCTTTAAAATGATTTTATTTATCTTTTCTTCTTTAGCTATATTACTTTCTTCGTTTCGGCTTTGTTGGCTCACCGTTCATTATTTTTCTCAATTTCACTTAAATTTATTTTACTTTCTTTAATTAATTCGTTGACAATATTATAAAACCCTGAGATTTTTCCCCGATAATTACATTTATATGATGATGCCAAGATTCGGTGTGATTTTGGGTCCGTGATAAGTTTTTTTCATGTAGCTCTTGAACATTCCTCCTCATACTAAATATAATATTATACCTACTTCTCTCTGATGAGCAATTTATGCGTTTATGTGTCATGCTATTTAGATATTTTAATAATCAGAATTCGTATTGTTGATGTTTCGAAACATCATTAAGTCGGAATTTTTGTTATTCGATCTATTGAAGCTCGGTATTTTGAGAGTAGTAATTATAAACGTTAGGAATATTGAAATTTAGGAATTATAAAAATAGGATTAATGATCAATCAGAGTTGAACCAGTCGGAATTATGAAAATCGGTATTTTGAAATTCGTATTTGTGACTGACGGAATAAAGTTATTCGTATTTATGTAGTGTACCCGTTACAATATAAATGAAGTAAATAGATTAATTTTATAAACATTTTAAAATCGTGAATACAGTAATGGGATAGTTTATATCGAAAGCATTCTGAGAACTTTATCGCAAGGTAGTGGGCGTGATACGTGGATATAAATAATTTGCCATCACAAATTGAATCACAACTATGGGTAACAATAGAACTTCCAACTTTATCCTACTAATATTATAAACGCGAAAGTTTGTGAGTATGTATGGATGGATGTTTGTTACTCTTTCACGTAAAACCTACTGAACGGATTTTAATGAAACTTTACAATAATATAGCTTATACATCAGAATAACACATAGACTTTTTTTTTTTTTTTTTTTTTTTAATTCCGCGGCCCAAGGCCGCGGCCGCTCTAACGTCCGTTGCCGGGCGTCCCTGGTTACTAGCAGAGGGTATGTCCAGTGGCGCCCGGCGGACTTTGACCACCCCTGTGGTCTCTGCGGGTGTTTGGTCGGGACGAGAATCCCGCGTCATTGGGGTCGGGTTTTATCCCGCGTCAGTGAGTGAATCTGGTTGCGTGCTATGGGGCAAAGGCCCCGCAGCACGCAACCCTTCTAGCCTGCTTCTGTAAGGACGGTGGGTGGCGATCCCGCCGTCCTCAGGCCCCGATCATGGAGGACGATAGTCTTGGGCGTAGTCGCGTAGTCTGGGGCGGCCTGGCCGCCGACTACGGAACTCGGCGGGGAGGGTACGCTCCCTCTCCCTCCCGGCCGCCTCCTTTGCGAGCATAACTTGCTCGCAGAAGGACACGGCCGCGTTCCACCTACTCCCGCTGGATACCATGGCTTGAAGCATGGTCCCCAGCGAGAGGGTATCCACGCCCAGACCCACTACGAGGTCCCGGCGCTGACTCGCCCACGCTGAGCACTCCACCAACGTGTGGAGTGCGGTGTCGTCGTCGGAAACCTCGCAGTGTTGACACCGGGGTGTGACCTCACGATGCATGCGAAACAGATAGCTACCGAAGCATCCATGCCCGGCAACCATCTGCGTCGCACGGTACGTGAGGTCACCATGCTGCCTCTGCAGCCAATCGTCCATGATCGGTCTCACCGCCGCGATGAAGATGGCACCCCCCTTGGGTTGCTCAAGTCGCACCCTCCATGACTCCATGAGATCCTGGCGGAGTTGGGACCGCTGGTCCTCGATTTCTCGAGACGCAGGACTGTGGTCCCACTCCAGCGCCTCCTTGCGCCATTGGAACAATGACGCAAGGGCTCTCGCTTCCAGGTCCCATGGAGGGGTCCCGGCTAGGAGACATGCAGCCTCTCCGGAGATCGTGCGGTACCCCCGTACGGTTCTGACGGCCAAGGTTCTAAGTGGTCTGTTTAACAGAGTCACGTTCCCCTTGACCGCCAACCTATCCGCCCATACGGGAGCCCCGTATAGGGCCATACTCCGCACGATCCCCAGGTACAGTCTCCTGCAGGAGGCGTTGGGTCCCTTTAGGTTGGGCATCAGTCGCGAAAGCGCGACCGATGCCTGCGTCACCTTGGGGACCAAACTTCGGAAATGTGGTCCGAAGTTCCATCGGCTATCAAGTACGATCCCTAGGTACTTCATCGAGGGCTTGATGCCGATGCTAACGCCTCCCACATTTATGCTGGAACCTTCTGGTGGACCGTTCCGAGGTCTGTGAAAACACAGAACCTCGGACTTGTGCAAGGCCACCTCCAGTCCCAGCTGCCGTATCCGACCCACGACTCGAGCAACACCCGTCGTGTCCTTAAGTGCTGCCTCCTGGTACGTTGCACCCCGCGCCGTGACGAGGGTATCGTCGGCGTAGCACGTTACGCCGACACCCCTAGGCAACGCACCCTAACACATAGACTACAATTTATAAAGATATTGTGTTTTTGATCTTTTATGTTTATCTTTAAGCGACGCGGCGCGACGGGAACGGGAAAAAATCCAAATTACCACGTGGACGAAGTCGCGGGCGACCACTAGTCTAAAATATAGTGTTCACTATGAGAGGAAATTTTATACTATTGATTACATAACACCGGGGACGAAAAGTATAAACAGAAGTAGCTAGTGACGCGCCACTGACCCCACGCCTAGAGAACGACTATTAAGTAGGGTCGGTTCACTTAAAACGACCCCTGGGATTTCAAACCCCGATTTACTGGACATAGAATGAGCAATAAAAATATAATTACATTGTTTTACTCTGAATTAACGAATAATGTAAGGAAAAAGGCGAGTAAATTACGTATTTAGAATGGAAAATCGGTACTAAATTACACTTTTGGGAGCGTTACAACAAAACAAAGTATTATTTAAAACACTTCGAGGTGACGGCTTTGAGTATTTGTGGTTAAAATTTATTTTGAAACTCAATAAATCTATATGTTTTGTGCAAAGTATTAGATCTTCTAGTGCTCTGGAAAGTTATTTTGGAAAGTTGTTCAGGTTTTCACGCTTCGTAATATGTTTGATACAATGAAAGCTGTCAGGAGGGAATGTGGGCCGACATAGTGAACACAAAGCTTTCACGGACTGCATAAAACTTACTTGGATATTTACGCAAAAAGCGTATCGCGGGGATCAATCGGTGTTTATCGTTGGACGAAATCTGTTGCGCGTGTGTAAGGCACGTAGCGCGCGTATTATCGCGCCTGGTGATCGCGAAGCGAACGATATTAGTACCATTCGTCTTTGTCGTACCGTTACCTAATTTGAATAATCGTTGGTGAGAATGCCGAGTGATTTGCCGCAACGCGCTTCACCTCTTAGACTTCGTACTCGTACAAGTGATGTCTTTAAGATATATGTATGATTTCATCAAAATTTTAAATTTATTTCATCTCAAAAAAGCAATTTAATTCAAATATTACAAAGAACTGAAGAAAGAATTGCCAAGTGAGAATTTTCTCATTACGCCACAAATCAACTGTTAAAACAAATATTTAAAAAGAGAAAGGAATCCACAGGCTACAAAACGTTGCTCACCCTGGCTACTGGCAAATGCGAAATCCGATTTAATTTATTTTTATCGCGGGCCTTTATAATTTCATTTTCGCACTTTCCATTTCGAGAAAAGGCCCGTGCCGCGGACTTGCGCTCTATCCGAATGAGATCTCTACGAAATCAGGTACAAAAGAACGATAATGAACGTTCACTGCTTGCTACGTAATCTAAATTATTATACGAGTCGAAATTCTTACTTGGCAACGAAAGAAATCTACTTTATCTCGGGCACCGGGAGATGTTTCATAAAATTAAAATGTTAGAGTCGGGCTCTTTTCTATGTTTACGGTGACGCTATAACAGTATTTCGATCTAATTATCACTCTTCGCCGGGAACGTTTTGATCCTCTTTATCTATTATTCTCGATGAATACAGAAATGTTTCTAATGAGGTGATTAAAGTCTGCGTTTAAGTAGAATAAATGTTATATTGACCAACAATAGTATATAATATCTTTAGGATCTACAACCTTATATTAAGTTGTAACTTAACCTCAAATGACTGTGTCGAATCTCATTCAACAGTAGTTTTTATATTCATATTAAATGCCTTAAGGTCCGAACTTTTGACGAGAATTTAGGGCACCTTAGATGACGGACTATTGTACGTTTCATTGTGAAATGTAGTCATCGTGACACTTTACAAAATAGTTGGGCCTGACGGAAAAAGCTCTGTCGACAGCTCGGTGCCACGTCTCATTTTTTACCGCCGTCGATATAAAGTTTATTTTTCGACATCTTTTTCCTCAACTTCTGGACTTACATTAACGTCGTAGCTTGTGAAATACAACATTCTGTAATATGAGAGCTTGAAATTACAAACCTAAAAAGATTCGAAATAAATATTTTAGACGTATTACACCTCCGTGACCGAATTGACTGATGCGTTTTGTCGGCTGCATATCGTATGACAGGTTAAATAAAGTGAAACTTTCTGTATTTAACTTTGTTGGACCCATGTAATAGAGTGTAAGCCTATTGTCTTTAACCGGGAACTATGTTTGCGAGAGCATCGTCCGTTGATTGATAGTGATAAAGGAAATGTTCGTTTTTTTAAGATTTCAGTGGTACCCGTCAAGGGTTCGTATATGAAATATATAATATATAAAAAGAAAAATATCCGTTTCAATAGTCTCAAATTGTAATACCAGTGAACTGTAATTAGGCAAATGCACAATATAACGCGAACTCAGCGGGACGAACGCTTCACCGCGTTGCCGTATTGTTCACCATAATTATTATATAACCGTACTTTTACAACACAATTAAAATTTAAGCGACCATAAAATTGGGCGGAAGATTGCAAATGCCCTATTTCATTTCGACAGAACGTGCCACGGTAGATACGCCAAAAGGTTGTGTTTATCTAAAATCAAATGTAATAGCTTCATCTTGATAATAATGTAACTTAAAGAGAACATTTGCATTAATATCGGTCTCTAGTAGAAATAAAAGCTAAAAAAACCATTAGAGAATGAAATCTGATACTAGGTACCGCACTGAGTGAATTAAAAACTGTGAAGATAGTAGAATAAGAATGGCGACTTTCTGTTATGTGAATTCAACAGAAAGATTAAAATGTTCTCGGCAAGTTCCACGTCGCACTCACAGTTTATAAAGCACCTTATTCGAAATAACAACGTGAACCGCTGTGGATGTCTAACTTAAATAAGATTTAATATTCCTATCCAACAAGAAACTTCTTGAAGGAGCGTGTGTAATCAAAATCTGCACTGCAAAACTTTCCACGATACCCTCCTAGCAATAGAAAAACCGACTCTCCGGTAAAAAAATAAATGAACTTGTCGCTTAAAACTAATTTCATTCCAAAGTTTAGTGTTAGAATAGTTTTTACCATGTTTCTCGTTCTAACTTGTGCACAGTTTAAAAATCTATTTCTTACAACTCGCGAAAAATCAACTTGCGAGGTGTTTACTCTGTGTGGCCGACTATGGACCAATGTGAACTAAAACTTAAACCACTTCTCGCTCGCTGCTAGGAAATTTTCTTTTAGAAATTAAGTAACTTTTTAAAAATATTTACAAACAATTTCGTTCTCCATAAATTGAGTTTCCCAATGAATAAGTTTTGAAATATATGTACTTATTTTAAGTGACAGACAGTGCCAATATTGCAATGCCAATATTGCAATGCCAATATTGCAATGCCAAACCAAGTCATAATTAGTTGGCTTACTAAAAGCATTTCTTTTTCTATTTCGTCAATTTCTTAAATTTTTCAGCTATATCCTGGGCCTATCGATAGGGGTTCCTGAGGTTGAGTTCATTATGTGTGATTTTGTTGAATATGTCTTCATTGCAAAGCGAGTGGGTTGCTAGGTTGTAGTTGCAAGCAATATAACCTTTGATGCCAGACATAACTGAGCTTGTTGGGATCCTACTAGACATTGGACAGAGTATCTACAGTAATACTTACACCTTAGTTGTTTTAATATTATTTCAATTTGTTTGCTTTGACTTACAATCACAATAAAACCTTCAACCTGATGCCACCCTCACCCTTCCGAACCCGAACAACGCGTGCCGGGCAGAGATGTCACTCTCACACTGTGGAAACCAACTTTAAACGTACGTAAGTGGCCTAAAACGCCCTGCCTGCGTCCGTGTTTCCTCCCACATATAATCCTGAGTTCTTTAAGCGAAGCGTGAAAAGGCACAACACTAGGTCGTCAAGTTGAGGGTCACACTATAGTATTTCTGTGTACTATGAGAGTCGCCCACAACCGCCAGACGTCGCCACAGCTTATCTCGTCGGCGGCTTCGTCAATTTATAGACCTAAATATATATATAAAAAATAGAAACTGTAAATTATCCGTCTATCGTTAAACTGACGTGTAAAACGATAGGAGAAGATTGCAACATACTACAAGTAAATAGGTACTAATTTACAACACATATTTCAGTTCATTCTAGTAGTTAGTGTATTATGTCAAATATGGCGTTGGTATGTAGATACATTGTATGATGCAAATGTGTAGGCGTGGCACAAGAAACTTGGCAACGAACGCGCGGTCGCGCGATCCTCGAAATCTGTGTGCTTGCTTATCAGCTGTGATTCATACTTACATAGCACACTACACAACAATGTAACCACCACATGCCGTAGTAACATTTACCACATTCAAACACTACATTACCAGAGTTTGTGGTAATGCTACTTAGTAACTGCACGCTACCAGACTTCATTTTAGGTACTTTGTGGATAATTACCTAAGAAATTTCGGTACTGAATACCGTCTTGTAGAGTAAAAATCTGAACCTACTGATGAAATTCTTGGAATAATTTTTGACCGGATCTGCGAGTGAAGCTCTGTATGTCTGGTTCACAGACATGTATATAAAGCTCAGAAAAATGCTGAGGCTGAATAACGAAATAAAAACGATGACTCGCAAAGTCGTATGGAGGCGAGCCAAAATATCTCGGCCAGATACCAAACAATACCTGCTGCCGTGAAACAATAGCGAGACAAGAACATGGTGACGTTAACAACATTTTTTAACTTGCAGGTCGTTACAAAATACAGATAACAGCGCACGTGCCTTTTATAGCTGAAGATGTTGAGGGAGACGGGGCAAAACATTTGAGTTTTATTGCCACACTGTAAATGCGTATAACAAGAATTTTGTACTCTGTTACTCGGAGAAACACAACATTTAGCGTTTTTTCTTAGTTGTTCTATCCAGAAAGAAAAAAATACTTGATTTGTAGCGATTAGAGCGAGCGGATAGTGATTGATTCCTTACGGCGCGAGGCGCCCGCGACGCGTTGCACCCTCCACTCGGTGTCATGCCCACCATTGTGCCCCCAGATTTATTTCTGTTTTACCGTTTTTATTGCGTACTCGGAACTTATAACGAAATAGTTACGGCTGTTAAAAGGTTTTATTGGTTAACCTTCGGCGTGTGCGGTCATAAAATAGATTCGTAACCAAAGAAGCGTACGCATACCGCTAGATTTATAACTGTATCACGTGAAAAAGAAACAAATTTGCCCTGCATAAGGATATAAAACAGGAGATATAGCACCAATTTATTGGTAAATTGTGGAAATCTCAGATAATAAAATATCTTCTATTGAATATTGTATGAAAAGAGTTTTACGGGTCTCACTCATTTCACTTCATTTTACTACCAACCTTTTTATGCAGGACCTCAATATCTCAGAATACAAAATATCCTTTATGGTGGATGTAAATTGTGTTATTAGCGATGTCAATGGAGTTTGTGCCTTACCTGTCACAAAGACGTATGAGTATTATAAAACCTTTCGAAAAAATATTTTATGAACGGTCTTTTAAATATAATACCTAATTATATTCAACTTCTAAGTATAATTTCTAAACGTGAATTTAACTGAATAAAAATATATGTTTGTACTTATTCAGTCAGTCAGTTCAGAAAGTTATGAATTACTTATAATAATTGTTAAAACTAGTGGTCCCTCTATGGTCGAACAACGATTTGCCAGTATATTTAGTCCCACGTAATAGGAGGCAAGCCTATTGCCGTCACCGGGCACATTTATAATGGGTTATGTCCAAAATGGCCGAATGAATTTAATAAAAAGTAGCAGCTATATTGTAATTTTGGAAAAAAAATGAAACCCGTTGCCTTGCAATGAAATGTTGATTAAAGGCAACAAATCTTACGTGTCCAGCCATGGCACAACCAATTAAAGTCCTGGGCGTCTCGGACTATCTAATACTACTATGACTCCTAATATTGTTTCTGCATAAACTGGTCGTTACAAAACCGATATTCCTCCATGAAACCATGAAAGTTACTGAATTCACCACTTAAACTCAAAAGTAGGAAATCTACTAAATCTTAACGTACTTAATTAAGTCTGAGATAAATTAAAACTCTATCGGTTTAAGTGGCAGTCGTGTTGTAACACCGCGAACTCTTTCATCCAACCCGACATTATTAATAAGGGACACGCCTCGGTTGCTGTGATTTATCTGCAAAAATAATGACAGTACGCCGTGGGCAATCACAATTAACAAGTTTATGAGTTTATGGCGGCAGGATGATTAGAGTAAGTTGTCGGTGTCACTCTTCTTTATTCAAATATGCAAATTGTTTTCTAGTGTATGTTGTCGAAGTTCGGTTGTTGGTTGTTTAGCATAAATAAATCGCAGGCGCCGTCGTCGCCTACTCACAAATCTGAACGATAAACACCGTAGTGACTATGCTTTGGTCAATTTATGTTTATTTTTAAATGATTATTTTATCTATTAGCCCCAAGTCACGTCTTCATCCTTAAAGGGAGATACAGAGGTGCTTATTACGCCTAAATTTAGCCCCATAAATAAATAAAATACATACATTATTTTAGTTATAGAAACAGTTTTTTTTTATTTATCCACGGGTGCTAGTTATAAGCAAGATAGTTATATATCTAATTCTAACATGTATTTATTAGTCTGTAAGACTTCTCCAAAAGTGTGAAAAAATAAAATAAAATAAAACATACATAGACGTACAATAATTAAGGTAAAGAAGCGAGATAGTGTTCCATCACTTTCTTCTTGAAGCCAGAAACAGTTCTGCAGTTCCTTATATCGGTTGGAAGAGCGTTTCACAGTCTGACGGCATGAACGGTAAAAGAGTTGGAAAAGTAGTCAGATTTGTGAGAAGGACAGTTGAGGTGGTAGGAGAGGTAAGGCCGGCCGTCCGGCACAATGCATACGATGCAAGCATCAGTGTGAACCGCTCCCGCAGGTAGGAAGGACATGAGGGACCTTTTGCCGTTTCATATTTGCCAAAGCCTTGTCCATTCGTTACCAGTGCAGTTCGTTCAGTACCGGTGCACAGTATGCACGTGAGAATTACTGGGACACTTAAAATGAGCATTTTAAATTAAGTTAGAGTTAGTAAGACAATTTCTTTAAATTAATATATGAATTAGTTAATCGAAAGTAAATCAACTTTTAGTGTTAATGGGAACATAAGACCAAATAGGGAGAATTTATAATATCGGATAATATAAACCTAATCCTTAACACGCACATTCGTATTATGTTCTTAGCACCGTCGTCGGTATTACGAAGTTATGAATGATTTCACCTCAATATTTTGAACGTAATTTCAAGTTGTAATGTTCTACCTCATTCAGTCCTTATGTCCCGGTTTATAGGTGTTTAAATACCGGGTATTACCTCACGACCCAGGATTAAGAGAAGTTATCCGTTCCGACCCTACATTGGACCTGTAGTGTTATAATCCAAATGGAAATCCCGTTTCTTACTTATTGCGTACGGTTTATTTTACAAGAACGACGAAATACTAATTTGTTTGAAAACTTTTTAATTAACATTTCGATTTAAATTTTTTATTTATTTTGTTGGTTCTGCAATAAAGGTTGTAGACCGCTGTAGGGAATTTTAAATACAATGACAGACCTTCATTAAACAGTGAGTTTGTGCAAGACAGGATGGCGATGACATGGACTACAACTCTCTAGGTCCAGTAGAAAAACATAACTAGGGATTAAATTATCAATGGTCTAAAAAACCTTACAAAATAAATAAAAATGGCGACATTAAAACCAACATCAAACAGTTTGTACTCGTTAACCGACTGCGGTTAAAAGTGTAAGTGACAGTTAAGTCCATTAACGTTGAAGCGAAACGGTGGATGTAAATAATTAAGGGGCTAGAATGTCAACAGCAAGCTGAGCTTTTAATTCTTATTATACTTTTTTACTGTCTTATTAAAGACTAGCTGACTACCGCGGCTCCACTCGCGTGATATAGTTTTCACGTTTCTGTATCCCGTGGACATTAGCGGAATAAAAGTAGCCCATGTCATTCGGGGATAATGTAGCTACTTATTACTAAAAGAATTTTTCAAAACCAGTTCAGTAGATACGGAGCATATTCAATTCAAAAACCAATCAAACCTTTCGTATTTATAATATTAGATACAGCATAATTTTTTACGCGTAGGTATCTTGTACCCGTAAAATACTTTAAGTTAGTTTAAGTAGTATTACTCGTACCTGATTACCAAATTCTGTATCGAATAAACACACTAACTTGCTCATTAATTATATTACGTTTTCTAAGTTTGGTTTATTTAACCAAACATATAAAGATTTTGACTTTATTATTTAAGGTCAGATTTTAAATAATTTAAAACAGAACTTAAGTGCACTATAAATATACATTTATGCAGTACGTTTTGTAATAAATAGTTTGATAAATTTTCATCTTTACAATAAGCTGTGGTAAAATAAAACAGTTCCTTATTCTGCATGCATATTTTTCACGTACAAATATCTCCCACGTGGCTTACAATAAGTTAGAGAACAAGAAATTTCGCTCCATACATATTTAGAAACTCTAACGTTGCGATAAACAGTTTATCATCCAGAACTTGGCCGTATTGATACTTTTGGTGCACTCAGCATTAATAACTTGGAATGAACTAAGAAGTTGTAAGCGAATCCTCGTAATCCTCGAGAGAGATTTATTCGAACCCGCGCGTAGGTAACGCAGTGCGGCTACGGCTCGTAGCTGGTTCTACGTACGTAGCACTTCGTAGAAAGTGTAGTGATTATACCGAATATCAATTAGTTTGGTTATGTGAAAGTTTTATACTGTGTACTTTTCAGCTTTAAGAAGTGTTTATTTTCTCGTTTGTAACTAACGGGATTTCTGGAATTAACTATCTCTGTGCTGCTTTTTATCCGAAAGGCTTATACCGCAACTAAGGTTTTAGTTAAACATTGTAAAAATAACTCACTTTGTAATTGAAATCAATTTGCGTACGAAAGTATTCCACGATGGAATTTCTCTGTCCTGTTTTAGATAGTTAGAAGTCAATAGAATAAAAAATAGAAAATTAAAAATTCCAGTGAGTCCGTTCATCGTTTCCTATTCACTGCTGTGCAGACATTATTACACAAGGCATTCTGAGAACTCGGCCAACTTACTTTATAATCGAAAATAAAAATACTTGTTATTTTGCGATCAACAGTTACAGGAGGATAAATATAGCATCAAAGCATTTACAAGGTTACTTTTTTGTTAATTTAAACCTCGAGTTTTGGTGAGACTTACAAACTTTTATGATTTTTATATTACTAACTGATGATCTTCGCCCGCATTTTTTTTAAATTCCGCGTGACCGCGGCTTCTCCTATGTCCATTGCTGCGGGCGTCTCTGGTACATACTAGAGGATATTTCCAGTACGGTCTTTACCCGCATAGAGTAATTCCCTGCATATTTGCCAGGTTTTGATGAAACAAAGCTTGTATTTTTTTTTTGTGAAAACCGTAGATTAACTTATAAATCCTCTACATACAGGGTGTCCCAGAAGTCGACGTCAAGCCAGAATCGGGTAACAGGCTAGGTCATAATAGTTGTCAGAAAAATATAAAAAAAAATCTAGGTCTAGTATTTTAAAAATTATAGACGTTCAAAGAAAAGTAGAGAAAATCTACGCCTTGTGAATGTTGTTTCATTCCTGTTGCTACAGATATGTACTTTTTTGTTTTGTTTTTTCTCTAATGTAACCCTGAATAATTTTTCTTTAAAGTCTAAACTGAAATTTAAAGTCAATTTCTCTAGCTCGGAAGTAAAATTTGCCCCATTTGCCCAACCAAAAATTCAAAATAAATACTTAGATCAGTTTTAACTGGCCACACTGAAAAAAAAATGTACTAGGTGAGTTAGGCAAGTAACTTTAAAAGTTAGCGCGTTTAATAAGGATTCTAAAACTGTAAAATACTCAATAGTTTATTTCTCGCATTGCGGGCATTTTTTAATTTTTGAAAGAAAACAGTTTTTAAAGTATGTTAGGAGGAATATGTTAAAAGTATTTTATTACTTTACTTAGAAGTGATTCTGATGTACCTGTGGCTTTCCACAAGGCCGTAACTCTTAATATTATAGCTAGAGCAGTACCAATAGACTGATTTGACGAAGTGTGAGCGAGACAGATAGCTAGTATTATTTGATTGAGATAGAGATACCTAATTAAAATGTGATAGTTGTCACTGACGTTATTAAATAAAGCAACAATAATGGAAAAACTTTGATTTATTAAAATTACAACAGATGTTCAAACTGCCTTCCTTCAACCATAATGCAAGCTCGACATCTTCTTAAAAAAGATCGCGATATCTGACGGGCGAATCTTCCGTTCTTAACAAATTCAGCTGCTTCCGTTAATCGTTGCCGCAATTCGTCAAATCAGTCTATTGGTACTCCTATAGCTATAATATTAAGAGTTACGGCCTTGTGGAAAACCACACAGGTACATCAGAACCACTTCTAAGTAAAGTAATAAAACACTTAAAAAACTGTATTTTTTTTCGAACATTAAAAAAATGGCCGCAATGTGAGAAATAAACTAGTGTGTGTTTTACAGTTTTAGAATCCTTATTAAACGCACTAACTTTTAAAGTTACTTGCCTAACTCACCTAGTACATTATTTTTAGTGTGGCCAGTTAAAACTGAGCTAAGTATTTATTTTGAATTTTTGGTTGGGCAAATGGTGAAATTTTACTTCCGAGCTAGGGAAATTTACTTTTAATTTCAGTTTAGAGTTTAAAGAAAAAGTATTCAGGGTTACATTAGAGAAAAAACAAAACAAAAAAGTACATATCTGTAGCAACAGGAATGAAAAAACATTCACAAGGCGTAGATTTTCTAAAATGTTTTTGAACGTCTATATTTTTTTAAATACGAGACCTAGATTTTTTTATATTTTTCTGACAACTATTATGACCTAGCCTGTTACCCTATTCCGGCTTGACGTCGACTTCTGGGACACCCTGTATATACAAGAATGAAAAAAGGTCTTTTTTTGTTTTTTATTAATCTTTGCATATCGCCCGCATTAATTTTCAGTTATTTTTTTACTGTTTTTACACTAAAGATAAATATAAGTTAACAATTTTTTTTTGTAGTAATGTGTCTTAATTTAGAAATTATGTAATTTAATATTTTAATATTTATTTATTTAGTTACAAAGGAACTTTTACAAATAGCTTGTTACACTTACAAAATTACATCAATATCAACATACAGAGGGAAGCGACGGCGACTGTAGTAGTATGAACTGTGTCACACTCACCAGCGTCTCCCACCCGGTACTTGGTGCTTAATGTGTAGTCTATTGCCAGTCGAGTTCAGATTATATTAGCTTAGTTTATAAGCGATTCAATGTGTTGTGTATATGTGTCCATCACCTGACGCAGAGTTCGTTCTTCCCACGCATTACTGACACGATATAAAGGCAAATTTTCTTTGTTCTAATAAAATTCACCGAGCTAAGAGTATTTTGGTATCTGAGTTTCGTACGTACATCATTTGAATGAATACGTTACACTTGGATTAGCTCGTGCCGTAATGGGTACAAAGTGAATATATAATGTTAAAATTTGTAAATACCGGACTAATTTCTCGTCCTCAAATGTACACGCTCAAAGTGACACGTTTACGCTTATTTTGTGTACAATTCATAGAATGTATGAATAATTTTGACTGAATGTAAAGTATTTTTAATTATGTTGATGAATTCATAAGTGTATTTATCAAATGATCACATTTTATTAATAAGACGTAGATATGTCTTAAACCTAAATGCGACTTGTTCTCGATAATACTAACAGTTGCTGTTCTCTGCTGTTCTCTCTGAGACAGTCTTGATAATGCCTCGTTTAGAGGCGAAACAATTGTCGACGTTTTGTTGTCCTTTTAATTCTGCGAAAAATTAATGCTATTATATAAATTTAAAAGGTTTTTTCTTAAAAACATTTTACTTACCATTGTTTTTTTTTAATACTAACAGTGTTTTCATATTGTCCGATCAGATTACGAAATCGGAAGTGGACCCGATATCGGGTTAAGTAAAATATATGTACTCGTCCAGTATACGATGTCGGGTCAGACAATTCCAAAACGTACTAAAGGTACCTTATCTTATGGTTCTCCGACGTTTTGGTTGGATTGTATCAACACAGTGGTCAGGGGTGGGCTGGATTTTGTTTGCAGTAGTGATGTATTGACATGCTATGATGGTCATCATTCAATCATGCTGGCTTGGAAATAATAGTATACCACTGTTGTGGTAGCAAATAAGTAGTTATTATTAAAACTGATCCATCCGTTAGACTACTATAATAGCACAGTTAGACAGCAGATACACAGATACACGTCATGTTACGCCTCTTTTTCCGTCAAGGATTAAAAACCATATTTACCACTTGAGTATAGCCGCGGTTATACGCTAACATATAACTATATTATACACCCTTCTCCTATATTTTAACCAAACACGTAACAACGTATCTATGATCACAGTTTGTAACTTAATTTTCAAAGACGTTAAGCACTGATCGATTAGAGATACACACTCAAGCGGTAATTCTGCGCGGTTAATCAACAAGCGAGAAAGATAAAACCGAAAGTTTAACGGTAACTCACGTTATGATTACAGGATCCACCCGCCATCAAAGTTGTCGAAATGTTGTAGGGAAGCGTGAAATCATTAAGGCTTGAGATAATACGGTTTGAGCTAATGAAGCGGTGCCCTCTGTGATACTACGACATCTCGGTTATACAACCTGCGGGCCATGTTCGAGTTTTAATCCAATATTTCTGACAAATTTCGAAATTCGAATATCGCATAAAAAACAAATCTCAGCTGCCAACTATCGAAATATTTGATATGTGATTTTATACAGCATAAAATTTACAATCCTCTTTTATAACAAAAGTTGAAAAGTGTCATCCCTGGCAGTAAAAAACGAGCACATTTTATCCGACTCAGAGAGATTGGCAATAAGCCTCAATATAATCCCAACATTTCCAACTATTCGAGATCAAATAGTAGGACGGACGTGCTGACGAGTCCCATGATGCCTTCCATCTCTGCTTAGTTGGATTAGCTCGCATCATTAATCGCCGGAATTGCGTTCACGTGGCGTCGACCCTCGCGACCCGGGAATCTTCAATTAGAAACAAACTTTATAATTATAAATCTATCGATCGAGCGTACCTTATGCCTGTCTAACGTCATGAGCGTGGTTTTAAGTGAATAGGAATGTTTGATTTCGAGAAATGACTTCGAAGTTGCGTTTGGTTATATTTATGTACAACATTATTTAACTAAAACTATTTTAAAACAGGAATTAATATCGCACAATAAAGTTTATTAATTAATAAATCAAATAATAATTAGTCATGAGGTTTTTGGCATAATTTATATTGTAAGAAACTATTTTATATTTCATTATTGTTCTAATTAATTATATGTTACCTCTGTAAATGTGTCCTCATTCGCCACTAATCTCACATATATAGTTACTTAGAGTTAAGATAAGTTTTCAGTTAATACGATAGGATTTTTATACGATAATTTATGTAATATAATTGACAGTTATCGCCCAATGCTGTCATAGAAATATTTAGATTTAGGTACGTTAAGATAAGTAAGTGTGGTAGATTTGTATAGCTTGCTGTATTTACCTATTATATGTATTTGTTACGTATGTAAGAGTGTATCAAATTTTGATGAATCATAATAAATAAATAAATTATTTACAGCTATTTGAATGTTGGAAATTTATACAAATCTACTGTTAGGCTTACAGAGATGTCAACAATCAATCAGGCATGTGCTAGCTCCATCTATCAATATGTCAAGGCACATGTCACGCCACGCCAGATGGCAGCACTGGTCGCAGATAAATTAGAAAACCATTTTCGGCAAGTGACTTTTATTTTGACATGGTAAATTTTGAAGAGAGAGTGTGGTTGTTCTAATCCAATTGTTTAGAATAATAAATAAAAATAAATATTTTGGACATTCTCACACAACGTCATCTAGCCCAAACTAAGCTATAAAGCTTGTGCTATAAGATCTAGATAACTGATAAACATACTTATATATTTCTAAATACATAATATACAAATACATAATATACATAAAAAACACCCAAACTCCGAAACGAACAACTTCAATTATTGAAGTTGCTGAAGAACTGCCTCTTCGGCCGTATGCGTAATCGGAGGTTCGTAACCCGTTTCGGTAGAAGAAAAAATCTCTTCATACGAAACCAGTAACGAAAGAAGAGGTTTTTTTACACGATACTAGTTTTGATAAAACCTTTTTTGCTATAATAAAATTTGTAACACTCTTATTTCTGTTTTCTACATTGTATTATTTTTAATGCCTTTATTTATTAATTCCATCCACCACCGCAGGCAAAATATGTAAAACAAATATTATAACAACTCAAATAACACGTTATAAAAAAACTCGCGAATTAAATTTTCTAAGAAATTTGCCTAATATATTCATTGAAAATAAAGCCTCATTTTATAATACGGGAGAAGATGATCTTTATTTTTTTATTACGGTTGAAAGCGGGTCGTTTGGAACAATTTAATCACGAATTTAACGTCCGCGGCACGTTCTCGATTCGGACACTTTTATGACATTAGACACTCGACGCTAAATGCTGAGGCTTAAAAAGGGTTGATAGCGGTTCTGCTGTCACCTGGAAAGGCTCGGGACATAAAGGTACCTTCATCATAGTACGGCCGGACGTTCATTGATAATTAATGGCTTGTGCCAGTGTAACGAAAACAAACGACTTGTGGCACGCGCACGATAGCGATTAATATCTTCGCGGGTGCAGCAAAAACAGACCTACGCTCGTAGCCTTGGCGTGATAAATCATATCTTCTCGAGACACAAAAATAAATGAAGCTAATGATTAACGACGATGAATATGATGAGTACTTTACCGGATTGAATTGAGTGAATTTTAAATATGCAGAAAATTATTCTTGTGTATAAAATTTATCTCAATGTTATTTTCGTGGAGTTTACAAAATCCTCCACTTCCATAATCATGTTACAAATTGATCCCGTATAGTCTTATAACCTACTATCTGGCGGAACTAATTTAGTATATTATGGAATAAAATAAACGATTTTTTTTCTACGAAATTATTTATAAATTTGAACAATACTTGTACATATAACAACTATACGGCATTCATATTATGTATTGTAAAATGCAACACTGCAGACTCATTGTATACAGCAATGATTGCTAAATTCACTTAGTGATTTAATTTACAACAAGCCAAGAAGGAATTCGTTTTACAAAATATTTAACTTACCTACTCGAATATTTTTCGCTTTTATTGTACCCGCCTGACAGTACCAAACTGTCAATGGAAGTCAATAATGTCAAGAATGTCGGTATGTAAGGATTGAGTCAGTACTCGGTATCGACTTAATAAAATGAATAAATAAAGGTATTTAAACAGTTGCAATTCCTTATAGATTTTTTTTTATTTGAACCTCATTTATATCAAGAACAGTTTATTCTTAGTTGAGTTAAATAAACACATCGTAATTATGAAAGTATGTTTTGTAAAGTTCAAATTATTTTGATCATCGGCTTATAATTTTCTACTTGATAAGCATGTTGCTTATCGAATATAACACTAAAAAAAAACTTATATCACCTTTAGTAAAATATTTAATTACATAAATACACATCGAAAACCTATATACTCGTATATTATTGATATTACGTCTCAATCTTATAATTTCAAAAGACTCTTTATTTGATTTAACGATAATGGTCCCAGTAGCGAGGCCCGCTAGTCCCCAGGTACCTTATACATACAATATCGGAAATTGCGTTAACCACATTCGAGTACCAGGAAATTAGAAACGTTCAAGGGTATAATCGAATGTCTCTCTCTCTCTAGTGTAGAAATAAACTCGCCTTGTGTTATCGATGTGGTTCTGTACCCATTTGTGCGTAATGCGACGTGCTTTAATTTTTCGGTTTCCTTTAGTAACGGAAGACCAAACTATCCAAAGATAACATGTTTTGAAACAAATACAAATAATATTATTTGCTTCACTTACTAAATAACGTTTAATAGAATATCTAGAATATATATTTTTGAATGCACCTAACTAATTTTGTCAAGCAACTGAAAGGAGTTGAGTTCTACAAAGACAATTGAAATTCAATTTGCTTTCAATTTGAACACACTCACTACTCAATTTACAGTACGCGAACAGCACTAATAACTCCTGATTGTTATCATAAATTTTTCTTAAGATTAAGTTGTCGCCAGTACAGACGCCGACAAACTGCGCTAATTACGTTAGTGAACCTCGTCCCTGGCCCCTAAAGTAAACGACTCCGCTTTCTGTGTAAACAACCGCTCAAGTTTACCAGGAAAAATTCGCAAACCCACTTATTTATGTCTCAGAGGTATACGGTGACGGTACGACGACATAAGTCACACGATGTACTGAAATCGGTCGAATGTAAAAATAAATTAGGTTACAGATACAAATAAACTAATTACAGCTATTTGTAATAAAAGTGAGGATATGATTTAGTATAGTCTTAATACATTTTACACGCAAACAGTTAGGTAAATACAGAAATAAAAATTGTTCAAATATCAAGGAACAATTTTTTAGGCGTGTACTAAACTAATATGGCAGAAAAAAATATTACAAAAAGTCAAGCTCTCAATTCGAGCCCGAACTATCCAGATATTATATTTCCGAATGTATTGATCCCCCAGGATACTATGTTCGGTTTCGTTTCGGTAGAACTTTCAATCCCTCTGCGTTTTGGGAGTTGCACTGGACAATCTTATCAAGGAGGGAAGAGGGGAAGATTTTCCAGTGACCGGCTGTCCCTCTTACCTTTAGAGGATTTCCCTGGATACAATCAGGGCTCGAGAATTGGATTTAAAATTATTATGCCACATGATTAAATGTTTTACAGTCGAACACCTATGATTTTCTTACATAAAAAAACATACAACTACCCAAATGAATTAATTACATGAGTAAATAATATTTGCAATTATTTTGAGCATAGATTTTGAGTCTAGTTGTAATGGAACATTCCAACGTACATTATAAAACGATAAGGAGAGTAGGTCACGAATACATGTATCTAATTGTTGAACTATAGGGAGGTGGGAGTTGTTCTCCCAGATAAGTGGTGGTAGGCGGTAGCAACAAACGAAAGTTCTCAGTGTAAGATCGCATTAGAGACCGCGCGGCCCGTGACTGTCGGAGATAATGCCATTGCAATACCCGGGATCCGATTGTATTGGCAAATTGGATCAAATGCAGCGCTCACCGGCAAAAGATAAGAGCCGTATAGGGGTATAGAGGTAATATCATGTTGTGGCTATCTGGGGCTGATCGCTGCCGTGACCGGCCGCATGAAAATCGAAACGATCCACTGTAATACTCATACTTCCTCGTAGATTTTTTTATTATCTTCTGTTCCAGTATTTCTTTTGTGGATTGTAATCGATTTCATACCAGTTTATTCCATGTTGTGAAGCATTCACCACTTATAAATATACATCTGAAAATTGAAGTATCTTCTTACAGTCCCTTGTGGAAAGCTGAGCAACTCGATATAGGTACTTATTTTGCTTTATATTACGAGTCAGTTAAACAATATGGAATTGTGTATAATAATGACTGTATAATATCTGACTGATAGACTGATCTTGTACTAGTATTATATCTAGACTTATATATTAATTACAAACAAAGGAAATGTACATTAGCAAGGTGGGGTGAACATAACAGCAACTCTTAGGTACGTGCTTATTTGTATTTACATAAACGCACGTACCAAAGTAATATTATAATTTGCTGAGGTTGCAATGACAGAATATAATACAAGTTACATTCTATGGCTTCGCCATACTTTACCACAGAGCATTACAAAGATTACAAAGACCTTTTAAAATTTTAACAGAAACATTTTAAATATTGAATGGAATCAGGCGTTACCTGGCGAAAGTCCATGATAAAACAATGGAGTAAGATGTTGAATTTTTATATAATTGCACTAATTTCGCTAAATAGAAGACATATACGATCTCACATTAAAATCACACATTAAAATTTAACTAAATGATAGATTACTTAGACATTATGGAAAACTAAGTAAAACATACAAAATATAATAAGTATGGTTACAATCTTATTTATAATATGAAAATGATGATGATATTGAAACTTATTTACCCGACGTAATGGGGTGAATTTTAAATTTGACGAGAGGGTGTCCTACTCAACTATGTATGGAGGACCGGGCCTCTCCACGCGACTCACATCCGGTTGCACGCATAATACTACGAACCCATTGTCTGCCTGAACACAAAGTAAACCGATTACGTGCTAAAAATTCATAAAGCCATTGGCATCCTTACACAAAACGTCAGACGTTTAGTAAGTGAACTTGGTGATTACTGTTTATGATACAATTGTGCCTTAATAATGTCGATAAGGCCGAACATGGTTAACGAGCGTAACAAAAACACAGAGTATCTACCCACCGACTCATAAAAATATAAGATATTAATAAAATCATCATCATCAACCCTCATTTTAAACCGCAAAAATCTCAATAGGGTGATAAACAGTACGGCACGCTTAGCCTTATCTCCCCTTGACTTATGATATCATTATTTCTCTTTTTTCGCCAAAAAATATCCACAAAAACAAGAGCGCAGTGGGCATACTAATTTTCATCGGCCAATATATTGGTACCGACGCCGTGGCGCCTGCAGGACCCTTCTTAATAATTTTACCATTAACAATCACACAAAACTAGACCATAAATAGATTAATAAAGCACACGAAGTTGTTTTTTTTTCGTTTCTGTTTGTTTGTTTATGTGCATCCGAAGATACTGAATGGGTCTTATTGCGGCTTTGCATAAAACGATTAAGCTTAGCTCAAGACAACCAAATAATAGATTTTGTTTTATCAAACGGAAGGAAAAAGTTAACATTATTATGATAAGCTCAAAGCTCTAAGCGTTTCCTTATATATACAATAAAATAGACGCAAGTAATTTCAATATTAAATCTCATAATTCAAATTTCTCCCGTTGTTTACAGGACACGCATCGGTGGCTTATAAACTTTCAAAATCTACCCGCATCCGTAACGAAAGCCTGCAACCGTTATTTATGGAAAGCCACGTTTCGTTGTTGTTGTCGGTTTTCATTTTAACGCTTAATATTTTTCTATTTATTGTATTTTTGTGATCATCGGTGCCTACAAAATGATTTGTTTTTCTGCGTGCTCTTTCTACGCCCTTAATTCTGGTTATTTGATTTATGAACAAGCCGTAACACTCCACGTACGTTCAGCACATCCAAACATAAATATATCATACTGACATTGCGTGTCCAAGTAACTCACACTTATAACCAGGAAGATTATACAAACCCTCATAAATTGATGTGATTTATTGAGAATTTGCATCACCAATATATCCATCTGTGTGAACGTAAAACGTTTGGACGTAAAATAGAAAGGATGGAATGTGATATAAATGGGCACTTGCATATAGAATCTCGGATTTTACAACCATCTCGCATATCTTAAACTGAAATATCACCCGTATCATATTCAATCGTAGCTATCTGTGTTACATACTTCGTCAACAGCAAAGAGTTTTTATTTATTATAATCTTTTTATATATACTATTATATACCTCTTCATACAACACGTTTGCTTAGCCATTTTTCTTCTGCGAATCTATTTTACTTTTCGGAAACTGAATTTTACCAGACAAAAAGATTACTAAATGTTATTAATATTGTAGATCAGTTTCATCGCGAAAATTATAATAATATAATTATAATATCAGAAGGGTTACCTATATTTCGTTATTGAGCGAAGCGAGCGTAGCGAGCGGAGCTCCTTATCAGGTGACTCAAATGCAACTCGATGTGAAATTTTTTCTCGACAACTACCCAACCGATTTTCATGATTTTTTCACTCAAAAATCAAGCATTCTCAGGAGCAGGTTTTGTTTGAGACCGAATTTTGATTTAGGACCCTCAAAAAAAGTTATTGACCAAAAATATGTCAACAACCGATTTTCATGATTTTTTCACTCAAAAATCAAGCATTCTCAGGAGACCGAATTTTGATTTAGAACCCTCAAAAAAAATTATTGACCAAAAATATGACAATAGTTGCTACGCTATTGCATGCTGTGCAGTACCACGGCAGCGACCGCAGCTCCTAGTTATACTTAGTAGATTTTCATTATATTATATGAAAAGGTGTCAAACACCAGACAGATACGTCAGATTAAAGCTCGATTGTGCTCGTCTCAATGGGGCTTTCAAATCCAACCGGAATACCGGTTTTATGTCGTAACACGGGAAGTGGCAACTTGAATGACGGTACCTCATCACTAGACACGTTTTAGTATCATCAAAATACACTAAGAATTTCCATCATCTATCTTAAATTTACTTGTAACAACTCCAGAGTATATACACGTAGAAAACCATATTACTTAAATGAAAAACACTTGGATTTAAAACGCACAACGTAAGAGGAAAGAAACATTTGTAAACAGTGGCTTTGTTTGAATTGAAAAACAATAAAGTGATTTAATGGGAGCTCTTAAAACTGTAAGAGATTTCTTTTTAAACAAACTAGAAATGCAATTGGAAAACACTTCACGGATATATAACGAGATCCGTATAATACGATTTCTTTAACAATAGGTATGTACTTCGACTGCATTGAAGTTTTGTTGTTCAATTAGAATTAGACCTTGGTAGATATTGCTTTGTAAGACTTATTTAGTAGGTACAGTGAAACTATATTATTATATTATGAACATTACCTGTTTGTGATTTTATCTTTTTATTTAAGGACATGTTTATATTTTATCTATTTAAAGACTTACTGGACTGATGTTCCGAGACAAACAACTTAACTGTGTATAAAAGGTGTTACTTACTGCAGTAGAATCTATAACGATACATACCTGGAATGTAAAGAAACGTATATTAGTGAAAGACGGTACTACACAAATCGTCAACACGCAAGTCTAATAACGTTTATAAATACAAAGTAAACATTGAAATATTGCTAGGAGACAGCGCCAAGGTGTGGTGGAATATCATTTTTCAAGAACCGAGTCGCCTGATAGCGAGTAACAACACTTCGTTCTAACCGCAGGTTTGACGGTGCTGTGATAGATAGGAAATGAAGACAGATTAACCTTGCGTGACTATACGAGCCTCACGTTCTGCTTGACAACGACATAAATAAAATATTGCGTTAGCAACTCTTGTTTACTTATTAATTCTGCGGCAAGGAATACAAGTTATTAACTAGCGAAGCCCGCGTGTCTACTTTTCCTGTTTCAGTTATCAGGTGGAATCAATTCCTGGGATACCAATTATTTTGTACTAGTGGTCGCCCGCAACTTCGTCCGCGTGGTAATTTGGATTTTTTCGCGTTCCAGTAGTATCGCGCACTCGGTTTGTCATCGTCGCTTCCTACTTACATGACACTTTATCGTCATATTTTGAACAATTCACACAGTATCTTTATAAATTGTAGCCTATTTGTTATTCTGATGTATAAGCTATATTATTGTAAAGTTTTATTAAAATCCATTCAGTAGTTTTTACGTGAAAGACTAACAAACATTCATCCATCCATACATACATACTCACAAACTTTCGCGTTTATAATATTAGTAGGAAGTAGGATACCTATCTCCTATGCCTCCTTCCTGGTCATCTACTTGTGGCTATATAATTATACACTCATTTTATTTTAGATTCAGTGTGCTTAATAAACCCTATCCTGACAACCTTTGGTTATGTAATCTTGATCACTACTAAACTTTAGCACAAGTGGCTAACTACCATATTACCCAATATAAAAATATAAGTTTACCAGTAAAGAAATATTTTATGCCTAGGTAATGTATTTTCATTTGACATCCATTGATCATTTTCCTTAATTTTAATCTTTACACAAAAGCAATTTCTCTATTAATATTCTAGTGAACGCTCTTGTGGCAGCTATAATTAATGGTATTATTATATTTTTACCAACCCTAGATGATGTCGACGCACTTAAATGACTAATAAGATACAATTTTGCTGACTCATCAACTCCAACATAAATAATAATAGTTGAAAGAACATCACCCCTATCAAGAAGTGTAATTTAATGAGTACTTTAAATAAGTTTAGTTTAGTTTAAACGTCATACTGTTTTACTCGTAGAACAAATGGGGTAGTTCACTGTCAAAGGTTTATTTGATAAAATGATATTTTTTTGCATATCACATCATAGAATACTTATATGATATGACGTGTGTGGCCTGGCCACAATATCACTAAAATAAACCAAGATTTGTCACAAATTATAATATATTTCTACGCAAATATCAAGAAACCAAACAGATTCATAAATATTAATTCACAGTAAGGCTGAAGCAATGAAACTATTTTATTTTTGGTAATTGAGTTCTTGATTAATTTAGTCTCTAAAGTAAAAGTGAAAGGCAACGTTACGTTAAAAAATTAATTCGAAACGCGAAACTCTCGTTTATTTTTATTTTGGGAATCATTTATTTTCGTCAAACAATTAGGTTGTGAGCCCACGTCGCCCGCAAGGCTGCTCGGAAGCACAGCGGAAGAAACTTCACATCAAATCGGTTCAACCCAAAAAAAGGGTTGGTTACGTTTTTTGTTGTATAATCTCTTGCAATATATGTAGTAGCGATCCCCATTAGCCTTCCGGATAATACGCATTGGTAGTACGCTCCACCCCCACCCGCGCCTCACTACTTGTCGACAGGAGTTTAGAAATGTCACTTACAGAACATCAAGTAAATCCCGATTTGCTGTTGGTCAGTGACTTTCTAATTCCGCTAGCGGGAAGAACTTTGTGAAACGTATACCGTGTTCATGAGACCTGCTAGTGACCGCGAGCAGGCCCAACCTAATCCGATCCGCGGACCAGAATTGTTCTCCGAACTTACATTGGACGAGTTTCGTACCCCCATCTAGGTTTCCGACGCCCACTGTTCACCGCCCGTTGTATAATCGCCTACTACACACTACAATATATACTTTGATTAATTTACACCGCAAAAGGAATAAAGTTTTGTTCTCTAAAACAGAACTGTTGTTTCACTTAAGCCCCCACAAATGCGACAACCGTGAAACTTGATGGATAATTTGAAACTGATACTTGTTTATAGCTACCATTCTCTTATTACTATTTATCCAAAATATATTTTTTTATGCGACGGCAAAAAAATGGTCTTTCGTGATATTTTTTTAAACTTATAAGTATAACTGGGGTGACATTGGTTGATAGAGTGAGGAACAGCGTGATACGAGAACGTTGCGGTGGATAGAGTGAGGAACAGCGTGATACGAGAACGTTGCGGTGAGTAAGATATAAAAAGGGATGCTTAGATGGTTCGGGCACGTAGAAAGGATGGATGAAAGCAGATTGACGAAACAGATACACAAGGCGGGCGTGAATGGACAGGCAGGTAAGGGTCGACCTAGGCGAACGTACTTCGACCAAATCGGAGATCTTTTGACTAAAGGCCAGGTCAAGAGTACCCAGAACCGGATAGCGTGCATGAAGATAGTTATGAAAGTGGAAGAAGCGAAAGAAGTATGCCAGGATCGTAGCAAGTGGAATTCCATACTCTCTGCCTACCCCCATGGGAAAGAGGCGTGACCATATGTATGTATGTATGTATTTTTCAAATTTCTATCGTTGCTGGCATTTTTTTACCATAAAGTTAGTGACTCTCACGATACAAATGCGTGTGGTGGGGCATTTAAGCTGAGAATATCTCAACAAGTTAAGTCGTCTTGCAGATAAAAAAGAATCACCTACTAGGTGACTCTTGACCCAATACAGTGTAGGGTAGAGTTGGTTGAAAGTTCATAAAGTCGAAATCCAAGGCAGTAGGCAAAGTGTAGGAAATGAAAAGAGGTGTGAATAGGCAACAAGAGAAGCAACTTATAGCTCCGAATTGAAGTTTTGTGATTCTACTCTGACTAACGCTTATTTGGGCGTATATTTTGTATTCGGCACCCGGCACTTCTTTACTTCCATACCTACATACATTAATAAATACCTACTTCGAAATATATGCACACAATTTGTATACCGCCAAAGATGATGATAACTTTTCTTGCTCTTTTATAATTCTTTTGCCTTAGCGGTGAGAAAACTCATGCATAACTCAAATCCTCATGCGAATATTCAATTTGGAAACTCGTGTTCGGACTTTAATTCCGTTTCTGCGAAACTCCCAATTTCTCTGTAATATGATGGATTGGATAAAGTAATCGATTCATGGAATTCGGGTGGAAAGCAGAATGGGTAGCTTACAAGGCAATCAGCGGGTAGCAGGAGGTTTTATTAACCCGTCAGGGTAGTGTGGGTATTGCTAATCAATCGCCGATCGCGTGTCTTTGGCCGATTGGAAGTCGATAACGAAGTAAATTTAGGTATACCAATATGGAAAGAGCTTATTTAAGTTTTTTTATATTTTTCTAGTTACAGAATTCAAGAAAATTTGAAAAAAATAATTATATTAATAAATAGCGAGGAGTGTAATCCTGTTTATCGGTAGGGATTGTAAAGCAAAATTAAAGTATAGGTACCCACTGCTACCTACTATTAATTAAAATAATGAAAACTAAGGACAAAAACACCTTTTCAATTTATTACCTACGGCAACATAGTTCTAGTTATGGAAATACTTTATACACTTCAGAATTTTCTAGTTTTCATAAATCACCGAGCTCTGAATGCCAGAGCGGGAGAAGTTTAAAAGGAAAGTCGGGTAAATTTCCGAGGGACTTTGTATGAGATTAAAGTAATAATTTACTTGATGAGAAGGCATTATGTTGTCGAATATGAAACCGGCTACCCCATTACAAAACTGATTTCCCTAAATGGGAGTTCGCTAAAATTGTAAGCGAAAAAAGCCGCAACCCGAGATAATTCCGAAGTATCGTGGATTTCAACCGTTATAACCGTACGTCTCCGAGATAGGGAAAGGGACGGCTCATTAATGTCAGCGCGGATCCGGAACCAGTTTATGCCAACCGATACCTTTAAGGTATTTACAAAACAGTCGAGCACCCACTCGACAATCTAGAAAAAATACGCCACGTTAAAAGTAATCTTAGTAAAATAACTTTTAAGAGCCTTACAATTTAATGTATAGCCATCTAAATATGACGTTAAGCCTTCAGAGAAGGTTGATAAAATGATACATGCTCTTTTCCCGTTCGTTCTAACTTGGACTTGAACAATTCCCAAAAGTATCATTTAAAACACTTTAGTTTTTAAATACGAGTATCTGAACTAATCTAAACCTTACTGTAGGTACATCTTGTCCTTCCTTCCTCAAAAGTTTTTTTAGAGAATGAAAAAAAATCCAAATTGGAGTTTTACTATGAGTATTATCGTGACATATATACATACATATCTATATCCTGAAAGGTATAGGCAGAGACATATTAATCGCATACTATTCGCCAGTAACATGACGAAACTATTGCCGCTAAATCCGATGTTAACCAGAGACTCGTCCGTTGTTGAGCAGGTGCCCCGCTTGCGTCTTGGTGTGACGACTATGCACTCATACCACCATACATGCATTTTAAATTAAACAATAATGATAATCTGAATTATTTATTAAAATACACAACATTGTTTGAAGTAATTTATTGGATAGTAGGCATTTTATAAGGATAAACGTAAAGCTTATCGTTTACATAACAGGGAATCGGCCCATTTTATGTAAGCACTTGTGATTTACTTTGTAATATTCACATCTCCATATAAAATTTAATTTATTTTCACGATTTTTCCACTTTCAAACCTTCATTCTACTACCATAAATGCACTAAAAAGATTTAATACTTGCCACATGTGACATTGCTTTGCCATGAATATTTCTTTTATCACACACACACACATACATACACACAGGCACACACATCACACCCAAAATTGCTGAATGATTTTCTAGCGTTGTGGCGGTTATATTGTAATTTTGAAAAAAAATTAAACCCGTTGCCTTGCGATGATATGTTGATTAAAGGCAAAAAAATCTTACAGCACAGCCAATTAAAGTCCTTGGCGTATCGGACTCAATTTCTTTTGTAAGGTAATTTAACTCTATTCAATTTCTTTTATTAGGTAAATTAACAAATTCTTGCTCTAAAACTTATAACTATACCTAAGTGAATATTTTGATTTATTTAAACACAGCTTGTGGTAAAATTTAATTCCGATTAGATCCAATTTAAACCAATGCAATAACAGCAAGTATGGTATTCAAAGTAATAGCCAGTACTGAATTAATTAGTGTGTATCGTATCGTACGAAGTGGGGCAGGTGTGCACTCGGCTTTACAACGCCATTAAGTTACGAACTAAATAGGGTTGAACCGCTTGAGCGATTGACCGCGCACATTGCTCGCTTTTATGTTACTACATAGACCTTTATGAAACAATAGAAACTTGCTGACGGGGAAATAGAAACTTTTCGTTCACTAAACACGTATACAATCGATTTAATTATCACCTATTCGTATGCTAAACATGTAGTCCAAGGCATTACCCCAACGCTTGCATAAAATTATATCTAAACCAAGCCTAGTTAAGATATAACAATGACACCACGTTTAATCAAATCGCTTTCAGAATAAATGGCGCGAAGACGAATCAATAACGTGGATTCAATTTACAATTCTACGTACATCAGTGACGTATCAATTGTTCAATCTTAGCGAAGACTGATAAACGCACAGATCCGAAGATTACTTTCGAATGAAAAAGACTGAAGATTCATCGATAGGATGCGCGAGTCCTAAAGTGAAAAATGTACATTTGGATGGCGTTAATTCGTTTAATTTCCGGTGAGATGGAAGTACGCCGGTCGTGGGGGGAGGCCAGTCCGCTCAGATTAATTCAGAGCCGAGGCTGTCACAGATAAGAACTCTGAAATAAATTGAAAATGTTCAGAGATTGATTTGAATACTCTCGAGGATATATCGAAGACGGCTAGTGAAAAATGATATCCCACATTCTTTTTTGTATGTTTTGTTTTTTCGACAGATACTTAGCATAAAATAAACTTAAGCAAGTTAATCTAAATCACCGAATCTGAACATCGTCTATTAAAACGTTTATAAAACGGTTAAATTAATGCAATCGGTGCGAGTAACTCGAGATGAGAGACATCGTTCGAGGCGTTCGTGAGCCGAATGTTAAATAAGCTCAAGTGGTAGCAGACTGACGACCTTCAGCCCTCGGGGCTGCTGCTAAGAGCCCGGACCCATCATTTACATATTGCGATTTTGTATCGATAACAATTAGGAGATGAAAATTTACCGTGAGGCGCTTAGTAACAAGACTGTTTTATGTTTAATATTAAATGGTTGAGTTATAGTATGTTTAAACTTTAACGTATTTTAATGTGACACCTCATCTTTTCATGACCGTTACTGTTTATTATTATAATATTTTAATACTGAGTTTCTAAAGTGACGTCTAATTTAAAGCTCATCCTTCATACTCCGCTTTGCGGACGAATCTACGTTTTACGCAAGAATTTTTAAACAAAACTACCTACATAAGTTGCAAATGAAGACTCACTACAACTAGTATAGTATTCTTATATCTGTGCTACAACGAATAAAGAGGCACTACCGTGTGCCAGTGAAATTCAGAGAATCAAAACGTCCGAACATGAAACAAATTGATTGCTGCAGCGGCGCTCGGTTGGCGCCAAGCTCCACGTTGGATTGGTAATAGCGCATGCTAAACTTATTAGCCAAACGGAAAATGTCATTAACAGACGTACTGAGGCCCAGCCGCCTGTGAAACTTCGTTCGTACGTCAAAGTTGACATTGTCACTAGTAAGTGATTGTCGCAAACAATCAAATGAGAACTAAATTGACTTTACTCGGTGCGCATAGGAAGGGTGATAAACAAGATTGAAAAAAAAACGTCGAGCTGAAATAGGACTAACGGGTCGAGTTTTAATTCAGTAAGATAACAAACGTCAACATCGGATGAAATGGCCGCTTCACAATGTTAAAACAATTTATCCTGGGTAATCCAGAAGTGTCAGACGTTAATAAGAGTGACATTTAGAGCGAACCGAGCGCAGTGGTTAATTTTGCAGCGGCACTGGCCTCCAATTGTGACACAACTAAACCCTGTTGCCAACGGTAAACCCATCAGGTGCGATACCTTGGCCTACAACCTAATATTGTGAACGCGTTTACTGACACTACAAAATAAATGTATTTTCATCTGTAATTTAGTATTGCCAGTAAAGTTGGTTTACGTTGTCAGTATATCACATACAATAACTTGGTCGCGTGTGAGACTAACGATGTTAAACGTTTTTATAACAACAAAGAGAATGTCAGTCTACATAGTCATTAACTAAGAACACAAACTGTCCCATTAAGTTAAAACCACACTATCCATATTCCTACAGTAACGAAAGCAATTATTCGCATTCTGTCCACAAAGACAGACGTGCGGTACCATAGAACCATTTCATAAGTTAAAGCCGTACCGACGTCGCTACTAGCCACTAGTACTGATGTACTTAATCCTAAGAGTACACTTTATTACTATCTTCTTACAGCACTGAAACCTAAGCTCTTGCTACAGGCTTGAATTGAAATTATCTCCTCGTAGAGATTGTCGAGTGACAACTAAACTATTTAGATAGAACAAGAATTCTTTATAATTCTTGTATTATAACTTATTTGAGTTCGATTGGTATGCACATTATATTGTGTATGTAGTGAGTTACTATAAATAAAAGAATTGTTATAAAATATAAAAACCTTGTACAGTGATAAATTTCTTGGAAATTTCATGGATTTCGTTATGAATGCCTGTTCCACTAGGTAGCTCTGGTACATGTCACATATTAAAACTTTTGTCATGTCAAACATTGTACCCATACTATATGATGCAGAGGTAGTGGTTAGATCTAAACCACACAATTCCCTGTGTGAATTGCAGTGGAGAGAGAAAAGTAAGACGATTAATCCCACCGGGTGTAGCGCTCGAGAATTTTGTTATAAAATGGTTGCATTCAGTGTAACGATAGTCGATAACTATGAAATCTAAAGGCAAATAGTGTAAAATAAGAATGATCACGTACGTACCTAATTAAAAAAATATTGTTAGTCAATATTGAAAATATAACAATATAAATGAATCAATTAATTTACTATGTTTTGGAAATTAAACGCAATGGCTTACACTTACAATACTTGTTTTCTTTTTTCGAAAATGTGCATTCACAAAATATTCTCCCACAAATAAGGACTAGAAGTGGCTTTCTGATAAACAAATTATTCATGATCACTTTTGATAAAATACATAACGAGTTGAACAAAATTATGAATGTTATTTTCTATCAAAAAGTAGAGTTATTTTAGGATCATTTAATTGTATGATATATTAATCTGTTACTAAAATAATGAATGTACACAAAAGGTTACCATGAATTTTGTGTTTTTTTTCATATATCAAAATGTACGAAATCGTTTTTAAATAACTGGTGATTTATGATTAATCACGTAAAGTGTCTGAATTTGAGTAAAGATATTAAAAGAAATTTAAGCACTTCACCATCCGGCCTCTAACTGAGAAATATTTGTGCTATGACTACTACTGATAGACATAAATAAACTAATAGTTTAATATTCATAGAAAAACAAAAACATCCAAACTACAAAAACATGTTTAAGGATAGAGCCGATATCTTTTTCGTCACAGTTTGTACTCGTATTTATAAAAACTCAACATAATACCGACTACTTATTTTTAAAAGAATCCTTATATTTTGTTTAAAAAGTTGATGTACGCACATAGCAACACGATATAATTACTCAATATCACTTCACCAATATTTCAGTAACATTATAGCCATGTCAGTAACATAAAACAGTTCTAAAATAGCACATAAACAAGTCTTGCGTGACTAGTTTCCCCTAAAAGGTTATTAGGAAGCATTTTATGTTTACTGAAATGTCAAGTGCTCACGTGTGCTAATGCCAGTAGACTATGAGACATAATTGACAACTTGAATTGTTATATACAATGTATATAATGTACTACTGAATCTTCATAGAATCGTTCTTTGCTGTATCGTTATATTGGGGTTAATAAAGAGTTGTAGAATATAAGAACTTTATTTTGAGTACATTCTGAATGAAATAAAATTAACTCAGTAAATATTTAGATTGACAGTACATTAAGAATTACAATATACAAAATAAACATAATTATAGACTAAAAATATTTACATTACAAAACATCGTTTAAAAAATCCTCCGCGTCATTGCCGACTGGGAAGGTTCCCAGAATGCTGGCTGTGTTGCCACGTTGGATGGCGATACTTATTCTTTGGGCCAGAAAATAGCCAGCCTTCTGGTCCTGAGAAGCATCGATTAGGCGTTTAGCAATGTCTCTATAAAGGCGGCGAGCACTCGGACCCCATGACCCCAGTGTCTCAACCCCAAACGGCTCAAATATGTAATCACCTGCTAGGTTAGCATATTTACGCCGTTTAAGGCCTTCAGCCGATGCAGCAGCAGCGCCGGCACATCCGGATGTGCTTGGAAGGTGTTAAGGTGCTAAGGTGTCAACGCATGTAGCGTCCCACACCAAAGGCCTTCCCATCTTCCACGGCAGCAACGACATACCGTCCGGTCTCTTTCCATCGCTTCGTGCTAAACCATTTGGTTCACATACGGCCGGAAGACCTGCAGTGGAAAGAGCCCTACGAATTATGTCGTTTAGAATAGCGTGCCGAGGTATACGACCTGCGCTTCTGCTACAAGAAAGGCCATGGTGTCCCAGATTATCATTATATTATTATTAAAGTACATTATAAACCGATATTATAGTTTATATTTTCAAAAATATTACAAAATCCAAACCAACACCAAAGCATATTTTAAGGGCTCATTTATATTGAAAACAACAATGGAAGCCACTCAATCCTCGTGAATTTATTTTACTTGTGTAGCATGACATTCTAATTTAATCGTATATGTCACTGTCAAATTAGAGACACTACACCATAGGCATTTCTGTCGCCTTGACATTTCTAAGCATGAGGGGAACAAATGTATTTGACATTTCAGTGTTTAAGGGACCCTGAATCTAATACGAAATTGGCAGAAGGATTGTAAGAATTGTTAGACACACCCGTAGTCGAGTGATATTCAGGATTGTAATTACAATTTCAGGATAGTAAATATTATAGAAGATTTGCATTATTTATATATGTACAGATTTATGAAACAATTTTGAGAAGTGTAATGTACCTATAAAGAAAACAACTAGGTTTAACAGTTTAAAAGTATCTATACAATTATCTGAAGTTTTGTTCTCCGAGGAAACACACTAAAGGGCGGAATCAGAGGTGCGGGACGTGCGGTAGTGACGTCATGGCTGACGGTGTAAATAATTGCTCTGTCGAACACACCTGCCGGGGAAAGAAAATTAAGCGAAACGCAATTTGACTGAGTGATGAGGCACCCACAGTGGATCAGTTTAATGAGGAGTTAGTGGTGAAAAATTAGACAAATATGATTTATACGTCTATTCATTACTTTACATAAAATTTAATAACAAGCTGAAATAATTATATGTAATTATTCTCATTGAAAATTATAACGTAAAATATTTTAGAAGTGTTTAATGGAGTATTAAATAACGCTGTACCACGGGTTACATTAACTCAAAACAATGGCCTGATAACATTTCGTAACGCGACATACGACCCGCTGTCGCGTTTATGTGCTCCTTGCATGATAACCTCCCTTTAAGTCGATTCTACCCACGCCAATCTACTTCTGCAAACTCATAAAGAGATACTCTTTTATCCAAATTAGAATCGGATTACTTTTTATTCCATTCGAATAACCCACTTCGGATAATTAGTGATAACGACTAGGGTTGTCAACGTGAAAATAACTTTTATGTCGCATATTTTTTCACGCCTAAATCCGAAAGGCCATGTGCCACTCGGTCATGTTTATTAACAGATCCATAAACATTGACTTTCGAATAAAAAGGTAGAAGTCGTATTCCGAAACGTGAACGAGCAAACACGTTTCATAATTTCATGGGATTCAAATAAAAATAAAGTGGATGACCAACGCGGTCTAATTTAATATGAGCGAGAGACATTCCGCCATATGGATGATGTAGGTACCTGGTTTTGTTTTATCGCTTAGACGGGTGACCGAGTACAAAAATGTTTCACCGGCGGCGGCAAGCGCTTGTCAGCTGTTAAACAGTTTTATTATTGCCGGACGAACATCACACAGCCTATTTGCATAATTGAACGGCCACTTGGAGGCACTAGCATTGTTATACTCTGCCATTCCATTTGTCAGATTCGCTGTATCATTTATGCATGTAGCTCATAACGAAAGCCGCGCCGTTTTTCTGGACTATTCATTATTTCGCCTTTTGTGTTGTTTGTTATCCGGCGGGCACTCTTATCCTTTGAATGGTCGACGTAGAAAATATGTAATACAATGTTGACTTCACCCTATATTGTCAAAAATAACCGCATTTCTGTTATATGAAGTTGAAAAGACTTAATCTGGTATGTGGTCAGGTAAAAAAACATACCCTTTTGTACCTACTCAACAAGTCCAAAGGGGTTTTGAAATAACGGAACTCGCAGCTTTAAGGAAAATGAAGTTAAAATACTTCGCATTATTATCTCCGACGGGTTTTGTAAGGGAAACGACTTTCCAAACAATAATTATAATATATTTTTACTATCAACCTTCAATGTGAAAGGAGTCAAAATGTCTTCAGATAAATATTTTGATGAAGTTCGATTTTTGCTGAGCGCGTGGCTCGGGTTTCCAGACTGTGTCATACCGAACAACGTTTCTTGTCCTGCACCAGGAGCTAGTTAGGAATAACTAGTTCTTCTGTGCGGGACTATCAACTAATCAAGCATTACCTTGACATTGGCGAAATCATCGATAAATATCGATGGAGCCACGTTTTTAAAAGAAAGAAGAAGAAGAAATATTTTGATCATTTAAGCAATTTATATGCATATTTTATCCTGCCTGATTCGAGTATACCTACTTGCGAAAAATGGATGAACAAAGGCAACCATCATAGGCTGTTTCAGCCAAGAATCTACTTAAGCCAAGCCAACCCTGACACACACAGTTAACTGTCATTTCTTCCTATGTAACCAATTGAAGCCTATTAAAATAGATTAGAAACCTAGTTAGTTTTACTTGCAACGCTACATCCAAACCTTTTGAGATAATTGGCAAGATTATCAAAAAATAAAAAAATACCGTAGTTCGTAGTGGTCGCATGCGTAAGAAATTACTGAAGGTGCAAACGTCAAGATAGATTATAGATAAAAAATGTTTGTTCAAATACACAGTTTAATGTAGCTATGTCTTAGTTACTTCAATCGCCTCAATAAGATCACTGAACATTAAAAGAGTCATAAAACGTTGCATAGTGGACAAAAAGCAAGTGTTATCTCGGAAATAAATGTTTTACGTCAGACCCAAGACGGTTGTGTGCTCATGTTCTGATTTTAAACTGATGACTTTTAAGTACTTTTACAGTAATAGCTACTTAAATGAGACACTGGGCACTTAAGATGTTATTTTTACACTAAGTTAAGTAGTACTGATATGAAAGTTCTTTAAAGTTGTACTAGTCTTTGTATTTTTTTGTAGATGTTCAGGTTATTTACTAGTGGTCCGACAGCAATCGGTATTCGACCTTCTTATAAATACTAGCACACTGCACTTCTACTCTCTATACTAGCTGAACAACGCGTGATATAGTGTCCTCGTTCCCGATACCCACGGTAACACATTACAGGGTAAAAGTATTTTATGTTACGCAGGGATAACGCAGCTACATATCAGTGTAATATTTTTTTAAATCGGTTATATAGTCACGGAGCCTAATTAATTCAAACAAACAATCAAATGTTTCCTCTTTATAATATTAGTAGTTATTAAATTAAATTTTGCACACTTATCTACTATAGATAAGCGTGCAAATTTTTATCCGCGCAATTTTCTTAAAAAGGTGTATAATGTTATCGCTTCACGTATTAATCACGTAAAAACCTATATAGATTTAGTATAATGATAACAATAATATAATTTAAACGATGTAGTAAAATAGAAAACTCAAATATGACAAGAAACCGATTGGTCGCTTTGGCAATTGCTTTATCCAAACGATGCTGCCTTAATAAGTTAACATTTCCATATACGTCTCTTGAGACTTCTACCAGAAGTCTGAACAATTACGAAATTGTTTTAAACTTTGCTTCGTGTCGCTCAAGTGAACGATTAAATTTGTGGAAATTTGGGCTTGATAATTACTAAATATACATTTCAAAATAGTCAAGTTAACGAATAAAATAGATTATGACTATGGAATCGAATCACCAATAGAAAAACGTAGACTTAACCCATCTAAACCGAAAATACTTAAATGTGATTATTTTTAAATCAATGATATAATATACAAGTAACCATAACTTGTAATTACAAGTAGATACATCTATTTTATTTATTTGTATGGATTAGAGCAATAGTTATCGAATTATTAGTCCTTATGGACTTAATATAATCAGTAGATCTTTATATGTACTGAGACTGAGATCATGAGATGTACCAACATCTCATGATCTCAGTCTCACTCACTGTCACTTGAGGTGACAAAGAATTAGTGTCTAATAAAATATTATAATCTCAAAAATATCCATTTTATCTTTTTTAATTCTCATCTACGAAAAGCTGTTAAGCTCCTTGGAGAGCTTGCGATTATGTTTTTAACCCATTTCAATTTGAAAGACAGCCAATTATATTTCGAGTCGTAAGGTATAACGGAGCTTCCTATTGAAATTTGTAGCTGTCAGACTACGTAAGTACCACAAACTCTAAAAAAATATAATTCGCTGCGTAAAACGTAGGTATTCTTTTTAAAGAATAGGATCTAGAGATTAGGTATTAACACAGTGATATTCAGTTGATCCGACGTAACAACCACAACGTTGATTTTTTTGACACTAGAAGTCTATTAAAGTTGTCACAAATTAATAGGTCAGTTTGTCATTTGAGCAAGACCCTAGAATGTAACTTGAGACAAAACTAAGCACAATAAAAATAATGATAAATACATTCATTGTTTAAAAAAATACATACATGGTTTGAGTATTCTTTTCAAATGACCACCGGACCTATTACATTTTGTTGAGAATAGTTGGCTACTCGGTTACTGTGTAATGGCCTGATGAATGTTGTCGGCATACATATAGCATAATATTCTTTCACTTTACAAAGGGACGATGATTGTATTTCGGTTTAACAATTATGAGTATAATTGTTACACCGAAATATGATCAACAATGAGAGCTGCCAATTTTTATCAACAAAGTATATGCGGGACCTTTACTCTACAACCTTAATGTTTGCATGTGGTAAAACATTTATTTGCGGTTATATTCAATCGAAATAGTTTGGGGAAACATTAAATTATACTTGAATGTATATTTTACTAAACATGTTATTATAAACCATTAGTGGTGAAAGTCAAATATATAATATTGTAGTTGTTTTTATTTTATTTTATTTAGGTGCAGAAACCACAATGTAATCATGTAAAAATATTACAGATCTGTTCTGGATTGTATCTATGTAAGTAGTTCATGCACACAGCTATAACAATATCATAAAAGGAAAAAACTCACCAAATTTGTAGAAGTTAAACAATAATAGGTAAATAAATACAGGAAAAAAAACAATTAATGTTGTGTTAATTTACATTTAATTTTGATTCGCTATGGAGGATGTTCTTTAGGATTTGAGCAAATCTGCTAAAGTTAGGATCAAATATGGTGAGGAGTCCGGTAGAGGTTGTGGTCATGAAGAGTGTCTTTCATAACCATATCTAACTAAATCTATTTTACGTTTGTTTCTTCCGGTAATAAAATTGTAAATAATTTCTGCAAACTAAACTGTGAACCCCAGTGTACATTCACCAATTGTACTGAAATTCTGTCATATGGACTTCAAAGACCTAACAGTATCTATATTAACAAACTTATAAACAAACAATAATGTAAACTTATTATCCCTACAGAAGAAATTGCACATGGAAAGAGAAAACTGGAAGTAAAATCTATTGCAGAAGCTAGAGCCTGCACCCTAAGAGCTAGTCTTAGAGTAAGAAGAATAAGAACAACAAACAACAGTAGTTTTACTTTATATTATTATTTTACCAGTTCATTATTCTCAAGATTAATCAACGTCTACATTGAAAATTTATATTACATTCCGTTTAAAATGAAAGATTTCATTAAACCCATTTTGTTGCGAAAGTTATAACAATTAAACCGGTGTAAAGTAAACTCGGCTAGTAATTATGTTATAATCACTGGTCAAAATGTTAATAACAGTTAAAACAAGGGTTCTGTACTAGTAGTAATACAGTTCTTAACAGCTCCCGTGTGGGTATGATCCGAGATTTCATTGAGTGTTACATTTCTGGGTTTATCCTGGAATAATTGCGTTTAGTTTTTATGAACTTCTTTAAAAAATTAATAGATTTGGTACACTAGATTATAAATGAATACCTAAACATACTTACTTCACGTCTGTTTTTAGAACAGAGTTTATAGAAGTCCACCAATACATTGTTTAGTATTTGTTGTATCTCGATTTCAGTGTCCAGATTAATTATATTATCGAACTATTTTATTGTAGTACAACTAAATAGGTAAGTGTTTATTCAATATCTGTCGATTGTGAGAATGTATATTAATTATGACGTATTTCAGCTTTTTATAAAGTAGGTACCTACTATTGTCTTTTACTAAAGCGTACTGCAGCTAAATGTATTTTACTTCTGCATCACAATCATGAACCTAGTGTAAAGTTATATTTAACCCTAGACTGATAATGGAACTGACTAATCGAATTTCAAGAATAATATAGGCAAGTATATACAATGTGGGAGGCGTTAGCATCGGCATCAAGCCCTCGATGAAGTACCTAGGGATCGTACTTGATAGCCGATGGAACTTCGGACCACATTTCCGAAGTTTGGTCCCCAAGGTGACGCAGGCATCGGTCGCGCTTCAGATGCTGCAGAGGCAGCATGGTGACCTCACGTACCATGCGACGCAGATCGTTGCTGGGCATGGATGCTTCGGTAGCTATCTGTTTCGCATGCATCGTGAGGTCACACCCCGGTGTCAACACTGCGAGGTTTCCGACGACGACACCGCACTCCACACGTTGGTGGAGTGCTCAGCGTGGGCGAGTCAGCGCCGGGACCTCGTAGTGGGTCTGGGTGTGGATACCCTCTCGCTGGGGACCATGCTTCAAGCCATGGTATCCAGCGGGAGTAGGTGGAACGCGGCGGTGGCCTTCTGCGAGCAAGTCATGCTCGCGAAGGAGGCGGCCGGGAGGGATAGGGAGCGTACCCTCCCCGCCGAGTTCCGTAGTCGGCGGCCAGGCCGCCCCAGACTACGCGACTACGCCCAAGACTATCGTCCTCCATGATCGGGGCCTGAGGACGGCGGGATCGCCACCCACCGTCCTTACAGAAGCAGGCTAGAAGGGTTGCGTGCTGCGGGGCCTTTTCCCCATAGCACGCAACCAGATTCACTCACTGACGCGGGATAAAACCCGACCCCAATGACGCGGGATTCTCGTCCCGACCAAACACCCGCAGAGACCACAGAGGTGGTCAAAGTCCGCCGGGCGCCACTGGACATACCCTCTGCTAGTAACCAGAGACGCCCGGCAACGGACGTTAGAGCGGCCGCGGCCTTAGGCTGCGGAATTAAAAAAAAAAAAAGTATATACAATGTTCATCACGTTTACGTGAAAAAAATAATTATGTGTACCCACACGAAACGTAATTACGCGTTGGCTAAATGAACATTTTCACGGTACCCTTATTGATGTTTGCAACGTGAAAAATATCCGACCGCAAATAACCAGAATATTAAACTAAATACATTAATTTTTGCGATATATTTTACATCATTTACATTATATATAAAGTAGAAATATGCCCTCGTTTTGTTTTGGTTGTACAAAACAAAACAAACTAATCCATACGTTTTCGTAGTACTAGTTTTCGTAGTACCTACTACTAGTCTTTGATTGGGTTTACTGGTTTATGTACTGTAGTTTGTTCTACGTTGGGTATATGTTACTTTTTGATAGAGTTTGACCTTATCATTTAATACCATTTACTTACGTCCTGAATTATGTATATCTGTGTGTTCTTGAGTGTGTGTTCTGAGTCTTGCCAGAGCTCGATTTGATTGAATATATGATCAGAAAACTATATTGACCCGCGTATAAATGAGTTTTACTGTAATACTAAAAGGGGTATGGTAAAATATTATTCCACGTCCTTCGTCAGTTTGCCGATATTGATAGATTGAGGATTTTGAAGTAATAGGTTTGGGATCTTCGTCATTTATTTTCACTATTCACCAATATTTTTGCACATTGAGGTGGCGAATGAACTATAGGTTACTTTTATTACGATTGGGAAAACTTATCCACGTAAATGGGTATCTACTATTATAAATTATTAGGTATTAAAAATATTAAATACTAATACATGCTAACAAAAAACACTTGTACACCGTTTCACTTTTATTTAATTTACAGGATTCAACCTGACCGGTTTCGCTTTATAGCATTATCAAAGGTTGTTGTTCACTTTACATATTTATTAAACAAGTATTTTACTACACTGTCTAACATATCTTCAAGCCATTGTTGAACTCAGTTAGTCAGTTAGAACTCAGTTCAACAATGGCTTGAAGGTTTGGGCGTCTAATTTGAAGTTTACCTCACTCGAAATTAGACGCCCTGATTTACTATTAACTCAAATATTTTAATACGACTAAATGATCATAAGCAATTAAAACTGATTCCCAATGACCACATCAATCTAGCATTAAAAAGTTGTAGATTTTGTTAGATATTAGGGAAAAGTTCGTAATAAATAAATAAATATAATTATTTGTCGTGTCTATACATTATAACCAATCAAATTTTGTAAAATATCAATTCTTTTACTTAATATATAAACCAATTAGAACGCCACTCTGCTTTCTACTAATAGGGCAATTTTTATCCACCCTCCATATTCCGCCCAATTCATGTCAAAAGCAACTCAACAGATATTTTAATATCCGAGAAATTATAATGCCTCTATAAATCTACAGCATCTGCCCAGTATTTAAATTCCTAACCTTTTCTTGAATGGCCTTTTTGTGTTTTGTTCCATATTTTTTTTATAAAGGCAAAATTAATCGAGAGCCGTTGCGGACATCAAAACAACCTCCGGCTATTGTTAGAAATGATTACAAGAGGTTCTACAAAGTAAATGTTAATTTTTATTACTCAAACAACACACCTTTCTGTAGAGCGTTAGATTGAAGATTTTAGACGAGGTAGCCGTAAAAATCTCAAGTTTATTTACATTAATTTGTGTGATGTTTTCAAGTTTGATAAATAAGGTTCATTTATTATTTTATAATTAACAAAGTTACTCGTAATTGTCACTTGGAGACAACTGTTTGGCGAAAAAAGGGCTAACGTCACAAATTATGAGAGAATTTTTTTTATCCTCGTAGATCAAACAAGCGATGTAAGGTCCAGTAGGTACTCGTACCTTATGGTACCTACTACGTGTAAAGATTCTGGGTATCACTGGCGAATTGCCGTGATTGGATCGATCTAGACGGTATTGTTTTTTGCGTACAAGTACTATGTAGGTTGCGTAGTATAGGTACAGTTCGCGAGGGATAAGCGGAGCTTTGCATTTGTGTGAGTGCAGTGTACGTGAAAGTATAAGTATGTGACCTCTTTTACACACACATGTGTGTTGTACACATAGCTACAAAAAGAGTTTTTACTCTACTTTTCGTGATCACTCACACAAATACAAAGATCTGCTAATCCCTCAGGTTCAGATTACAGAATTATGTTATTGATTTTATTTTTCATATACAGATGGGGGAGCTCAACAGAACCAGAATTGGGTGTCATGTTGACGGGGTTTGTATAAATAATATCAGCTACGCGGATGATATGGTGCGGAAGAGCCCCTCGATCAGTGCTCTGAGACGACTGCTAAATATTTGTGAATCATACGCTATGACCCATGGGCTCAGATATAATCCAACTAAATGTGAGTTCATGGTATTCAAGGCAGGCAATAAATGTTATGACGATGTGCCGGATATTCGCCTGTCTGGTGCCTTAATTAATAGAACGAAAAAGTTTAACTATTTGGGCCACTGCAGCACTGGGTCACAGACGATATGCGAGATGACATGGACATCGAAAGGGAGCGCAGATCGTTTGGCTGTTCGGTGCGATATGTTGGCACGTAGATTTGCACGGTGTGATCAAGTTAAAATGACACTTTTCAAAGCATACTGCCAGTCTTTCTACACGTGCAGTTTATGGGTGGACGGCGGACGTACAGCGATCTGCGAGTCCAGTATAACAATGCGTACAGGGTGCTGATGTGACTACCACGGTTCTGCAGTGCATCAGGTATGTTTACAGAGGAAAGCATTGATGGTCCAGTGCCAACCGCATCTTGTGTGTATTGGCTGACCGGTGGGACTCACCGATGCTCAGGCATTGGGTGGAACTACATGCAGTGAGGTGAGCGTCGGAGAGTGTCAGTCGGAATAAGATGAATAAAATAGGTATGTACTAGGATTAAGAATAACTAACAATAGCTCTTAAGGTTCATGTTACTAACACAAATGGATATCTGCTCTGAAATAAAGTTTTATTATTATTACTATACTATATATACTACACTAAGTACCTGGTATTTATTTTGACTCTTTTACGTGAGACCTACAAAGTTATTGGCAAATTGTATTTACAAATCGGTCATGGTGTATCCTTGAAATATCGGTGGGATAATAGAACCGGCACAAAATTCTAAGCAGGACAATCGACTTTTATTTAATACATTATGAAATGACTCACTTGTACAGATATTACACAATTTTCGACTTCGAGGTGCATACTTGCTCGAAATTTATTTAGAGATTGACAATCAAAAGCATAAATTATACTTATATTAACTAGTACTTACTATTAGTGGTACTATTAACTAGTTATTCTTTATAAATTCAGTTTCATCCTGTAGTTCAATCAATTAATTAAAATACTGTTAGATTATTGTCTCTAGCTACATTGCGTAGTGATATCCACTAAGTTTGCACAGAGAATAACTTAGCTATTTAAATAACACCATAACTCTGATTAGCTCCACAAAGTCTCAATTAATTATATTTATTAAGTTTTAATACGATTCAAACAAAACTTAATTATCGCTATGCCTTTATAATGTATAATTCAATGCTGTTGGTATGCAAATTTGAAATAAACCACGAGGTGTTAATTAGAAATTTATTTACGTCTTAACCCTCGAACGGCGACCACACAATCAAAGCGCTTAATTTATTTTCTTACAATGAAACACAAATGAATGAACTCAATTAAGCCGAATGCAATTAATAGGCGCGAATAATGGTGTTGGTGATTTATCAGTAGCCATACTGTGGCTGATTGACGTTTTTAATTTGCCACCCAAAGGTGTAGCTGTGATAGCTTAAAGCTTTGCTGACGCCTGCCTTGTCACGCGTAGACAGGAGACGGTTTGTTCCTCAGGACAAATAGTTCTGTGTTCTGAGTTAATGGCTTGGTAATCTAATATAGTTAAGGGTTAAATATTCTGCAAGTTTGTGTTATAAAATGTTTCCTAGGGAAGAATTATTAACCGACTTTCTAAAAAGGAGGGGGTTCTCAATTCGACTGTATGTTTTTTTATGTTTTTTACCTTATATCTGTGGTCTGGGTGAACCGATTTTAATTGTTTTTTACTTCTGACGTGGTCCCATTCCGACAATTATTTGGTCCCATTTCGGTAATATGAAGACGGTTGTTGTTTCAATTTTTGACGTGTATTTTTATATGCTATCTTTTGATTGTTGATAAAAGTCAATAAATTTGTTACAATTTTCATATTGAAATAGTGAAGTCAAAGAATTTTTTACTGACATTGACTTTGCTTAATTTTGAAAAAGTTTTAAAGTATCACAGAAGAGAAATAATATTGATGCATACTGTGGACATTGCAGAAGCAACGAAACTTAGAATTATAATAATACGTTATATATTATTATATATAATTGTTTATTTGCAATCCACAAACTAAAGACTAAAACATTTGACAGTTGAAGATGGTATGGACAATATGCAGTAGTTTAGAGTGTGGATAGCTGGCGCCTGTGGTAGGTAACGAGACCTGAATTACAGGTCACCAGCGCCCCATTGACAGATGTAAAAATCTGACCACAATCAGCCCATGTTGCAACAACATCATACATTACACAAAACAATGATAGTTACACGGATTTATGTAGCAAGTGTGAATGCGCGCTACGCGCACTTGAATATGTGAGAGTGTGCAAGTGCCATGTGTGTGCGTGTGTGAGTTTGCGTTAGTGTGTATAAATGTGTAGGTTAATTAATTGAAATTAGTTAATTAATATTTTTGGGTAGCTAACATTCGAATTATATAATTGACATTGTATTTTATTTTATTCTATTTATCTATTATACAATTTAATTTACTGGGGTGGGACTAGAAATGTAAATTTTGACATTTAATAATTTTGACAATTTAGCAGTTGACATTTAATGTAATTTTTGACTTGTAACAAATATTTTTTAAAACATCTAACTAGACATTTTCTTAGGACTTATTTTCCCACTTTTCAGGGTAAATTTAAAAGTAGTGGTGTTATCATTTAAATTTATTTTCATATACCCCCATATAATAATTTATGATACTAGTGTTTTGATGTCAGTATGAATATGTAGTACGATATTTTTAAGTGAATTTAATATATGTTTTGTAAAAATCCGCTAATCCGCTTTGTAATTATGCCGTGAGGTGAAACCGGTCAGTGAAAGTAAAATTATAACAGTGGAAAAGTATATGTGTTTTTGTGCAATATATATAATGATTATTATCGTTAGATCAAACTCAAAATGAATTACAAAAACTCATTTCAAATTCACACTAGGGATTTTTAGTTAAAGAAAATGATCAATATTACATAAATCGTATTCGTATAATCGAATGATAAACAATGTTATGTGAGAAGCTAGTTCAGAGTGAAAAGCCAAACACCCCTTACTATAATATGTACCACAGAAATCAATAAGCCACAACTATTAACGACCTAAATATTTAGGAAAATCTAGACAATACAATCTTGATCATTTATCACGAGAACTACAAATCGCTTTCAGAAGGAGAATGTTGTGATCACTCTGTTTACTGTCACAGTTGTCAAACGAAAAATTTGAACAACATTTTAGCTCTCTGATTTCAACTATCACATAACGCATAACGGGTCGCATAACGCATCAGGTTGAAATTAAAATACATACAATGATGTTTTATCATTTAACTTGGTAAAGAAATAGCCAACTGTCTGATGTAATGACGGGCATGGCCATAGATAATTCGCTTTACAGTTACTAGTTCAATTTAAATTAATTTTCCGTGGACACATCGGAATCGAATTGAGATTTCTAGATTAACAAAATCAGTTCTTTTCATTTGGGATTCTAAAAATAAAATAAATAAAATTAATATCTATCGTGTTAGTTTCAATATGTATGGCGTGTCTATTTTACTATTTGCGTAGGTGTAGTCTGACTCCGGGCGCCACTGGAAATACGTTCTGCTTGTAACCAGAGACGCCCGGAAAAGGACGTAAAAGCGGCCGCGGCCGTGGGCCGCGGATTAGAAAAAAAAGGTGTAGTCTGAATTGGACTGAATATTGTGGAGTAAATTTTTGTCTGTTTGCGGATGTGCACCGCGAAGCAAGACAAACGTATAAATCTATTCCCCGCACACATTCGTTGCGTACTTCACTCTGCTCTGGATTTATGGGCCTTTTAACCCTCATAGCTTTATCAAAACTTCCATAATACACACATGGAAGTAACACACACTCATTCTTACTTTTAAATATTCAAATAAATATTTAAACTATCAATAATGTCAGCTACCTCTCTAAAATATCAGTTATTTAAATAGTTCAGTGGCTATTTTAAAACTAAAACAAGTTGAAAACCCATATTACGTATACAGTAAGGGTCGCAGTTGGACAGTTTTGCAAACTAAACGATGAACCACGTTGTAAAGCTGTGTTGTACCTATTTGTTTTATGCAAATTTCCATTTGGATGGTTGATATTCGCGACCCAGTGAGTAAATTCGCACCGCATCGCTCGTGACATTTAATTGACAAGTGAATAAAATATGATACACCGCTATCGGTACATTGAGCATCCTGAATCCTGTCCGTTCAGTGTCCATCGATTGGGTGCCGCAAACATCTGTCGCTAGAATAAACTTAAAACATTATTAAATAAATTGCTTACTTAAAGAGTGGTCGACAAGCGGTTGTGTTTGATAAAATCCAGTTAATTGAAATTGTTTTAATAAACTGTATGTTTGAACAGATTAATATCCTGCGGTTATTGGATCAATGTTTTGTTGCGTATTGACTGTTACCTCGGTGTTATAAACAAGGTTTTGTAATTATAGGTCTAACAGTAATAATTACAAAACCTATTATAGTAATTAATAAGAGTAGTAAGTTAATTATTTTAATGTCTGGCAACAAGGAAGGTGTTGTGGCAGGGCTTTTCCTAAAAGTAGATAGAAGTAGTACTCATTAAGTTACAATAAAACATTTTAAAATAACCATGAATAATATTAATGGGTTTCAATCTAGCATGGTACGACGTTTAGAGTGATAATAATTAAAAATCGACTAGCTATAGCTAGTATTCATAGTGTGATATCAATACAAAGCAATTGCTGTGCTTTCTGCTAAAGCAATATTGACTCTGAAATTGCATGAATTCGTGAATTTAATGTGCGGTTATCCACGTAAATAAATTTCACAGAACGCAATAAATTTTTTAATCGTGTATCAGTGCTTGTACAGAAAATAACTAGGTACGTCTCTGGTTACACGCAGCAGGTATTTCCAGTGGCGCCCGGCGGACTTTGACCACCTCTGTGGTCGCTACGGGGGTTTGGTCGGGATGAGAATACCGCGTCGTTGAGGTAGGGTTTTATCCCGCGTCGGTGAGTGAATCTGGTTGCGTGCTGTGGGGCAAAGGCCCCGCAGTACGCAGCCCTTCTAGCCTGCTTCTGTAAGGATGACGGGTGGCGATCCTGCCGTCCTCAGGCCCCGAATGGAGGTCGATGGTCTTGGGCGTAGATGAGTCTGCGTCGCCCTCGCCATTGACTACGGAAATCGGTGGGGAGGGTACGCTCCCTCTTCCTCTCGGCCACCTCCTTCGCGAGCATGACCACCTACTCCCGCTGGAAACCATGGCTTGAAGCATGGTCTCCAGCGAGAGGGTATCCACGCCCAGACCCACTACGAGGTCCCGGCGCTGACTCGCCCACGCTGAGCACTCCACCAACGTGTGGAGTGCGATGTCGTCTTCCGAAACCTCGCAGTGCTGACACCGGGGTGTGACCTTACGATGGATGCGAAACAGAAAGCAACCGAAGCATCCTTGCCCGGTAACGACCTGCGTCGCACGATACGTGAGGTCACCATGCAGCCATTCATCCATGATCGGAATCTGGTAGCGTAAACTAGAGTCATGATAATTACGGGTCTCCGACTGGCTCATCCGGTACACTTGGTGCCGGCAACGACTTTAACCTAAAATTTTGTGGCATACGTGTTACATTACAAGTCGTAGGCAACTCTTGTACCTACATAATTTTAGAGCGGTAAAATAATAGCACATAACTTTAGTACTTCATTAATAATAATACTTTGATAGATAGTTTTTGCGTAGAGCATTAGTGGGACAAAATGAGTAAAAACCTAATTATGTTATAGGGTTCAATCCCCGGGTGGGTTCAGATATTTAAATTGGGCAGATAGTGCTGATAATGAAACTTCAATTTTATTATCAACTTCGTTATTTTCATGTACTTTAAATATTGTTACAAATGAAATAATGAAATGCATCTGTAATGTTGCTAACGCGTCATGCATTTTGACGACGTGAGTTCAATTCCCAACCACCACTTTACTGACGTGATTTTTCTAACAAGATTTCTATAACAACCTCCAAAAATGATGAATTAGCGGTTGTTAGTAAAAAAATGCAGGTAGTATGCATTACTGCGTACTACCTTTATCAATTTATTTACTATTCCTAGTCTAGTCTAGTTTACTCAGTACAGCACAGATGAAACTGTCTACATCCAAACTGCCGGCACTAAAACTTTCTGTGAATTGTAACATTTGAGCCAACTAAATAAAGACCCTATAGGTTTTCACCCAAGCCTTTTCATAGGCTTCGCGTTTACGCCGATTTTATGTAGCATGAGCAAAATACAGCTGTAATTCCAACACGGGGAAATGTATATTACTCTGAATCCTTAGTAGAATCTGACAATGCGGGGATTTTTCGAGAGAGCCCCAGGCTAGGTGAGGGTAGGCGCGATTCGAGTTTGTTACATAAAAATCCCGTTATCGCGACGTAGGTCGACAGATTACTTTCTTGTTAAGAGGATGAAAACAAGAGTTAGTTCGTTTTCTACAAGGGAATAAATATGAACTTTTAAGGATACTTTTCTTTTATAATGGTACAAACATTGTAACGTGCCTTTTATTACACTATTTCAGAAGAAATGACCAAGTGTAGGAGCGTTTCAGACTTATACTTTTACTAACATTATGACTGCAAAAGTTTTGATATATGTTTGTTGTTCAGTCAGGTTCTGACCACTAATTGACTAATATTTGCCACAAAGGTGACTGTTAACCTGGAAAGAGATATAAGGTACAAATACAAAAAGAATGAAAAATTAAAACCGGCGTGCTGAATGTCCGCTAGTTTTATTAAAATCCTAGGCAAGATTTACGAGTATTATAAGTATATGAGAAAACGTTAGCGTACTCATTGTTTTTAAAATTCAAACATTCCTGTCTGTACCTATTGGGGTTGGATACAGTTACAGTCATTACTTTGGTACGGCTTTAATTAAAACCAACACATTTACAGTTCAGTAGGTAAGTAAGTCATAACTCACCCTTGCTGTAATGGCCATAATATCTAATTTTAAGTAGATGTTTAATTTTGGTTACCAACTGTTAAATAGTATAACATTCTGTAGAATATTTAACAAGAATTAGTTAAGGTGATTAATAGACATTTAAATCAAACTTATCGTGTCAACATTGAGTCAAACTCATTAAAACATTTGCATTAGCGTGTGATACGATAAGCCGATAACCGAAGCGAGTTAAACACAAAAGTAAATGCGATGCTATCACTCACAGTCCTGTAAAATTAAACAATACAGAGGGGCAGCGGCATCCGAAACAATTCACGGTAATATTTCAAATTGTACAAAAGTAATCAGTGGATTTACTTCTCTCAGTAGTGGGGATGATCTCTCGGCCGCAGTGGCAAACACGTAATTTGTCGTAGGCGTTAAATCGACCACAAACAAAACGGCCGCCGGCGCTACTGCTGCGCCATCATTCACCTGTGGTCGCCCATTGTAATGAGATGGACCTACTGTTCAACATATTAGGCTGATTGCAATTGTGCGCTCGCTAGGCAAAACACCACGACCGCACCCTCCCACATGCGAGCCGATTGAAATAAGGCACGCATGGAGCTCATGGAATTCCATCAATGACCAAATTGTATAATTATTTTGTAAAACTATTTAAAGGATCTAACGGTCGCGTTTTGAGTTAATTGCTTTCAAATGGTCACGCATTGATTTTTAAGTGTGTGTTTGTAACCAAGTAAATGTTCATATTTTAAATAAAAGTAATAATTATGGTTCTCAAAACAAAGAGTTTAGAATGACATGTAGGTACAGATATCGCTTAGAATTCAACAGACATTAACAAAATAAAAATGAATTGTATCCTTAAAACAAATGAGATAAGAATCAAAAAGTAGTTAATCATCATGATATAGTAATAGCGTTGTATGATTCCTATTTTGTTTGCGAGTAACCACAAAAAGCGTGAGTGGTAAACTGCCTATAGCGTGACTGGTTATTCAGCGCGTCATTACTCAACTGTGGTCAGCTGGTAATGAGATGGGCTTCTGTACTCAACCGCATTTTCATTGTCTGAGTACTAGTACATACCATAATATCGCCTAACATACGTAATTAGATTAAAAATATAGATGGAAAGCCACAAATGCTATCATGAAGATACCTACTTAAAATTTATTTAAACATGTGATTACAGAATATTTAAGAATGAAAGTAAGCCTATTTATATCTATAGATTCTAATGGAATAACCATGTTTTGTGATTTGAACAAATTCATGATAAAACAATAATTAGGTAAACGTATAAACGGACCGGAAAACCGTAGAATTTAAAAAGCTGACTAAATGACTATTCAGTCACACAGTAGCGCCTTTGAAAGATCGAAGTAACTGTACTTTATCATAAACGTTGCTATAATTTAGGTGGCAGTAATTTATTAGGGTCATAAATATAGGTAAATGTTAAAAGCATCATAAGAATTTTTGCTTAATTTTATTACAGTAAAGTTGAGAACATTAAAAGTACCCATTTGATTTCATCCAAAGCAACTTTGGTGATATCGCTCAAGGGAATGACATAAAGAGATTTCCGCAAAAGCTACTCTGTACTAAATTAACGGGATAACGCTCTTTAGGCGCTAAGTTTTACTTGGTGTAATTAACTTGGCCCTAGTAATTAAGATGGTTAATAAATGGGTGCGTAAGTCGCTTTGTGATAATTATTCCAGGAATGTTTTGATATAACCAAAACAAGGGCGAATAACTTGTGCTTAAACGGTGGTGTTAATGTGACAGAAAGAATTTAGTTATGTTTAAGAGGGAAACTTGCTACGTCTGGGTGGAATTACTTTAGTAGGCATAACTCTTAGGCATCACTTTTGTAATGAGAAGTTTTACTTAACAGGTGTAATGGGTACATAGCGACAGATTATTGACCATAGTGATGTTTCTTCTTCTCGTGCCTCGGAGAGCATGTTAAACCGTCGGTCCCAGTCGCCATTCTTAACATCTATGGCAGTCGTTACGGGTGGATGGAGCCCTAATATCAAAATCCGACTAGTCTAATTGCAGCACTTCGATATCGCCTACGGGTGGTGGAGGTCCGATGGCAGTCGCTCCGCTGAAAATATCAAAGTCAACCGCATCTTAGATTGGAAAAACCGACCCCAACTGAGTTGGGAAAAGGCTCGGTGAATAGTAGTGATGTTTCTCACAAATGAAATGTGAATAGATTTTCTTTTACTCTAAAGGTATTTATTTAGGGTCACATCACACATTACAAACAAAATAAAGTTTAAGTAGGGATACCTATATCCCTACTGAAACTTATAACCACCCCTAGGTGATTATTAAATTGTAGCAAAAACTTAAAGTTTTTAACTGGTATACTAGGAGTCGGTGCTATGTATGTAAGCTAAAGTCGGGTCTAATACCTACATAAATTTTTAAAAACCTTCAAAACATAGGTAATATAAAAAATATTGAATATATTTATTAGCAAGACACACATTTTAAATAATAACTACATAACACGCCAAATAATGACTCAAATATAGTTTTATTACAACACATACATTTATTTGATCAATAAACGGTTCACCCATTGTTCAGAAAACTGACAATATAATAAAGACACCTTTCATTGGCCTTAGAAGAATGACTATTCAATTGTGTACGGGCACTTTATTTACCTTAAGCGAGTAAGGAGGTCGTCAATGGATTTTCACTATGTCATTTCCCGCACTTACTATTTTTTAACCATCCTTTTTGGGGCTTGGTCCCGTAGGAAATGATTTGCTAAAACACACTCTTAATGTATATTGTAAAAGCGTCAGCTCCTTAATGCTCTATTGACGATCAATGCTCGTGGTTTCGATTTATTGCTATCCATTCTGAAGAGGCTATTGTTGTTGATTCCAATGGAATTATTGGGCGTATTGAGCACCGGCCAGAATGTGATTTGGTTTGGTTGGATTACGTGAACAGGGGAAATAAGATTCATCCGTATAAATCTACACAATAATGTTTACATTTGTGTATGAGGACATTGAGAACTACAGGTCGTTTTCTTCACTTTTAATTATGTACAAATTATATACGGATTCTGTGAAAAGATTCTGCATTGTTATCGTGTATATTATAATAATTAATAGATATCAATATCGAGTAAAAATAAACGGTATATATGAAGAAACCGAAGAAATAAGCACCTACCTATTTGATGTGGTTGATACGGGTAGCTGACATTACGGACACTGATTTTTAGACACTGTGTCGGAACTGACACATTTAAATTTAGTCAATTTTTACTGACAATTCGGACACTATCATATTATTGAAGCTGTTTATATTTAGGTTTTATAATAAAATATGTCGAAAACGAATATATTTGTCGTGGACGTGTAACTACAGCCTGATCTTTTCACATATTTTTACAGTTAAAATATAATTATGGAATTGTAAAAATGTCACCTTGATTCAAAACAGTTTTTTTAAATACCATCAGCTGTAACTTTTGTATTTTTTAAAGTGTATGCGGGTATTTTAAAACTCAAACCGTGCAAATTAAAGAGGAGTTACTTTATACAAGTGATTATATCCCGTGTGTACCCGCTACTTTCTCATATCGATGCATCACTGAGATGCATTCGCCACCGCACCTCGGGGACTTCGACTTCGCTGATCGGAGGTTCGATACAGTTGCGCATATCGCACACTGTCGTACATTTAATCTTTAGGGACTGAGTAAAGTAGTATTTCGTGCATATCACGTTAGTAGAATATAGCGAATAATGAAAGAAATAAACGTGTGAAAGACTTGACAGGCAGGGAATTTAAGCTCGGCAGCACATCACATATTTTTTCAGTATATCGCATTTTGTCCTTAGATACTCCCGCATCACACAATAAAATATTTTTAGTCTCTTCACATGGGTAACCAAATGTAAATAACATTATAATATTTTGGTATTAAAGGAGATATTAAGTGAGATGTTGTAAACTGGATATATCTACCAGCCCTCGGGGATTAAGATGTGACATTGTATTGTATGTTAAATGTTTCATTACATTAACATACTAACAGTTTGTACAATCAAATGTTTAGATATTTACCTTCAAAAGCCGGTAACCTCCAGTCAGAATGTAGGTAGATATTGACCCCAACTATTGGGTTACTTATCAGTATTCATGACAAACGCGGAAGCAAATCGCTTCGTATGTGTAGAATATCTACTGAATACCAGTTGCTATGATAGGTAACTAAAACTGATATATTAACTTCCTATACCTACAGGTAATGTACAAGTAAATTTAAAGCAAAGTTTCTGAGGTGGTCTACATCAAATACTTATAGAAATTTGATTAGATTTAAAGAATTTGTGTGTCATTGGTCTTTGTTTGTGTGTTTTGAAGTTAAAATTTAGTATTGCTTAGTGAAATATGCAGTTATATTGTTAATAAAAAATCTCTGATGATGACATGAGGCAAAACCGCGTTCAGTATGAAATAAATAAATAAATGTGTGGAAAAGTACAAGAGTTTTATCCAATACTAGCTGATCGCCGCAGCTCCGCCCGCGTGATTTAGTTTACTCGTTCCCGGTTCCCGTGGGAACACATTACCGGGATAGAAAGTAGCCTATATTACTCGGGGTGAATGTAGCATTCCAATGGTGAAAGAATTTTTAAAATCGGCATAGTATTTGAGTTTATTCATTACAAACATACACACAAAAATACAAATCTTTCCTCTTTATAATAGTAGTATAGATATGTGTAGCAGATTCCACCAAGTGCCATCAATCGACAGTATAAATAGCCGTAATTGTAAGCTACACAAATAAGATTAACTTTGTAGGTAAAATCTCCGAAAGAACTTAAATCTCTTTCGAATCTTAGACGCATCTTCATATAGAAAAAAATTATGAAGACATTTATATTATAATACTACGTTTTTATTATACTACAAAACCATGACTTTATCCCCCCCCCGAAGGGCAGTCATTAGACTGAGGCTTTTATTACGCCCACATGTCGCCAATACTTAATTGTTGTTCTCACGTAATAGAGGGGGGGGGGGGGGGGGGGATAAATTGTATTTATTTGCATGACTTTAGATTTTATTTATATGGGTTGCTATGGTTACGGATTGCATTCTTGACAGACCGTAGACTTCGGGAGCTTTGTTTAGAACATTTATTTTAAAATTTTCTTTATTACCCTTTCATTTTTCATCCAATCCAAAAAATATCATTCACATGTTATTCATTGTAAGCAAGGAGTGTGTGTGTAAAGTTTCATGAAAATCGGTTTATAAATACGGCCACAAACATGATCTGAAGGAACCCGTAGATGTAGACATGTACAGACGAAAGAAATTCTCCCCAGTCTGCAAGTTGAAACGGAGACTTCGGTCGCTTCGCTCCCTCAGTCAAAAAGTAACCACCTTCATAATAATTTCACCTGAATACCACAATACTGAGTAAAATGTAGTAACCAATTTGGAAAAAGGGATTCGGACATGTAGAGAGGATGGAGAACAGGAGATTGATGCGAGTGTGAATGGACAAGCTAGTAGGGGTCGACCAAGGCGAACATACTGCGACCAAATCGCAGATGTCCTAAATAAAGGCCAGGTTAAAAGTACCAGTAGCCGGCGAGCATGTATGAAGACATTAATGAAAGTTGAGGAAGCGAAAGAAGTATGCCAGGATCGTAGCAGGTGGAAATCCGTGGTCTCTGCCTACCCCATTGGGAGAGAGGCGTGATGTTATGTATGTATGTACCACAATACTATACTACAAACAGCCATTTAACTAAACCAGTTAAACGCAGGGTTGTGTCTAACTAAATTAATTGTAATACACGTAATATTAACAGAGACTGTCGGTCGCCCACAAGATGCAACTAAGCCCCGTGTATTCCTGGTGTTCCCCCGGGACTGAGCCACGTGCTGCCACTTAGCACTCACCAAATACATCCACACAAACAACTCTCATTCTTACACACATAAAGGTCAAATTCCTTTGTAGCGAGGGCTAAGTAAGTTTGCAGCATTCTACAGTCTGAGAGCGTTACTTCAGACGCTTTGCTGGTATTAGAAATGCCTCGACATGTACAAAAATAGTAAAATTGTAGTGTTTCGTGAAGTGGATTGAATAAAGATACAATTATATAAAAATCTACAACAACTTTACGTTAACCACTACATTCTCAGTAAATAGAATATTAATTTATATAAAATTTGTAAATTTCAACCTGTTATTGACTCCTCCATAATTAGTAGTGAAAAACTAACTGTTGTTGTCAACTAAATAAATATTTTGATTGCCAAAGCTGACTACTTTAAACTAATTTTAGGCATGAGTTCTTTGCATAGAAATATAAAACCCTAGCATTATAATATAAAAATGTACAAAAATGTAAATGCGTAAAATTTAAAAACACTCTTGTGTTGTGCCTTTTTTTCGTTTAAGGCAATTTTATGGCACTCGGCGAAAACGATCGTCATTTATGATTCATGCGATAGGCGTCTTTACACATCACGAAGTATTCGGAATAAAATATAGATGGCACTACTTTTATGCAAAGTGAGAGGTGTTTGCACGGTGGCAAGGCAGGCACTAGTAAAAATGCGTCCCACAGTGCTGCGAGATGCTACGCGCGACCAAATGGAATCCGCCCCGCAGAGATTGCTTGAGGTAGTTTTTTTTGTTTAATATTTATGAACTTTACTTCTCATATGTCGCATTTACCTCTGCGTAATGACATTACCTTCAAGCTCCGTTGACATTTTGAATGCCAAACGAACGTGAACATATTCCGCAACGCTTCGTTGATTAAGGTACCTACAGAACGTCTGTCTTCATATTATTGAGTTACAGATACCTACTAGGTACAACAATATAGGAAATTTATTCTAGTATTTACGGATTAATTTACGTTGGTATTCTGTATTCAAAAATTAAAATATTAGGAAGGAGACAATGGAAAATATTTCTGTAAAAGGACATCGTTAATACTTTTTTCAACAGGCACAGGCCGTAAATAAAAGTAAAGGGTGCTATTAAACGCATTATTCGCGCATATTTAATGTACTGAAAAGGTTAAAAGGCTTTTTTTTTATTTCACAGATCAACAGTTTAACATAGCAATCATCACCATATATTATGAATTCAATCTAAATTCAACTCTATGATACATGTTCATAATGACCGGCAATGCATTTTACGAGTATAATTATCTACATTGCAGCCATAAATATTGTTATAAAATATTAAGATTTTCTTTTCCATCTTCATTCAGTCTTTTCAGAATTCAGTAGGAAACTCGTGTGTAATATTGTATGTAATTTAATTTCTTATTTAATTTTGTTGTTTGTTTAAATAAAATTGCAATATTTCATACCAAAAGCTTACTTCAAACCTATATTCCACTACATCCTAGAGCTCAAAGAAATCGTATAACATTTAGAATTCATTGCAAGTATCAGAATAGTCAGAATGAGCAAGGTTTTGGGCAACCCGGTTTGTTTTCATAGTTGTAATCATCTGATATAAATCGGTAATTCATTTATTATTAATAACGGAAATGTCTAGAATTAAGTTAGTGGCGTGTCAGGGATCGCGTCACTGCCGCCGTCGAGACTTGGCCCTTACAACGAAAATAGATAATAAAATGTATTGAAATGGCTGCGGGCCGGCTTATCCGGTTGAAAGTCAATGAATACTTGATTTCAATTTTTTTCCGACGTCGCCGTGAAGTATTCACGCCATACCTAATTTGATTTTCGCCGTTCCAGTCGTTCGCCAGGGCAGTTTGCATTCATATTCAGTTTGAATACGCGTTTGGGCTGCCTCTTGCCCGAGTTTGATACAAATAAACAGCCTATATTTTTACATTTCTTACCAGAATAACCCGACCCAACTGATTACGTTTCGGGGATAATAACCCAACTGTAGTATTAGGGGAGGCCTAAGGAATATTTATATTTCAGTATTATATTTGACATTCGCATTTAGTTGGGGAGTACTTACGTCTTTATTTATTTTGTATTAGCTATTGCGTATTTAGTTATACCTACATAGAACTTGGAACAGAAATAAGTATTTAATTAAAACTGAGTATTTAATTGGTAAAAAAAATAAGTATTTAATTGGAAGTGAAATAAGTATTTAATGAAAACGTGGGAGATATTAAAATAACAACGGAAATACGTACCTACAATAGGAGCAACACTTAGAAGTATGAAAGACGGCGCTTAATTATTTTATATCTTAAAACGACAAGAAACGGATGGATTTCCCTCGGCGAGATACGAAACAGGATTCGTTTTTGCGAACTTGCATAAATGACGGCGCAACGATATTTCACCGAGCCTGAATATTTGGGTCAACCTGTTTTTGTGTAATGGGAATTACAAAAGCAATTTTAACATTGTATTTGCTGTAACTGCTACTAGGGAACCTTCGTTGGCAACACGAGATAGCCAGTTTTGATACAATTTTCCTGAATTTTAATTAAAATCTTATGCTTCATGTGGATAATCGAGGACACTGATTACGTGTATCCGATACTTTGCACACGAAAACGGATAAATTTATGGGCTTGTTTATGACATTTACGTGAGTTATGCTAGCAAAATGTAAAAAACGTACAAATATGTGGCTATACTTTAGTTTCGCTACTCACAATAATACAAAATTTCTACTGAGGAAGCCGTATATTTTATCCAGGCGTCGATTTGTTATTTATTAGCCGGGAATAGTCGTAACATGGGGGAGAGCACAATACCGAAAACGGTGTGGCTGTTTAGTGACGATGCCACCTCCGTTTTACTTCGCTTCGTATTTTCGTATCAGTCACGAGGCCTACCATCTTAACCTGAACTCCGTCTCTCTTTCCTACTACCTGAGTATTTGAGTATAAAGAAGAAAAATCTATAGCTTGTAACATATCTATTTACACTGGTCAAGTTTTGTGAGGGTCGTAGTCCATATTTATCCGTTTCTAGTTAACCAGTGACGACTTCGTGGCAAAGAAGGCTGGAGATGTGAGGCGAGACAAACAAAAATGATATGTTTCCTTCTTTGACATGCAACCCTATGGAAGTTCCGTTGTTTTCGTGTAGAAAAATAAGGTGAGGTGGTTCAGGCGTGTCTTGTAGCGTATAATTTACCGATGGGAAAATAATAATAGGCATCATTTTTCTTCGATATTACTCTACGAACATTATTTTAATTAAAAAGTAGGTTAAAGCATCGTCGAATCGTTGTTATTATCTAAGTCTTGTAACAATGCTTTTTTTTTTTTAATTCTTCGGCCAAGGCCGTGGCCCCTCTAACATCTGTTGCCGGGCTCTGGTTACAAGCAGAACGTATTTCCAGTGGCGCCCGGTGGTTGTAACCTTGCTAAAATAGAAGCAGTAGGTTTAATATTATACTTCGACAGTGTTGTTTATGAAGCAGATTTTAATTTATGTCACAAAATCTATTTCTGTTTGTATATAATGTACATATAAGCTTAATGTATGTATGAATACAGGTCAACTTACCTCTGTGCCTATTGGTTTGTTTGTCGAACATTAACATGGCGTCCTCGATCTGCAACAAGAAAGAATAAATTAATTGTATATTTTAGATAATTTGAAAAAAAAAATTGAGTAGGAATGTCGAAAACAAGAGCGTCACGCACGATTTGTGCCCCACCCTGGCAATAAAACACTTCGCCGTTGTAATAACGAATAAGCACCGGTACAGAGTAAACCATACGTTGCAAATAAACTTTGATAAGCGGGGGCGAGCAGGTAATAACGTATTCATAGAGAAATAAATGGAAAGTCGGCGGTTAGGACACGAACAATACACGCTTGCCGAGATGCGCTGTCACCGTGTTCACCTACCCCGCGACACGCTCGGTTCCACCTAAATTTGCCCACGAAGGAGTATTTTTAAAATTCCCTGTTCGCGTACAAAACAGTGATAAATCTGAAATGGAACGAAATTGCATCGTAAATATTCATGTTTGCGTCGACACGTGACGCTTCCACACACGTAATTGTACATACGACTTAATTATAAATTCCTTCCTTATTAACTTTTCAGATGTATATCAGATATGTCGTGACATGTACGGTGGTACAAGTAAGGGCACGCAGCGAGTGTATAAAATGACCTACGTAAAAAAATGTGTGTATACAGAAGCGGGTAAGTTCAGTTTGACAGGCTTGGGCCCGTGGGTTTTGTCTCGGCGTCGCAGTCGCCGGCGTCGGCCGCTCCCATGGGCCACATTACGCGGGTAGGTCGACACAACGCACTCCCGATGATCGATGTCGAATACCCGTAACAGGTGACCTTTCGCTGAATTATTCCTACCTGTAGAAACGTTTGTTTAGTGGTGATTTGTTTGAGAGAGAATTGCCACGCTTTTGTTGTCCGAACCTGAGCAACCCTCTTTTGTGGTGAACAAAAAAAATAACATTGAATTTGCGGACACAGATTCGTTGTTGATTTATATTTGACATTAATACTATCTGAGGAGACGGTAAAGGTTCTCGTTTATTATTTTTATCAAACTTTCTTCCTTATTTTCTTAAGAAGTGTTTCTATTTTTCCACGTATTTAATGTAGAAACAAAAAGTTATCTACTATTTATACAGGATTCAAGTACCTTTTTCAAAAGAAAAAATTATTATTTAAAGTTGGCCATCCGAATTGAGGTGTCTCCTAAACCACTTTGTTGCTTGTAGTTTAAATGTTGCTCTTACAATTTTTCGTATATTACTATCATCACTAATGTGAAGGTGGGAACCACTGACTTCGAAAACGATATCATAAACATAATATGTACCCCTCAATGACTGTTACAGCTTTTATGAGTAAATAAACAAATGTCATATGGCACTTTCTAGCTACTATAATAATAAAAACTCTACTCATAGCAGTATTAAACATTTATTTTATAAAATCATCAAAACGGTATTTTTTTTTAACGATAGCAACTTTACTCAAAATAACATCCTAACTCCAGTAAAATATAAACAATTAAGTTATGGTAATGTCATAAGGACTTGACAAAATTTATATTCATAAAGTTAACAATAATATGCGTCTATAATTCATAACTATGTATAGGTACTTTTAAAACCGAATCAATAAAGCTATTGTCAAAAAAATCTGTGTAGTATTCTAGTTACATAGATTATGACCTAATGCGGTATTGTTACGGTCAATTTGTGAGGCCTATATCACGCCAATATACTTTTACATTTGTGATCGAATACGTGCGACAAGGACAGTCAGATCGATGTTCAGGGTTGTTCCCAGGGGCGACGTTATGGTAAAACCGAACTTCGGCCGTGATCAATGTGAACCTCGGAGGTGTCTTTTGAGTTAATGTTTGTAGGTATCTGATTATGGATCGAATTAATTACATTGATTGTAACTTACAATTTGTTTCAAATTAAGTATTGTAATTCTGTTTAGACTTATTGAATTGATTAATCAGTTAATGTGGTTTCCGAATGTTGGTTAAGTCTAGTTCATACTGATTGCTAGATATGCTTTGCTCGCTTGATAAATTATACAAGTACCACAGAACCCTCCTAGCCGGACCCCTCCATGGGACCTGGAAGCGAGAGCCTTTGCGTCATTGTTCCAATGGCGCAAGGAGGCACTGGAGCGGGACCACAGGCCTGCGTCTCGAGAAATCGATGACCAGCGGTCCCAACTCCGCCAGGATCTCATGGAGTATCATGGAGTGGTGAGCATCATCGCGGCGGTGAGACCGATCTGGGACCGAGCATGGACGATTGGCTGCTGAGGCAGCATGGTGACCTTAAGTACCGTGCGACGCAGATCGTTGCCGGGCATGGATGCTTCGGTAGCTATCTGTTTCGCATGCATCGTGAGGTCACACTCCGGTGTCAACACTGCGAGGTTTCCGACGACGACACCGCACTCCACACGTTGGTGGAGTGCTCAGCGTGGGTGAGTCAGCGCCGGGACCTCGTAGTGGGTCTGGGCGTGGATACCCTCTCGCTGGAGACCATGCTTCAAGCCATGGTCTCCAGCGGGAGTAGGTGGAACGCGGCCGTGTCCTTCTGCGAGCAAGTCATGCTCGCGAAGGAGGCGGCCGGGAGGGAGAGGGAGCGTACCCTCCCCGCCGAGTTCCGTAGTCGGCGGCGAGGGCGCCCCAGACTCCGCGACTACGCCCAAGATTATCGACCTCCATGATCGGGGCCTGAGGACGGCGGGATCGCCACCCGCCGTTCTTACAGAAGCAGACTAGAAGGGTTGCGTGCTGCGGGGCCTTTGCCCCATAGCACGCAACCAGATTCACTCTCTGACGCGGGATAAAACCCTACCCCAACGACGCGGGATTCTCGTCCCGACCAAACACCCGCAGAGACCACACAGGTGGTCAAAGTCCGCCGGGCGCCACTGGATATACCCTCTGCTAGTAACCAGAGACGCCCGGCAACGGACGTTAGAGCGGCCGCGGCCTTGGTCCGCGGAATTAAAAAAAAACAAAACAAGTACCACACAACCTTCTTCGAGAACCATTCTATTCATTGATGAAAACCGCATTATAGTCCGTTGCGTAGTTTTATAGATCTAAGCATACATAGAGAGGGACATACAGCGGAAGCGAGTTTTATACTATGTTATGAAGAATTAGAAGAAAATTATATAAGTAGTAAAACACCCACACGTGGGGACTGAAAAACCTAATTTTAGAGGCAGCTAGAGTCACGTAACCACAAGTGGTCGAACAAGTTGAGCCCAAATAAGAACATTTATGAACGCATCGAGGCGTGACCACTCTAATTCGCCTTTTAATATTCGGGCGATGTGTGGTGTACTCGTACGATATTCCCGACAACTTTACTAATTCCACTTGCTCAAATATTTTTCACAACGAGTCTGTTGTAAGTGAACAAAATTGCAGACAATGTTTTCTGTAGATAGCTGGAATCTTAATTCTCAAAGTATTGTATAGTACGTTAAGTTTCTCATTGACTATTCATACGGGAACTCTTTACCGGGATAAGAACTATACCATATTTCAATTCAGGAAATGGTGCTAATTATTATCCATATCTGGTACAACTATTTAATGTCAATTCTATCCATCCTAATGTTGCCTGGAAGAGATCGTTCTATGCGATAAGGCCGACCATTATACATAATTTTTGTAACCGTATTTTTTTATTTAGACTAAGTTTGTGCTTGAGATGTACAATAAAGAATATTTATTATTACAACGGTTTATGCGTGATTGAGATGGCAATATCCTTCCCGGATCTCACTGTAAAACCTAACGCACTATAAACTGTATAATATAAATTTAAATGGAAAACTAGGATGTACCATTCTTATGAACCTTTATCAGCCACTCACTTAAACCTAGAAGCCTTTTGTGTTTTTGTATAATTTATAAAATCGAGTGTCGGTACTTGGTAAAATCTATAGTAATACATAACGAAACGACTCGCTTATACTCTTAAAATAGCTTGAAGATAATGTAGTGTGAACAGTATAATGGAACATATTTGCCGTACGGCAAAACTGGTCAGATTTACAAGTAGGTAATAAAATGAGTAGGCTAATTGTACAAGTGAATTGTTTCATAAGAACATAACAAAATAACTCCTGTTATCCTCAATACGCGGATTTTAGTGCAGTCAGCAACGGATAGAGTGATTCAAAAGAAAAGTTTATTATTTTTAAACGTATAAGTACCAGCAGTCGAAGTCATTATAGGTTAATAGCTATGTATATTTATTGTAACTTTGAACTTAAAAACATGTACGTTCCGAGTACGCGGGTGTTTGATTTACAATTCACGATATGACAATCGCAGTACACTTGTTTACACGACAGATAATATCTTGGAACTATAGTCAGCTATTACTAAAATGGCATCAATAAAGAGCTAGTGTAACAAAGCGGCCAATTTACTCTGATGTCACTACATTTGTGATAGGCTGTCTCCATTATTATTTCATTTAACGGAGTGACAGTGTGTATGTCACGAAGGATACCTGTCGCAATAATGAAATATCAATATTTTCTTTCCATCTTTATAAAGCTTTACTTCTGTATCGATGACCATGAGAGCCAGTTCAAATGATTCGACAGAATTGTCATTGCTTGATGAATACAAGTTACAATGATGAGATATAATACTCGTACCTAACTGATATTTTTGTCAACGAGTCGTGGTTTATACGAGTGCGCCCACTATTCTACAGTGGCGCAGTGTGCGCCGGGGCACAGCTCACATATCCGTCTACAGCTCTCCTATGTATTTTATAATATGACCTATAGCAGCAGATTGCAACTCCACTAAAATCAGTTAATGCAACCTGCCCGCGCCGCATTTTGCGCTACGCCCCGGCCCGCCCTGGCACGATGCGCCCCGTCCAAATGGAAGTCAAAAACGCGAAACATCGATGTCTCTACTGTTGAATTCTTGGTGCCCTTCTTAAATTTTATTTTACCTTAATGTACCTAGTGTCTTTACCTTGGGGGGTCCGCCGCAGACAACTCGCGCCTTGCGATCATTGCAAGGGGCCGCGGGTGTGTTGCGGCGGACTATGATGGGTTGGCAGTCGTGGCCACCTACATCTCGCCGAACATTGACGAGTCTCAGTTTGAGCTATGGCTCACTGAGCTCGACGTCGTCTTCGCTGCGTGCCGTCCTCGTCCTGTCCTGCTCCTGGGAGACTTCAACGCCTGGAGTGAGGCGTGGGGCTCCCGGGAAACCAGGGACAAGGGGAGGCTTCTTGAGGACTGGACCAGAACACGTGGTCTGGAGGTCCTCAACCGGGGGAATGTCGCCACCTTTTGGCGGCGGGGGGGGGAATCGATCGTGGACGTAACGTTCGCATCCCCTGACCTCGCCGCCCGTATTACAGGCTGGCGCGTGGAGGAGGGTGAGGAGACGCACTCGGATCATCGGTACATCCGGTTCGATGTCGTCCCCCCACCTGACCTCCCACAGCCGGTGGCAAATCCCCCGGATCCGCGTTGGGCACTTCACCATCTGGATCGGGAGGCTCTTCTGGAGGCATCCATCGTGCAGGCCTGGATTCCAGCGCCGGACCGGCCTGCCGATGTGGATGCCGAGGCGGAGTGGTTCAGGAGAGCCATGTCGCAAATCTGTGATGCGGCGATGCCTAGGGTTACACCCAGACCGGCCAGGAAGCAGGTGTACTGGTGGTCGCCGGAGATTGCAGAGCTGCGCGCAGCATGCATCTCCGCCCGCCGCCGGTACACCAGGTTTCGCCGGAGGCGTCGCCGCCCAGACGACGCGGCAGCCCGAGAGGCGGAGCTTTTTCAGGCATACAGGGAGGCTAAAGGTAATCTCCAGGAGACGATAAAGCGGGCCAAGACGGCGGCCCGCGAGGAGCTCCTGGAGACCCTGCAGCAGAACCCATGGGGGCGCCCGTACCTACAGGTCAGGGAGAAACTCCGACCTAGGGCGCCCCCACTGACCCAGAGTCTCCAGCCGCAGCAGCTGGAGCGGGTCATGGGCTCCCTGTTTCCGACGAGCGCGGAGAAGCACGTCCCTCCGCGCATGGCTCCGTCTCTGTCCGACGCGGATTGCACCAGCGAAGACGACGTACCCGAAGTCAGGGTGGGGGAGCTAGGTGCGGCAGTACTCCGGCTTAAACGCCGGAAAATCACTGCCCCCGGACCCGACGGCATTCCTGGCCGTGCATGGGTCCTGGCCCTCGAAGAACTCGGGCCTCGACTGATGGGGCTCTTTAGCGCATGCCTCGAAAGGGGCCAGTTTCCCAAGGTGTGGAGGACGGGGAAACTGGTCCTGATCCGTAAGGCGGGGCGGCCGGTGGACTCACCGTCCGGATACCGGCCGATCGTGTTGCTCGACGAGGTGTGTAAGCTCTTTGAGCGCATTATCGCGGAACGCCTCGTCGAGCATCTCACGAGTGTGGGGCCAGACCTGGCGGATAACCAGTTCGGTTTCCGTCGGGGACGCTCCACCGTGAGCGCGATCATGCGCGTGAAGAGCCTGACGGAGGAAGCAGTCTCGCAGGGCAAGGTGGTGGTGGCGGTGTCTCTTGACATCGCCAACGCGTTCAACACCTTGCCATGGAGCTGCGTTAGGGAGGCGCTCGTGTATCACGAAACGCCTCTCTACCTCCGTCGTATTGTCGGGGCCTATCTCTCGGAGAGGGCCATAGCTTTCCCCAGCTGGCTCGGGCCAGCTCGGCGAGATGTGTCGTGCGGTGTTCCGCAGGGGTCGGTCCTGGGGCCGCTTCTGTGGAACATCGGCTACGACTGGGTGCTGCGGGGTGCGTTGCCTAGGGGTGTCGGCGTAACGTGCTACGCCGACGATACCCTCGTCACGGCGCGGGGTGCAACGTACCAGGAGGCAGCACTCAAGGTCACGACGGGTGTTGCTCGAGTCGTGGGTCGGATACGGCAGCTGGGACTGGAGGTGGCCTTGCACAAGTCCGAGGTTCTGTGTTTTCACAGACCTCGGAACGGTCCACCAGAAGGTTCCAGCATAAATGTGGGAGGCGTTAGCATCGGCATCAAGCCCTCGATGAAGTACCTAGGGATCGTACTTGATAGCCGATGGAACTTCGGACCACATTTCCGAAGTTTGGTCCCCAAGGTGACGCAGGCATCGGTCGCGCTTTCGCGACTGATGCCCAACCTAAAGGGACCCAACGCCTCCTGCAGGAGACTGTACCTGGGGATCGTGCGGAGTATGGCCCTATACGGGGCTCCCGTATGGGCGGATAGGTTGGCGGTCAAGGGGAACGTGACTCTGTTAAACAGACCACTTAGAACCTTGGCCGTCAGAACCGTACGGGGGTACCGCACGATCTCCGGAGAGGCTGCATGTCTCCTAGCCGGGACCCCTCCATGGGACCTGGAAGCGAGAGCCCTTGCGTCATTGTTCCAATGGCGCAAGGAGGCGCTGGAGCGGGACCACAGGCCTGCGTCTCGAGAAATCGAGGACCAGCGGTCCCAACTCCGCCAGGATCTCATGGAGTCATGGAGGGTGCGACTTGAGCAACCCAAGGGGGGTGCCATCTTCATCGCGGCGGTGAGACCGATCATGGACGATTGGCTGCAGAGGCAGCATGGTGACCTCACGTACCGTGCGACGCAGATGGTTGCCGGGCATGGATGCTTCGGTAGCTATCTGTTTCGCATGCATCGTGAGGTCACACCCCGGTGTCAACACTGCGAGGTTTCCGACGACGACACCGCACTCCACACGTTGGTGGAGTGCTCAGCGTGGGCGAGTCAGCGCCGGGACCTCGTAGTGGGTCTGGGCGTGGATACCCTCTCGCTGGGGACCATGCTTCAAGCCATGGTATCCAGCGGGAGTAGGTGGAACGCGGCCGTGTCCTTCTGCGAGCAAGTCATGCTCGCGAAGGAGGCGGCCGGGAGGGAGAGGGAGCGTACCCTCCCCGCCGAGTTCCGTAGTCGGCGGCCAGGCCGCCCCAGACTACGCGACTACGCCCAAGACTATCGTCCTCCATGATCGGGGCCTGAGGACGGCGGGATCGCCACCCACCGTCCTTACAGAAGCAGGCTAGAAGGGTTGCGTGCTGCGGGGCCTTTGCCCCATAGCACGCAACCAGATTCACTCACTGACGCGGGATAAAACCCGACCCCAATGACGCGGGATTCTCGTCCCGACCAAACACCCGCAGAGACCACAGGGGTGGTCAAAGTCCGCCGGGCGCCACTGGACATACCCTCTGCTAGTAACCAGGGACGCCCGGCAACGGACGTTAGAGCGGCCGCGGCCTTGGGCCGCGGAATTAAAAAAAAAAAAAAAAAAAAGTGTCTTTACCTTCTAATTTGATTAAAATTCTGCCAGCCTTCGTACTGTAAGTTCAAGGCACTTTATTATAACAACTTTTGTAAAACATTTTTAATATACCAAAATATTCTCACAACATACGTTTTAAAAACTTTTAGGTTTTTTGAGAAAAAAATGTTAAAGTTAAATTAAGCTATAATAAGTACTATACTTAGTGTGATCAAATTTGATATTTCGAATAATATAAGTCCCATAAATTAAATACTTTGATCCTATGTAAGTACATGATTTATTTCGTGCAAATCGATAGATTTAAAATCTTTTACGATCGGGATGAAAATGCATCTCTATTCTGTCTTCGTCTCTGTCTAAAAGTATTTATTCTTACTTGAGCGCTGTGTAGGTTAAGTCACAAACTTTCAACCAGTGCTACGTGAACTCGTAGAGGTTTGTAGCAAGTATGCTACGAATATCAGTGTTACTTCGATATAAATATTAATTAATATAATTAGACAATCAAGTGACTATAATATTCGTTGTAAGTACTGTTGGCATTAGACCGCACACGTTATTACAGTACATAGATTAAAATTTAGTACTATGATTCATCAAATCCCACAATATTGCGCTAACATTCGCGATGTTAGTATGTGAATAATCACTATTTGCTAGTACTGCGACTGATTTGTTTGGTTGCCAGTCTGTCTGTCTCATGCCATCACTTCCCTGAACAAACTTTGTGTATGTTCGTGTGTATACGTCATCATGCAATATTTGGATAGAATTGAAATAGGAGATTGTTTTATAGAGTGATAAAATAATGAGTTTTACACTAAATGTCATAGTTTTATTACTCACACACGAAGGCAAATGGCTTTTTCACTGAAGGGGTAGACGAAGAGGTTCATAAAGTTCATATTTTGCTAGTCAATACTGGTCCTATTAATCCTAATATTCAAGGACACAAACATAAGAATTGATTAAAGAAACCGTCTAAAATAACATAAACAGATCGATTTTTTATTGTTTTACAAGTATATGAGTTCTAGTTATGTTTCTTACTTTCCACTGCTAAATAACCAATGATAGTATACAAACAGATATGAGATTTCCACTACGAAAACTTTTAGAATTCAGATGCCATGCAAATGAGATCCTAAACAAACACCATCACTCATTCTACAACTGATATTTGAAATTCGAACTGTTAGTTGTTACAAGAAATTCGGGAACTATGCATCTTGTTACTTGAACTTAGCTCAGACTGGTCAGGGGCTGGTCAACCCGACGTCAATCAACGTGGCGGTAGCAACAGTACTCGGTTTAACTAGTATCACTCACAACTCGAGTTTCTAAAGTTATATTGGCAAGGAAAGTTTGACACTTATTAGGAAAGTGCCCAAAACTTTCATTTGCAATTACACCAAGCCTACATTTCTTTATTAATAAATTACTTAAACTAAACTTCTTTCTTTCAATTGTACTTTCAACACAAAACTTGTCTTCTAAATAGGAAAGTTAAGTGCTGGAGTTCAGTTATTGTCAACAATGCATTTAATCTCCTTGCAGTTAAAAACTACAAGCTAACTTAATAAAAAACGAATCACAATAAGAATACTCTTCAGGAAATGGAATAAAGAAAAAGTTTTAATTTGTTTAAATATTTCCGCGGTGTTCCCTCAGTGGCTCTCAAGTTTCGTGTCTCAGTATTAACTTGCTTGCGGCGGTCTAATGGGACAAGCCACCTGCTCTTAAAGGCGACATAACAATTAACTTGGTGAAGAAAATATTAGTAGAGCTAATAGAGCCACTCAGATACACTCTCCAGCCTCTGGCCTCAATAAATAACACCCCTTCTCGACTACAGACAGTCCACAATTTTGTCGTATTTTCCTAATGATTCTCAGTTGAGGAAATTCTCCAAGGGCAGAAACGTTTTATCCCTGTGCTTATAGGAATTGATTGGTTACTATTGGAAATAATCTCAGGGTGGGATTCGTTTTCCTAGATTATTTACGAAATTGGTGTTAATAAAATGTAATTTTTTATTGACATTGAGTATATTTATTTATCGGTTAAGGCAAAGTTGTAAAGTTATCCAAATCTAGTTTGGCTATTCTCACCTCGTCTATAGCACGGTTGAAGTCCATGAGAATTCAGTAAGTAACTACGATAAAAAAGCTTGACTATTCTAGATCTTAAAATATTAAGATAGAAATTATATACAGATCACAAAAACTGATGTCATCGGCAGGACTCAAATTCACGGCCTTTTCCTTACAGGGGGAATGCTCTGACCACTACATGGAGCCAAAGTTAACCGTAATAGCGCGATCTAGAAATTATGATATGATAAAAAATGTTGTTGGTATCGTATGTATCGTGGTCATCGTAGCTCAGTGACATCAGTTTTACAAAACTATATATTCTAGATCTTGTTTTATTTATTACACAAGAGGTTATTTGTGTGTCAAATTACAAAGGACTTCACTACAACTCTTGGGGCTTTGATAAAAAAAAGACAGCAAAGTTTTCCTAATCCAAGGATAAATTCAAATATTTCATTTCGAGACGTTAACCTCACGGAGGCGCAAACTCTCGCGTACAATCTCTTTCTCCGGACCATAAACTTTATTTCGCTTGTTTGTTGCATAGGAAAAGAAATAGCGTGGTGATACAAAATGTAATAAAAATATTTATGTGTGACGGTAAATATACTATTCAATTTAAAACTCTTTTGTTGAGTATAACTTTGTGGACCTGTATCCTATCTATATTAAAATAGTAATTATACGCACAGAAATAGATCTAGTAAATATCCAGTTCACATCTTAAGTTTTGGAGTCTCTTATTTATGAGAGTAAATTGAACTACCTATGATTATCTTCAGTGAAGTAAACTTTTCTTACTAGGTACTACTAAACGAAAGTAAACTTTTATAAATACTAGTATTGAAACAAGAACAAAATTATATTATAATACTCAGATATTTGTGAATGCTATGGTATATCTTGTTTAATTATATTTCAACCTGTAATTCAGTTTAAAATACATTCTACCACATAAAACGGAAGCATCGAGCTTGGAAAAAATATGTATTCCACGAACCGTAAAAAATCTGTGAATAAAATATGAGCGAAGTTTAGGAAAACCCGAAATCGTTTTTCGTATTTGAATAATCACTTTAACAAACAAAACTCGGCCGAATCCGCTTCATTACTTATTAACCTGTGTTTGAGTACGAGACAAACGGAAAACGCCATCGGAGGAACAAGCGACGCCCGATAGAATTTCTATTTATTGAATTTTGTAGATACAAGTTTGCCGTGCAGACGTTACTAATACGACTTTGTTTGAACAACTTTAATGTAACTAGAAAATAATTGTAACATTTCACAAGCTGCGTTGTTTGATTCAAATTAGGTACCTATTTCAAAAGTTTATGCTATTTGTGTTACTTTAATGTTATATCAAAATAATCTTCTATTATCTTAATAAATTAACATTATGTCTGAACACTAGAAAGATATATATATTATAAGCAAACCCTAATTTTATGCCCTACTTTGTTATGTCCTGCGATAAAACAATAGTACTTAAGTAATCTGAATAAAATATGGTACAGTTATCATTTATGGATTACGTATAGATAAATATATAACCAGACAAAACTCTTTGGGCTTAAATTTTAATATTTTAGCGTTAAATTTTATTTTAACCAAGTATTTAAAAAATTGATCCTAGATTGTGCAATTTTCATAATAGTATCATTTGTAAACGGGTACGGGAAAATTATTAAAATTAATAGTCTGATCTTTGAAATATAAAGAGGTACCTAAATCGAAAGACATAGGTACTCGTACCTATCCTATGTTGTATTGGACATTAACATGGGTTTTTCTTTAATAAATTATGATTGACACACGTTCGGATATACGCGCTCCTGAAACCGTTGAATCACTTCAAAAACCAGATCTATTGTTATCCATGGGCTTGACTGAATGTCACGGACATAAAAGGAACATGAAGCTTTGTATTATAACTACTCTTTTCATTGGTCTTCTTTATACTTGGGACAGGTCAAAGACGAGTGATTGAGAGACTGATTATTATACATAAACTGTATATTTTTTATTTAGAAGTAAGTAAAGTCCAGGATATTGTTGAAGTGGTATGACTTGCAAAGATAGAAATTGGTTCTATTTTCAAATGTTTACTAGTAATTTTATAATAAAATGTCACTTGCTTTGATATTGCTTTGATATAAGCTCCAGCATATTTTTAATTACGCGACTCATCCAACCACAGAACTGAACAAAAAGTCATGATCCTATCCATTTTCCAAACTTTGTGAACACTTCAAAGTTGGGACCTGGCCTGGACTGCGGGCCGGTGTTAATTACCAACTTTTTCAAAACTGCAACTCATAATAGACAGCGAATTTGAAAGATGAATGATGTGTTGGCTTCATGTTGCCTTTTTTGCTAAACTTCAGCGAAAATTTGCAGAATTGTTGAACAACAACAACATGAATTTGACGATAAACATTTTTTAAACGACAAGTGAATTATAAATGATCGATCAAATGTTCAAAAGTCTGTACTCATCAATCGTGATAAGGGATGAAGTGTTTTATTTAATAGCAGATAATTATTAAACCAGGAGTAGAAAGCTATTACAAAACGACTATACATAGCACAAATAGATGTGTATTCGTAATTGACCATGTTCGGCCGAGCGAACCGGCCTATAGATAACGTAAATGTTCTTCGTTCGTGATTGAAACTGTTGTGTTGCAACCGGTACTTTACTTAATTATTCACGTGCACACACTGTTACGTTGATAAACGGTACTTAATAGCAACCTAATATAAATAGCTTAATTGCAACCAAAACTTGTACAGGTACGCCTAATTATTGATTTTGTACATCGTTCGATATGGCAAGAATAAATATATTCTAAATTCTACAGGGTCAAAGATGGTCACAGATTTCCACAGTTTTAGTACCACCGTCACTATTGCAAATAAAGGAAGTGTGCGTTTAAAAAAATCGTAACTACAACAAACTTCTGTTTACTTAATATTCGGCAATAAACGGTGAATAATCCCAAATAATAGAAAAATCAAAAATAAATTTGCCGTTAATACAACCAACAAATTTGCCGTTATGGAAGTTTAGAATTACAAAGTAAAAAATGGATGATAATATTATAAACATTCGAGTAGAAAATAAAATAAACAAACTTAGATAATGATTTAGCTTTTGCTGTATAATTTGTACCCGATTATCAAGTGTATGATAGATTAACCATTATGGTTCAAAATAAACATACCTCACTGAAAAAATAATACTTCCATCAAATTCGTATTAGATTTGTTGAATTATGGCTCTGAAGCTCTCCATCTCGAATACTCATCTTGAATAGAGTTGACATCCATTGTGATATTTTATTATTAGTCTTCGAAATGCAACGGGCCGGGTGAAATTGTTAAATCCTTACAATGGAGGTTCCATCTTAACCGGGTTGAGTGCGCAAAAGTTGTACAAGGGTCTCAGTTCCGACGGGAATGTTAAGGGAAGGGATTAATTATATAATCTTCAAATAAGATAAAGTTGAAGACGTCGGTCGGTAACTGGATTATTTATGTGTAGTGCGGCGAAGGTCTGACTTAAAGCGTATTAAAGGTTGGTGCAGTATCATCATTGTAGGCGAAACCACACGTCCATTATTCTACTACTTTTCACAAAATCTGCATTGAATCGGATATCAATATTTGATATACCTAGTTCTCGCAAGAAACCCTTATCCGATTTTGGTCGCATTTAACCAAAATCGGATAAGCTTTGCTTGTGAAAGGATTAATCCACAGAAGTTTAGATGACCCCAGTAGTGAATAAATCTGGTCTTCTATTATGTAAATTATCAGCTCCATGAAAGTTTTCGTCTAGCCACAGCGGTCTCTAAGTTGTGGGTGAAACTTTCGATATTGACTTAGGGTCGTATCTATCTTAAGATTGAAACTAGTAACTAACAATGGATTGAAAGGAAGATTTATTGTAAATATTTATTAAATGTTTAATATCTGGCGAGAGTAATGAATAACGTCCTACAATATCGCGTAAATTGGCTTAAAAAATTGAAAATGAAAATGTGTTTTAACGCTTACTAGGGGTGTAAAATTTGGTGTGAAAATGAAAAGATTGTGTTGTGTGTACGAGCGCCGCCTGCTGTAGGTAACGATGGGCACAAATGACCAGAGTACAAAACATGACCACACCCACACGACATTTTTTTGCATTTCCAACAGCTATGAATCAATTAGTAAATTGAATTAATGAAGTTCTCTCAAAATGGAAAACTCTTTAATTATACAGAAACCCTTTTAAAACTTAGTAATGAGACTCAAAATAAAAATTTAATTATTCATTTGCCCGGGACAAGTGACGATAATTGCGAAGTTGTGGCCGGCTTTTTTCATTGACGTTTTTGAAATAAACTTTCAAGCGGTGGTCAATTAAGTGCATACAACTTTCTTTTAAGACTAAATTGATTAGTTAAATCATCGCTAATTAGACTGGCCTTTTCATTTCCATGTTACTAAAACTAACTAGATACCTATTTATTAAGTATAAATATGTTACCAAAAATAATTATATTTTCCTCTTGACGGTAGGTAGCCAACAACTTTTATGACTATTTTTCTTATACATTTTAAGCAAAGTAATCTTAGTCAAAGTTTTGTCAAGGTAAAATAATATCAAACCGAACCTATTTGCTTATAGAGTTTAGTTTGCTATTGTTTACAAAGAAGGCTGGGAGTAGCAGATAACGTGATTGGCACTTCCGACATTTAAGTAGTAAGTGAGGGCGACCACCTTCCAAAGCGTGTTATTTTTATAAGGTATGGGCCTTGCCCTGACCCAGTTCCTTCTAATCCATCGCTTACCTATAAGGTTTTATTGGCAATGGCCCATTACGACCTACATTATCAACATCATCATCCAATTTTACTATTTCCAGTCACGTAAACTTGAACGACGAGTATAAACCATAAGGCGGACAAGTTTTCCTATCTGGAATACAGAATATGGCGAGAAGGTATCCACAGGTCAACAAGCGAGGACACGTGACTTTAAAACTTAAGGTGACTTAATTAGGTAAATATACTATGGTATGAATTCAGAGCCTACCGTAGGTGATAGGTTACATTTAGACTTAAAATACCTAGAAGTATTTCTATGAAACTAATTGAATAGTCACAGGTTTCTGACTTATACAATGTTCAATTAGCGACAAAACTTTTGAAATTCATTACCTTAAAATGCGGTCCTGTCCAGAATGACTGATTTTTTTTGTATTTATTTCAAACTCATAACATAACATAACATAAAAATTCTTTATTGTACACCACATAACAAAACAACATTGGAACAAATTCCAGCTTCATGTACAAAGGGCGGCCTTATCGCTGACAGCGATTTCTTCCAGGCAACCTTAGGATGGAAAAGGAGAAACAATATAAAATAATAGACTTAAACTTACTATACGGGTAGTGTACACAATAATAAAAAAGTGAGACTTACAGGATTAACATAACATAATATCATAAGACAAGCGATAAGTAATGGTCTCTCAACAAGGTTTTGAAGGACGACAGTGACTGTGCGCGTCTCACCTGCAGTGGCAGTGCATTCCACAAAAGTGCGGCTTCAACAGTAAAAGAGCTATCATAGAAATTTGTGGAATGCACTGGTATTTGCAACAGCAAATTCTCCGATGACCTCAGACACCTAGAATGTGAGTCACTAAGGAACTTAAAACGTTCTTTAAGATAAGGAGAACAAACTCCTGAGAATAATGTGAATAAAGAATCTGTGTGACGTGTGAGAGATTGCGTCGCTTTGTGTCGACCTCCAAATTTAACCAGTCGCATCAGTACGCGTAAAACTTGTCTTGAGGTCACATACGTAAAGCCGATTACTGGCTTCAATCAAAACCTGTATTTTTCCAAGATACCACTTTAACTAGATAAATAAATATATATATAACTAGTTTATTCCGAGTAGTTTTATAAAAAGATTTGATATGTTAATGCACAGGTATTACTGTTGTAACAAGTAGTAATAGCAGCGTCGAAACTGATATTTTTCCAGACGATCCTTGGAATAATGATACGGACCATTTTCCGGGCGGGTGGCCGCCGCCGGCCCTCGGCCGATTGAGGGACCTTCACTGATAAATTACAAGTCTTAAAACCAGTGGCAGGTAATTCTGCACAAATTCCAAGCTTCTGGTCCTTGGATCTGCTACAGGAAAGTTTCAACGATTACTTTTACTTGTAATTTATGTCTCTGGGTACCGATAAAACGATGGCACTGAAGAGGGTCACAGGTGGGTCCCCGTGGAATTTCCTCATTTTTGAGATGGCGTTGAAGAAAGCTGTTACGGCTTTTAACTGCCATCATATAAATTACAAAGTTCAGAACAAGCTTTTTATTAGCCCGAGAGCCAAGTACTACATTGTAGTTAATCATGTCAGTTACATGTTAGTAAAATAAAGAAGAAAATTCGTGTAATGCCTTAGATATTCACCAATTCAAATGAAGGACTGCTTTCACCCAGAAAACAAGGAGATAAAAAATTACTCACGTATACTTCGAGAAGAAAAATAATAACGTAATAGATGCTTTCGTACTTCAAGAAAATTAAGAGGTCCGTTGTGTACGATATAAGGCTACATATAAACTTGATTAATATTCGTTAGATGAGGCAAGGGGGCGGCTCAGCGAGCATGTAGAGGCTGATATATTGACTGTCATCTATCACACGCAGCCGCAACACTGTGCATGCGTACGCACGCGCCGCCATGCCACCACTCTCTAACTACTACTCGTGCGATGCCAACAAGCCAAACGATGTTTACGTTGTATTATACATTTATAATATTCGTTATAACACAAAATTATAATAGCTGTCTAGTACTAAATTGTTGAAGTGCGCATAAATAACTTTTACGATGTACCTACAAAAAGTTAGCAATGAATTAATGATAAGACAACAACAATCGTTTACTGAGTGTAAGCAAAAGTCGCCAACGTAACAAGACTTCCCGAGCTACATAATCCATTTATTGAGAGTGAAATAAAGATTGTGAGATTGGTTGGATCACAACACATTTACACAGATTTGTGCCTGTGTATTTAGTAATGAATAATAGATGAAGGCCGCAGTTCAACCTCTTCTTCAAGACGTACCTACGTACAGACGCGTTGTAATTACCCCTGTACTTTTAAATTACCTATATTATATCTACTTACCCCTACACCATACATCACGAGAAAATAATATGCGCTATCCATTGATCTATTCTTAGAATACCCCCTTAACAATATGTAGGTTCTACCTATTTGAAATTTTGTATCAGGACATATTTTTTTTATAAAAAAATAGTGGTCTATAATAGTTGCAGTACGTTATTAGCTATTATATCGTAACAAATACGATAAATTATTATGGGTATGTCAACGTTATGCTAGTAAGTATTTAATTACACAAACATGCTAAACCGCTAGAAAACGTTCTGAATGGAAATCTCAGAAGAGGAATATACTCGTAATATATTTAATTAATACATTCAAAGCTTGTGTTTTAGAAACTGAAGACCACGTACCGACCACTTTTGGAATCCGCTACGGAATTTGTGCATAGGAGCCATTTTGAACATTTACGCCAGTAATGCGGCAGAATCAATGGATACACACTCCATGCTACAATACCGCACCATATTTATGTATGGTATTAAATATACGAGTCATACCATAAAACAGAAGACCAAACATTAAGTTGTAAACAGCCTACATCCAAACATGTTATTAATGTCACGTAAAACCAAATGTACGAATTGAAAAAATAAAAACTAAAGATTTCATAGTGTCATGGTTCTACATTTCTATAAAAATAAGCAAAGCACATCTGAACGATGCGGCAATTGCAAATGGACCGAAACGACAATTTTAAAGCATAACATTGAATATACCTACAATATTATTATGTATCTGGCATTCGCATGTGCACGGCGATTACTCGCTACCTAGTTCGCCGCCCGCTCCCGCTCTCAGCAACTTGTATGCAGGCGCTTTTAACGCATTACCATGAATAATATATACTCAAATTGAAATGTCGCATTCGTGTCGCTCGAGCTGCCTATCTACTCTCACCGCCCGCACCAAGCCTTCTTCTGTATTCTGCCCCACGATTCGTTCTACCAATAGGCTTTGCCTTTTATCGAAATCATTGAGAACTTTTTGAAAATAAAACTTCTATGGAGCCGCGATTGAATTTTACATCGTATTGTTTAAGTAAGCCTATTGCCGTCACCGGGCACTCTAGAAAGTGGGCTCTGTCCAAAATGGGCGAATGCATTTAATAAAATAAGCAGCTATATTATAATTTTGAAAAATAATTTTAAAACCCGTTGCCTTGCGATGTAATGTTGACGAAAGGCATCAAAATCTTACGTGCCCGCCGCTATGGCACAGCTAATTAAAGTCCTGGGCGTCTCGGACTCGTTGGTAAAGTACAAAAATATACATAGAATTATAAATTGGATGATAAGATAATGTGTTTTCAACGCAGAAAGTATAATTAAATATGCCTACAGATTATTAAGATTTAGTATCATAATAATAAAGTAATAATTTGTCGCGTATGGTTTGGCTCGATATCATGAACAATTTAGCGAAAAGAGAATCTTAAGTTCCCACTCCAATTAAATGCTTGTTAAAGCAGACCAGAGATAATTGTTACAAGATTTAAAGGCGAGGTAACAATATAATTTCGAAAATTACTTTCACCAAATAGTCGCCGTCTATGCACAGCGCTGTATAACGTGAAAGCACCACAAATTGCCGACTTAAATATTTAATTTGAGAAGAAAACGGATTAGCGAGTAATTGTTAAGAAATAAATAGGCATGTATCTTATAAAAGACAAAGTCACTAAGAAAACGATGAGGTGAATTAGGAATATTAACTTTAAGTACGGTACATAATTTATTGGCTTTCCTTATGAGAATTTAGGATTACGTGATCATTATGTGAATTAAGTTAGATTTTCTTGGAAACTATTAAAGGGATCTCGTGATTCTTGTTCCCTATGAACGAACAAAGTAAGGGTCACCAACAGAAATCAAAGTGGGGCCTTATTTATGGCCTGGTCTCTACTGTCCTATTTGGCAAAGATAAGTCCCTGTATTATACATAACAAAGTTTATACTGTTAAGGACGACCGTACCTTACTCCATCTTGGAATAAAGATAAGATCTCCATTAGTGGCGATCTCATTCATCGTGTGCGTGAACCCGGTTGAAAGAACGGTCTTGTGCCCACGTAATTACACGAGGGTGTGCACAGCCGTTCTCTTGAATTCTGATTTTAATAAAACGATTTTTTAAAACTAAATTTTTTACTTGTGCCCGGTAAATGGCAATAGGCTCGCCCCCCTATTACATGGGACCTAACATAGCTGGCGAGATGTGGGTGTGTTTGCACACCTCTGCCTACCCCTTCGGGGAATAAGGCGTGATGCTATGGTATATATGTTATATGATTTTTTTAAACTACATTTTCACTTTAGACAATTAAGAACTTTACTGTTTGGTAATTGCAGTCCACGGTTACACCAGCTTGGATTAGTTTATTTTTGGTGTCAATCCTCACAGGTAGGTCGGTACAAACGGAAATCCAGATTGGAATGGCTATCTATGTGCTAAGTTTCCTTTTAATCTATTCTGCGATTTAGGTTTGATTAATAGTAGCAAACTTTCAAACAGTCATCTTCAGAAAGTTTTACGTTTACCTTATAACCTAGTAGGTTTGTATTTCCACTGTTGGCCACATCTGCATTTATTGATTACAATAAAATAGAAAAATCTCTATCAGCAGAAACAGTACCTACGTCGTAAAGGGGTAAGGCAATGAACCGGAAAATGGGTACGAGCAAGACTGTGTTCCAACTTTATCCAAAAGAATGTATCTTTTGGAAGAATATTAGGAATGCCTAGGTAAAAACTATTTCAATTTGAAACTTTAGGCTTCACTGAATTCTTTTTGTTTTAAATTTTATCGATAGGCCTCTTTTTTTTGTTTAAATCTAGATAATACGAGTATCTATATTTATGATAGGTACATCATAAATAATAATATTTTCTGCTTTGATTAAAAAAATAACTGATGCAATGTTTGTCTCTACAGAAAACCCAAGCTAATAAACGAGAGGGACAGGCCAAGGCCCTGGATAATCCGAGTGCTACTACATGAGACAAATAAGTTTGTTTAATACTCAGTAGTAAGCATTAGTACGGAGTGTTGCGTCGGGGTGCGGGTCCGTCCGCAATCAGATTAATTAGATGATTTTACGGGCGTTATTAAAAGTTGAGCCGGCTAAAGCGTAGCTCTGTTACCTCCGTCAAGATAGCGGGCTTATGCGGCGCATATATTTGCTACTTAGCGGATATTATTCGTACGCCGAGAATGCTCTTTAATGTTTAAGTATTTTCGACTGAGGTTGCGAACTCAGTGCCGTTTTGTTTGTGCGCCACTGTGGGCGGCTGGAATAATTCACTTAAGCTTAACTGGGAAAGATAATTAGGATTCTACGTCGGTTGATGCAAAATGAACGCGAAAAACAAGGTTGAAGATTTTTACGCTCATTCAGCAATTGAATTTTATATTTGCAGACGAAAGTTTTAACGAGTTGATTCTGCCTATGTATTTATGCTTCGGCACACGTTAATAGTTTCATCTTGATAATTAGACTCAAATGAACTTGGTTAACCTTCAGTTCACCAACCTGTTTCAGTTTCAGTTTTTAAACAACAAAAATCAACTGTTTTTTTTAACGTTTGGAACTGCGCCACTCAGTACCTTTCCACAGTGAGGAGCGGGACGAGGGAACGTACGGTCATGCACGCGCACCATTTCTAAAGGTGAGTTTTGATTACGCGTGAGTCCCGGGGACTCATGGTGGTGTTTTATGTTACAGTAATTATTTTGATTAGTTTTATATTTATCTGTTTTATTTTGGTTTTATCATTCCACCATGGCATCTAAACGTCGCAGAATTGAGTCAATAGACTCTGCACATCCTTCTGCATCAGAAATAACTAACGATTGGCTGCAAGAGGACGACGTTAAAGACTCTGACGGCGGTCATTCAACAGACTTTCTTGCTGAGCCACATTCTGAGACGATGATGATGGCGATTATATTGTGAGTGATCACGACTCCCGGTCGGAGTGTTCTAACAGTGAAGAACAGACTAGTAATTTCGAGAGTTTATCTTCGTCATCAAGTAATTATTTGTATGGGACAAACCAGGTTCAAGTGGTCAATAAAAATTATGCCAAAAATGTTTAACTATAATAATAATAATATATATATATATATATATATAATAATAACTCTACTGGGACCGATCAATCATCACGGACAGGACTATTATTGCCAATAGGCCTGATATCGTGTTGGTTGATCGGGCTCAGCGCCGGGCGGTGCTCGTCGATGTCACCGTCCCACATGACGAGAATCTCGTTAAGGCAGAGAAGGACAAACTTTCTAAGTACCTCGATCTGACCTTCGAGATAACCGCCATGTGGGATGTAGACTCGACGATCATTGTCCCGATAGTCGTTTCGGCAAATGGACTAATAGCGAAGAGTCTCGATCAACATCTCAAGAGACTCTCGCTAGACTGTTGGATCAAGGGTCAGATACAGAAGGCTGTCGTCCTCGACACGGCACGCATCGTTATGAGGTTTCTCAGTCTGTGACCTCTACCGCTGGTAGTTTGGGCCCTGCTCCGCTACTGGTGGTGGTCTGACATGGATTTTTTTATAATATTATATGTAATTTTTCATATAAATATTGTAAAAAAAAATTATGTTAAGAGAATAATTTGAATAAATGATTATAATAATAATTGTTTATTTGCAATCCACAAACTAAAACTAAAACATTTGACAGTTGAAGATAACTACTACTAAAAAAGATAACTGTTTAGTATGTTTATCTGTTGCACGTTTTTAAATTTTATATTGTACCATTGTAAGTTTTGTTAATTTTTTTAATCTTTAATATGTTATTTTTAAGAGTAATACTTTTATTTTTAGTTTTGTAAAAAAAAAATAGTTATTTAGGGCAACCTGATGCTCAATTTTTGTAGACTGTTTATTTCAAGACTTATTTAAACTCGAAAATGGTGCGTTTTTAGTTAAGTTTATACCTAAAACTTCCTTATTATTATAATATTAATATCTTTAGTAAACTGATAAGAAAGTGAAAAAAACATTAAATATATATTAAATGTGTGTTTATTTCAAAAAACAAAATGTGAGTCCCTGGGAATCAGGGTGGTGATTAGTGGGATTTTATTAGGGGTGGTGAACTGGGGGTTAAGTGTATGTATTTTTTACAATAGGTATCCCTGTTTCGCGTGACTAGAATATTTTTGAGCAGTTCGATGGTTCTAGCCGATGAATGTAACAAATGTATTCATAGAGGGTGACGGTGTGGTAAAACCGATGGACTAGCTAGTGGGTAGCTCTCTTAGTAGTAAATCACGGCCCGCTGGACACAGAACGCGCGACCGAACACAGCCCGTGTGCTGTCAATCATAAAACGGAAAAATGTCAGTGAAATTCCAACGGCTAACTCCCTGTTTAGTATAGGCGGCCTCGTGAATGCACGGAGCTTTTACCACAAAGTCAGTTGCAACACTGTAGTTACACAAAACAGTCACACAGTAAATACCAAAAATGTAAAAGGTTCAACCGCACTTTGCATCATGCTAATATCTACTTTACTTGTGTTAAACGTACCTTTCACTTCAATCGTGTAATGTTTTTTTTCTTTGAAACGTACGTTTTAAAAGGCGATCAGAGGCACTCGCATGTTGGAAGCGGTCCGATAATTCGAAGTACAGGAATTCGACTAGTCCGTTCTTTTGTTAATTCCCTTTGTTCCCCTAAAAGGTGGTAGTATTTTTAACATAGCTCGAGATTACGCTAAGAGTCGAGATTTAGTCACGACATGAAAATTGTATTAACAACATTATTTTCTATACTTAATGAACTTAAATGCGTAGGTACTTCTTTTGACTTTTTTTATTTATTTACGAGTAAATCATTTAATAATTCTCTTTTAATTATTAACCAAATCCAATTAGTAAAACCATCAGTAGCTTAGTGAATATCATAAAATTACCTAAAGGTAATTTAATATTATCTGGGTACTTTATAAAATATACCTACAATTATAAAACAAGCCCTTTCTGTAGTAAGTGGGTAGGTACCTAGTTGCACTTATGATTCATAATAATTAAATTCTGGCGGGTTTTGCATGAAAATATACAAAACGGGGATGCGACTATAACAGCTTATTTAATGTAGGTACATCCCGCGTGCCACGCAGCATTATCGTCCAGTGAAATGGACAGCCCGGCCCCTTGAGGAGCCAAAGGGTTCGGTTTTCGCAGGCACTCAATAATTGAAGTCGTTGAAATTCCGAACGGATTGTTGTGGTAGCACCTGCGGCGTGCGCAGGGGCGGGTTACCCGTTTAACGAGAAACAATAACGTTAATGTTCATTATAATGTCCAATTTATTGGCGATTCTCATTTACGGTAAGTATGCGTTTCGAGTTAAATTCGCGCTGGCTTATTTACGCACCAAAGCGTCGCATGGTCCATTTTACTGTGTGATTCAGTTTAACACGCCAGCCAGAGCTAATAAAAACTAAAACGGCACTGCAAATACATTGATCAGACTAATGCTTTGGAAGGGTTGATCGGCTAGATTTTTGTAGTAAGATGACTATTAATGGCGATGGGTATATATACTGGCAAAAGTAGTTTGCGGTGGTCGTGTATTGAATAATAATTAAACGGTTATTGTTATGATTGAGTTGAACCATTTACGAGGCACCCTAAAGCGTGCAATTATGGAACTTATGGGAAGCTATATTGAGGGGTTTATTTCATGTGATCATGTCATTGTGGTCTAAGTCCTAAGCAACCTAATTTAATAAAAAAAATCAGTTCTATCCTTTTTGGGTGTATGACGCAAAAAAACTGGCTTCTTCGAAGATTGGACTTGATTAGGGGGCAACCTTTAATACACAATTTGACCTATACTGTCATGCCACATAATGTGGTGTTTAATAGAGCATAATAGGTTATTTCACACGTTAATGATTATTTGAGTCAACCTATTCGATTTCAGTCAATATAATGGGTTGATAAGTGCCAATTATACGGTAAAATAACGCGTTTATTTATTTAATAAACAGACAAGTATTCATACTAAAATATTACATTAACAAAAGTGGATAGTACTCGTACTTTTCAAAGCTACCTTATACGAGTATTCACCAAACAAGGCAACTCACAAAGCCTTCCATTAACATTGAAAGAGGAAATCGCTATCAATCATGTATTCCAATTTCTGTTGTGTTAAGAGTAGGTACTTTACCACAAGTGGGCTCTATAATAAAATACAACTTCTTTGTACACTCTATATTTAATCAATAAGTAATTAAACACTAAAAAATACAATTTTGTAATAAGATTAAACGATCAGTTTTTTTGTGAGGAGGACGAGAAAATTTAATGAGTTCTAAATCTGCAAAACACCCAGACATTACAAATATTTAGCATTAGATAAGACGTAAACATCTTACAGTGAAGCAAAGAATGGGACTTGTATGGCATGTATTGTATGCTTGAAAGGGTATAATCGTTCACACGTAAGGATTCCTTGAGGGTGTGGGTAAGCGAATTTATGTGCAAATACGCCCCAGGACTGGCCAATGTGCTAATGAAAGGTAATACATTATTCAACCCGTGAATTATACAGTGGCATGTAAATCGATATTTGCACCACACGACCACAATTACTCCCGTGAAATCATTTGTAGAAGCAAAACGCTGTAAGCGACGCAGTAAACTTGATTATTTAATAACATTATGTAAATTGTATAATTCAGTGCTGAATTTCGGGTTTACCTCGAATGTAACTAGAGGGTGCTTTTGACTAAGATATTATTAAACACTTTGGATGTGTTCGAATAGTTAACGGGAATCTTTTCCAAGACAGTATTAAATAAAGTGGGTTTAAGAATGCTACTGAAAGTTGGGAGTTCACAGAACTATTTGTTAAAAACCAAACATGCAATAAAACCTTTTCTTTTTAACCGAGTTTTAAAAAAGATGAAGGTTCTCAATTCTACTTTTTTTAATGTTTGTTACCTCATTCATACATTTCGATTGGTTGAACCAATTTTGAATTATTTTTTAAATTGAATGCTACTGCTTCCCAAGTGCTGTCATTTCAATTTGGTCCCGTTCCGGTAATTTGAAGTTGGTTCTTGGGTCACACTTTGACGTGTATTTTTTAGATTGACTATATATTGTTTGTAGAGAATAATTTTAATACATGGACTTAGAATTTGTTATTTTATCAAATTTAATGACTAGTCCATACTACAGCGAATATACGAGTATTACTCAGCAACAAAATGAAAAAGTCGAACAACATGCACAGGCGTTGATTAGTCTGGTTGAAACAAAAACTATTCCCAAACCGAACGCAGCAAACGAAGTGGAAAAAGTCGATATGAGAGAGGTAGTACGATCTGATTGTAAAATGTAAGCGGCAATCGTCGAGATGCGTTTCACACTGGATGCTCCCCATTTTAAAATGATTACTACTGGTTCCTCGCTGAGCGCAAGTGTCACGTAAATAGGTACAGCTAGCTACCCCTATATGCTTGCACTCATAACCATTGATTGCCTCTGCACAATCGAACAGCCTGTCGTACACAGTTGCAAAGAATATGTGAATCATTTTCAAAAAGAAATACGACGTTCCAGATTTGAATTTCGTGCTCGGTAAGTTTTAAATTACTTCGATCACAGATTATATTGAGTTTAACTGAATTAACACAAAATATTAATTACGTCCTTAACTATGCTATTTATTATAACCTACTTTAATTATGTTATTGTAAATATAATAAGGTTTCATTACTCAAATATTGCCAACAGTTTTTATATCCGAGCAGAACAGTTCTGACTAAATTATTAAGCAAGTGAACGGTTAAAGACTTCATGATGTTAATTTTCGGCTTGGATGATACGAGAAGACGTGACAAAAAAATAATAAATAAATAATATAAATATTTTTTGACATTCTGACACAACGCCATCTAGCCCAAACTAAGCTATATGCTTGTGCTATGGGATCTAGACAACTGATAAACATACTTATATATTTCTAAATACATACATAATTGGCATAGCATACTTTCTTAGGCGACTCGTGTATTTCGTTTGGGATCGAACTCCTCCTAAACCACTGGATCGATCTTTTTGAAATTTGGCACGGTCATAGTGACCATCACCGTAAGTGCATATATCTGAATTCATAAAGATCGGTCCAGTCGTTTAGGAGTTCGACCCGGATCGACAAACTCAGCTCAATTATTGCAACAGTAGAATGTATAGCATACCTAGTATACATAGAAAACACCCAAACTCCGAAACAAACATTAGTGCATCACACAAATATCTGATTCGACCTGGGAATCGAACCCGTGACTCCGGAGTCGAAAGCCGATGCACTACCGACCACGCCACCGAAGCAGTTTGCGAAAAAAATTGCGAGTATAAAAAACTTTAGAGCCCTGAACAGCAAAGGACTGTTGGACAACACAGGTCGGCAAAAGTAGGAACAAATTATCTCTTATTATCTAATTATATTAAAATATTACGTAGATAAGAAGTGCTAAATTCAGCTAAATGGATTCCGTATCATACGCACTGGAGGTAGTCCATTTGGGTAGTCTACAATAACAATTTCCGAGAGTAACCTCGACAAATAGAACATGCCAAGGCTAGTTTAAATAAAAACATACAAAATAACTGAATAAAATGAAAAACCCTTGGTTGTGAGCGCATATTCATTCAGCGGGTATGTAAAATGTTAAAGCATTCATCTATCCGCAGGTCTGTACACCGGAATTCATTGGCCAATGTAAAGCATTCATGCTACTCCAACAGCAAACCTCGCCGCATCAAAACAACAAACGGCACATTTGATTAAAATAAATAAAAGGAATCATATTATGACGCGTGTGCGACTCACCCGGTCCCCTCGTGAACGCCCCGAGCTCGCCTTTCCCCCCACAAATATTCAAACATATCAATATAACATGGTCATCAATATTAAAACAAACTCTACAGTATGAATACTATATTGTTCCGGAAATTCCAGTTGAAAAAAGGTAACAAACAAAACCTAAAAGTTCTGTTGCTTAATCGACTGTACAGTTATAGATCATGTATGAAATGCATTACCTCGTAAATATCTCAGAAACTTACGTTGAGACTGAATAAGACATAATACTCTAAAATGGTGCATCTATTCTAAGCGGAAGAACGAGTATTGACTTACAAATCCTACAGTAAATCTAGACATTGTTGGTCCAGTGCCAATCGAGTGGTGATCATAATATCTGTCAATATTCTTTGAAAATACAATGCAAACTCACATCAACTTCATACGTACTTGTATTATACAAGATAATAACTTCAAAGAAATCTCTGTACAAAAGCTTAGTTCACGCCAGTCTTTTTTAATCTAATTATGATAACTCAGTAAGTTACCACTTCGCGGAGTCTTGACAATTTCTTTTAATAACTTGGCATTTCGGGAAGTTGGCCTAAAACAACTTTTTAATTAAAGATAATCAGCCTGAAATGTCAGCAATAACGCGGGTTCACGGAGGCAAACGGTAACTTCATAATTTCTGATGCGGCTTTAGTTGACGTGCCATCAGAGGAGACACGTTTTATTGGTAATTATAGCAAGTGGTAAAACTTAACTTTGTGGCAGTACAGCGCAGAAATTGGCGAGGGTTATGTACATTTGTAGAGTTTGTAGTCGTGAAAAGGATTCAAAAACATGGGTGAGAGACAGTGTAAGTTTTTAACTATAAAAATATTTGTAAAACTTGTCGTTATTTTATTACAATGACCTGGTACGTTTTAATGTAGGCAGGTACTATTATGAGTAAGACTGTCTCTACCTACGTATATATTAATATGCATAACGCTGTTGAGTTGTCAAGTTTCACAGCTTCAGCTGCAATCGGGCAACATTTACATACTACATAATTTCATATTCACACACATATACAATTAGGAACAACCCTGCCACACTACAGAACTTACTCAAGTCTGCCGCGTTGAAAGTCAGACATTGAATCAACAGTCACCATGACCAAGACTGTTTTCTTATCAAAACAATGGTAAGTAAAAATTTTTTAAGAAAAAACTTTTTAGCATTAATTAATAGCATTAATTTTTCGCAGAATCAAAAGGACAACAAAACGTCGACAATTGTTTCGCCTCTAAACGAGGCATTATCAAGACTGTCTCAGAGAGAACAGCAAAATTCGTGGTTGGAACGTGTTTGCTTATAAGTAAACGCGTGCAAATTTCATTATCGCGATGTAGGATTCTTTACAATAACCAATGTGGGTAGAAATCTCAGATCATGCTAACTAAGTTCCAAAAATAGGTATTCACCAATACTTGACCTTATCTGTTTGATTTAATTACTGTCTCTTGATAAGTTGCATAGAAAACCCAAACAACACACACAAACCAACAACAGTTAATGTGTCTGTCTGTTCGCAAACAGATTAAGTAAGGGAGATGTGTGAAAATCTATTTGTTCGTTGAGTAAGGTGTCCGCATCTCTTCTAACTATTTCTAGCCTTTCCCAAACACTTAACTTGAACCCTTTCTCACATAACCGTAAAACTTTAAAAGTGTTACTATTGTTCAAGGAATGACCAGTGTCAAGAAGATGCTTCGCGAAGAGGGACCTTTCAGGACAACCATTGCGGGACGCCGCTCTATGTTCCTTATATCTAATATCGAAGGACCTGCCAGTCTGTCCCACATACTTCAAACCACATTCATCACAACTCAACAAATAAACACCTGATCTGCGTGAGACCGACACCGAATCCTTGCCATTACACAGCTCCCTCAAGGCATTCTGAGTTCTAAAAGCAACAAATATACTACTTTCCCTCATGATCTTAGCTATACTCAACGAGACGGGACCCACGAACGGCAAACAGGCCGTGTACTTCCTAGGTGGATCTTGAATCGGATATAATAAATGAAAACTAGCCTTTCTACGTTTTTTATTTAATAATGAGTGAACCATTCCTACGTCATAGCCATTACTTTGTGCTATGTAGCAAATGATGGACAATTCTTCACCAAATGCCTGTGGGCTCAACGGTACCGCCAGTAACCTGCTCAGTAAGCTGTGGAAAGCTGCCATTTTATGTTGCCATGGATGATTGGATGAGTAAGGAATAACTGTGTCTGTAACTGTTGGTTTCCTATAGATACGGAACTCATGAACACCGTTCCTTCTAGTAATTGAAAGGTCCAAGAAATTGAGAGTGGAATCTGACTCCAACTCTAGTGAAAAATCAATTCTAGGGTGTACTGAGTTCAACTTGGAGACAAGGACACTGAGCTGACGTTTTGTTCCTGTCCAACATATAATAATATCATCCACATATCTTTTTTTTTTTTTTTTTTTTTTTTTTTTAGTTCCGCGACCAAGGCCGCGGCCGCTTTAACGTCCGTTGCCGGGCGTCTCTGGTTACAAGCAGAACGTATTTCCAGTGGCGCCCGGCGGACTTTGACCACCTCTGTGGTCTCTGCGGGGGGTTGGGTCGGGATGAGAATCCCGCGTCGTTGGGGTAGGGTTTTATCCCGCGTCAATGAGGGAATCTGGTTGCGTGCTATGGGGCAAAGGCCCCGCAGCACGCAACCCTTCTAGCCTGCTTCTGTAAGGACGACGGGTGGCGATCCCGCCGTCCTCAGGCCCCGATCATGGAGGTCGATGGTCTTGGGCGTAGATGAGTCTGCGGCGGCCTCGCCGCTGACTACGGAACTCGGTGGGGAGGGCACGCTCCCTCTCCCTCTCGGCCGCCTCCTTCGCGAGCACGACTTGCTCGCAGAAGGACACGGCCGCGTTCCACCTACTCCCGCTGGAGACCATGGCTTGAAGCATGGTCTCCAGCGAGAGGGTATCCACGCCCAGACCCACTACGAGGTCCCGGCGCTGACTCGCCCACGCTGAGCACTCCACCAACGTGTGGAGTGCGGTGTCGTCGTCGGAAACCTCGCAGTGTTGACACCGGGGTGTGACCTCACGATGGATGCGAAACAGATAGCTACCGAAGCATCCATGCCCGGTAACGATCTGCGTCGCACGATACGTGAGGTCACCATGCTGCCTCTGCAGCCAATCGTCCATGATCGGTCTCACCGCCGCGATGATGGTGGCACCCCACTTGGGTTGCTCAAGTCGCACCCTCCATGACTCCATGAGATCCTGGCGGAGTTGGGACCGCCGGTCATCGATTTCTCGAGACGCAGGCCTGTGGTCCCGCTCCAGCGCCTCCTTGCGCCATTGGAACAATGACGCAAGGGCTCTCGCTTCCAGGTCCCATGGAGGGGTCCCGGCTAGGAGACATGCAGCCTCTCCGGAGATCGTGCGGTAGCCCCTTATTGTTTTGACGGCCAAGGTCCTCAACGGTCTGTTAAGGAGCGTTGAGTTGTTGGCCGTCAACCGCGCCGCCCATACGGGAGCCCCGTATAGGGCCATACTCCGCACGATCCCCAGGTACAGTCTCCTGCAGGAAGCGTTGGGTCCCTTTAGGTTGGGCATCAGTCGCGAAAGCGCGACCGATGCCTGTGTCACCTTGGGGACCAAACTTCGGAAATGTGGTCCGAAGTTCCATCGGCTATCAAGTACGATCCCTAGATACTTCATCGAGGGCTTGATGCCGATGCTAACGCCTCCCACATTTATGCTGGAACCTTCAGGTGGACCGTTCCGAGGTCTGTGAAAACACAGAACCTCGGACTTGTGCAAGGCCACCTCCAGTCCCAGCCGCCGTATCCGACCCACGACTTGAGCAACACCCGTCGTGACCTTGAGTGCTGCCTCCTGGTACGTTGCACCCCGCGCCGTGACGAGGGTATCGTCGGCGTAGCACGTTACGCCGACGCCCTCAGGCAACGCACCCCGCAGCACCCAGTCGTAGCCGATGTTCCACAGAAGCGGCCCCAGGACCGACCCCTGCGGAACACCGCACGACACATCTCGCCGAGCTGGCCCGAGCCAGCTGGGGAAAGCTATGGCCCTCTCAGAGAGATAGGCCCCGACAATACGACGGAGGTAGAGAGGCGTTTCGTGATACACGAGCGCCTCCCTAACGCAGCTCCATGGCAAGGTGTTGAACGCGTTGGCGATGTCAAGAGACACCGCCACCACCACCTTGCCCTGTGAGACTGCTTCCTCCGTCAGGCTCTTCACGCGCATGATCGCGCTCACGGTGGAGCGTCCCCGACGGAAACCGTACTGGTTGTCCGCCAGGTCTGGCCCCACCGTCGAGAGATGCTCGACGAGGCGTTCCGCGATAATTCGCTCAAAGAGCTTACACACCTCGTCGAGCAACACGATCGGCCGGTATCCGGACGGTGAGTCCACCGGCCGCCCCGCCTTACGAATCAGGACCAGTTTCCCCGTCCTCCACACCTTGGGAAACTGGCCCCTTTCGAGGCATGCGCTAAAGAGCCCCATCAGTCGAGGCCCGAGTTCTTCGAGGGCCAGGACCCATGCACGGCCAGGAATGCCGTCGGGTCCGGGGGCAGTGATTTTCCGGCGTTTAAGCCGGAGTACTGCCGCACCTAGCTCCCCCACCCTGACTTCGGGTACGTCGTCTTCACTGATGCTATCCGCGTCGGGCAGAGACGGAGCCATGCGCGGAGGGACGTGCTCCTCCGCGCTCGTCGGAAACAGGGAGCCCATGACCCGCTCCAGCTGCTGCGGCTGGAGACTCTGGGTCAGTGGGGGCGCCCTAGGTCGGAGTTTCTCCCTGACCTGTAGGTACGGGCGCCCCCATGGGTTCTGCTGCAGGGTTTCCAGGAGCTCCTCGCGGGCCGCCGTCTTGGCCCGCTTTATTGTCTCCTGGAGATTACCTTTAGCCTCCCTGTAAGCCTGATAAAGCTCCGCCTCTCGGGTTGCCGCGTCGTCTGGGCGGCGATGCCTCCGGCGAAACCTGGTGTACTGGCGGCGGGCGGAGATGCATGCTGCGCGCAGCTGTGCAATCTCCGGCGACCACCAGTACACCTGCTTCCTTGCCGGTCTGGGTGTAACCCTAGGCATCGCCGCATCACAGATTTGCGACATGGCTCTCCTGAACCACTCCGCCTCGGCATCCACATCGGCAGGCCGGTCCGGTGCCGGAATCCAGGCCTGCACGATGGATGCCTCCAGGAGAGCCTCCCGATCCAGATGGTGAAGTGCCCAACGCGGATCCGGGGGATTTTCTACCGGCTGTGGGAGGTCAGGTGGGGGGACGACATCGAATCGGATGTACCGATGGTCCGAGTGCGTCTCCTCACCCTCCTCCACGTGCCAGCCAGTAATACGGGCGGCGAGGGCAGAGGTCGCGAACGATACGTCCACGACCGAGCTGGTCCCCCGCCGCCAGAAGGTGGCGACATTCCCCCGGTTGAGGACCTCCAGACCACGTGTTCTGGTCCAGTCCTCAAGAAGCCTCCCCTTGTCCCTGGTTTCCCGGGAGCCCCACGCCTCACTCCAGGCGTTGAAGTCTCCCAGGAGCAGGACAGGGCGAGGACGGCACGCAGCGAAGACGACGTCGAGCTCAGTGAGCCATAGCTCAAACTGAGTCACGTCCAGTGTCGGCGAGATGTAGGTGGCCACGACTGCCAACCCGTCATATTCCGCCGCAACACACCCGCGGCCCCTTGCAATGATAGCAAGGCGCGAGTTGTCTGCGGCGGACCCCCCGAAGATAAAACAGGCCGAGCCGTCCTCGTCCACCGGGCTTCCCGGGTGGACGTAGTACGGCTCGGCGACCACGGCCAAGTTTATGGACCACTGCCGGATGCTCTGGTACAGAAGATCCTGAGCAGCGCGGCAGCGGTTCAAATTCACTTGCAGGATGCGGATATGGGCGTCAGACATTAATGGACGTCCATATCAGCATCCCGCCGAGAAACATCTGGCCGTGCAGTAGCGGCACCCCCACCGCTCTCAGCGGACGGACGAGGCTTTGGCCTCGAGGCGGCGCAGGTTGTGCTGCCGACCCGGTGGTCCGCAGTTTTGCCCTCCGCCTCGCATTTAAAGCAGCGAGGCGGGGCATCACAGGCACTTGCCTTGTGACCGGGCCGGCTGCAGCGGAAGCACCGATCGCCCACGGTGACTTCCGCTGTGCACTGCACTCCGACGTGCCCCACCACCATGCACCGGAAACATCTAGTTTCCCGGGCACGAAGGAGGTGCACCTGCGCCTTTAGGAAGCCCCCTACGAGGAGGCTTCGTCCGTCCGTCACTTTCAGTGCCGCCGCGACGGGGCACTGGACGACTGTCATCCCATGACCAGTGGTGCCGAAGGAGATGTCTCCAGCCTTCACCTGGTCACGGGGGCAGCCGCCCGCCTCCACGACGGCGGAGATTACTTCCTCCGTCGTGGCCGCGTCATCCAGACCCGTGATGCGCAATGCAGCGCATTTGGTGGGCCTGGTGACGCGGACGGCTTCTGCGTCCAGCGCGTCCCTAAGCTGCGCTGCTAGGGCGTCAGCTTTAGGGCCGCTGGAGGCGCCGGAGACCTCGAGGAGGCGAGCCCCGGTGCGTGTCGTCTTGCACCGGAGACCCCCCTGGATATCGAGGGCTGAGAGGTTGACTGAGGACTTCACGGTCCTCAGGACATCAGCGTACCCCACACCCCTCTCCACACCCTCCGTCGTCACCGTAAGGACGACGGCTGTGGAGCGAGGAGCGCGGGGCCTCTTCGGCGCCTTCGCCGCGGCGGCTTTGGCCACTTTCTTGGCCGCTTTCTTGGCGGCCTTCGTCTTCCTCTTCTTGGCCCCCACTACCTCCCATCCCTCCCGTCCGGAGGGATGTAAAGGAGCAGCGGGAGCGTTAGAGGAAGAGGAGGCGGCAGGGGTGCCGCTCTTCTTGCCGCGCCACTTGGCCTTCCGCGCCTGGGCCGCGGTCTCGGCCGGCAAACGGTACGCTGAAACGGACTGGGGCGGATCGGGGCGGCGGACAGCGGGTGTGCCGCTTGGTCCCGGAGCGGGAGAACCGCCAACAGCCGCCGCGTACGAAAACGCGGGCCGCGCTAGCGGAGGGCGGTACGCCCGGTCCTCCAGGACCGCGAGGCGCCTCTCGATCGCCGTCAGGACCTGTACCATTGTCGGCACAGGCTGTGGCGGCGATCCGGGTGCCGTGTTGGGCGCCGTGGTGGGCGCCGTGGTGGGCGCCGTGGTGGGCGCAGTGGTGGGCGCCTTGGTGGCCGCCGTGGTGGGCACCGTGGTGGGCGTCTTGGTGGACGCCGTGGTGGGCGCCGTGGGTATCGCTGCCTTCGGTGCTGGTCCAGCCGTCGGAGGAGGAGGCGGCAGCATGGGACCGGGAGGCGCCTTGACCACCTTGGTCAAGTCAGCGACCTCCCGCCACAGGTCATCCATCTGCTTTCTGGAAGCAGCGAGCTCCGCCTCCAGGCTCGTCACCTGCTTCCGGAGCCTCGCCTCCTCCTTGGTGACGCTCCGCGCGAGGAGCTTGTTGAGGGAAGATTGGGCTTCATCCACCAGTGAAGCCACAATCTTCTTCCTCCCCGCCACGTTCCTGTTGCCCCGCATGGCCGCGTTCATGCGGGCAAAAACGCTCATCAACTCCCGCGCGGCCGGCCCACCGATTTCCCGGCGACTTCGCTGGGACAGTTGGACCGAGGACGGAGGAGGAGTTGGCGGCCGCCTTCTGTACGCGTCGAGACGCGTACGCACCGTCTTGACCGGCACCTCCTCCTCCGAATCGCTGGAGAGGAGGGACCCCCACCCGGAGCAGCTGGTGCTACGGTCGCGCGGCGGCCCCCCCTTCTCCTCGAGGGTCCTCTTCTTCGTCGCAGAAGAGCGGCCCTTCTTCTTCACACTGCTGGGAGCTGACCCATCGTCAGTCCCAGCAGCGTCAGTTCCTTGGGGCGTCGACATCGCGCTGCAACTAGGCAGCGCGGCGCGAGCCCCCAAATCGATAGGCATCGGAATCAATAGTTCGTGCATCATGTCGTCGGTTGACACTGCCCGGGAAAGGGCAGTGTCGGGACCGGAGGTCTCTTCGGGGTTATCCATATCAGGAACACAAAATCTCAAAGAATTTGGCCAATCGCAAGTACAGACTAGGACGTTCGGTCACCCAACTTGCCACTGCGTTACCGTGGTCAAGTTGGGGTCCAGGGCGGACGGCGAGGACGTAGTCACTAATCACTTGGGGCCCCGCCCCCATCCACATATCTAAAATAGTACAAGACATGAACGTTCCCAACTATGTGGTTAGTCTCGAATGCATCCATAAATATTTCAGCTATTAAAGGACTGAGTGGCGACCCCATAGCCAAACCATTCCTCTGTAGAAAAAAACTGTTGTTGAACTGAAAGTAATTCTGAGTCATACACAATCTTGTTAGGTTATAAATTTCCTCTATTTTATTAAAATTGATCCTTTTTATTGTTAATTTGTGTCTCAAAATATCTAATACTTCATTATACGGTACGTTAGTGAATAAACTTTTCACGTCCAAAGACACAAGTTGAGCATTGGACGGTAACTTAATATTTTTAATCTTGTTTATGAGGTACTATTTTTTATAGAAAATTTTGGGTTAAAATCTATTGCTTCTTTAATGATTGTGTTCAAAAACTTCGACAAATTATATGCCGGCGCGCCCCTGTATGCGACAACAGGTCTAATTGGGCACCCTTCCTTGTGTATTTTTGGAAGGCCATAAAACAACGGACAACTGGGATTCATGTTTATCAAAGTTTTATGCAACGAAGAGTTCTCAGGGAATAAATAAGTCGTGGATTTCAAAGCAAGCTTTAGTTCTGCCTGGAACTTAGCTGTAGGATTGAAGGTTAAGTGTTGAAAATCATCAGATGAAATGATGTCATTGACTCTTGCCATGTAATCCTCCCTCGGGATCAAAACCACGGTGTTACCCTTATCAGCCTTACTCAGAACCACATCCCCGTCCCTAAGTTTGTTGCGAATCGACCTTTGTACAGTCAATTCGGAGTTAAAAGTACCAGACAAACAAACAGAATCGATTTTTTGTGCAACCAGTGCCTTCAACATTATGTCACCCTTATTTCTAATGATTGCCACCTCCGCATCTACTGCCAAAGGTTCTAAAGATTTTTTATTGTTAAATGATTTAGGTATGGAATATTTTAAGCCCTTATTTAAAAGGGACACCTCACTGTTGCTGAGATGAATATCAGAAAGGTTCTTGATTCTGGGGTAAAATGTGTAAAATGTATTTTTACTTACCATTGTTTTGTCATGGATTTTCGCCAAGTAACGCCTGTTTCTATCCAATATTTGTTTTCTTATCCTTTTATTCTTGGCATTTGCAAATTATATCAAAACGTTTTCTTCTACGAAGATAGACAATTGCAAGATATTCAATCAAAAGATTTTTTTTTTAATATATTGGTATTTATGATAGGGTTAAAGTTAATCAAAGTTACCAATAAACCAGATTATGAATAAAATTTACCCAGTGATATTCGACCTTTCTTGTATCTTTTAAAAATATTTAGTGTTTTATCTTTACAATTTGTATTTTTTTTTTTCATCCATTCTGTTTTAATAAATCATCTTAATTTGATCAAGTCGTAGGTAATTTACTTTTACGCACAATAATTGCCAGTACATATGAAGCATGTACAAATTCACTAATTATATGTTACAAACAACAAACGAACACTTTTTTCAAAAGTGTGCCTTAAGATAAATGGGATGCATACAAGACTGAGCTAAAATAAACTGCTCACAATGTAACAGTCGATGTGACAGAACGCTCAGTGTGCCGGCGTCGTTGCGAAGCCATTGAGAGGTGCACTTTAGTTAGGAAAAGACAGGTACTCCGTGTGCATTAGGCGAATTAAAAACTTTTCCTTGTGCAGCTCTTCATTTGTTACCGAATGTAAAGACAGAAGGCGTCGCACTAGCGCGGTACGAATCACGATGAAAGAGTGAAATCAAACGCTTTTGAAGAAAGCAGTACAGGGGGCAAAGTGAACACGTTCAAAGTGGAATGTGTACCTACCTCGAAGGCATTATGCAGTATGTGAGTGGATTATCAGTGGATGGGATCAGTGCATAAACACGCTTTTCGATGAACATCGATTGAAAACGTGTTTTTGCACAAATGCAAATTTGTTTTTAAGCATTTTTTTTAGCAAATTGTAAGAATCATAGCCACACAATGTAAAACACAATTTAATGTCGGAATAAATAGATCCTTCCAATTAAATTACGAAATCCTATCATTTGAAATTGATGGATCTAAAAACTTAATATGTTTAGAAGAAAGCTTTGATATGAAATGGATGGATCTTAACTAAACTTATTGAACATTATGTCAATACAAATTTCAATGTGTTTATAATACCTACTAATGATATATATATATATATATATATATTTATATGTATATATATATAAAAAGGCGTGACAATATGTGTATATATATATATATATATATATATATATACATACACATATTGTCACGCCTTTTTTCAATGGAGGTAGGTAGATACTATGGAATTCCACTTGCTACGATCCTGGCGTACTTCTTTCGCTTCTTCCACTTTCATAACTATCTTCATGTACGCTTTCCGGAATCTTGACCTGGCCTTTGGTCAAAACATCTCCGATTTGGTCGGAGTACGTTTGCCTAGGTCAACCCTTACCTGCCTGTCTAATAATATAACCTTTACCTATATAATAACATATACACATATAAACTTTCATACTTACTTACTTTTTTATGTAAGTTTTTCAAATACACCTAGGTATTTGCAGTATGATCTTGACATGAATTTTCGTAAACTACATTTTGTAACTAACGTTGGTACAACGATTTTCACGTAAATATTAACCATTTTCAAATTATGTTGTTATTGTTATAAAAGTAATTCGCAGATAGGATCAAACCAGAACTACAAAATTACGCAGCTATTTTGTAACTAATAAAATATTTAGTTGCGTATAAAACCGCAACGGACGAATGCGAACCGTACCTTTGAAAGCCGTAACTGGCTATTACACATTTAGGATAGAAAACCTTTAGCAAGAATTACTAAGGTCAAATGTAATAAATTTAGTTTTAGCCCACAAAACTATGTGGTTAGAGATTTTCGGGGTAGGTCCGCCTTTGTTTTGTCGATGCCTACTTTATTCCATGTAATCCATTAAGACATATAACGAATAGGCCGAGAAGGGGATTCCATTGACAGCCTCTTAACTGCCCGTGGCCGCGGTAAAGATTTGTAATGTGTTTACGAAACCCCTTTTTGTACGACACTTCGGGTTGGGATGCGGTTTTCTAAAAGGCTATTTGTTATGATTTCAAACAAGACCCTGTCAGATAAAATGGCTTTTGTTATTTATTTCCTGAACCCGATATTTTTAAGATAGCTTCAAAGGAATCAAACAATTGTGGTCAGATAAATTGTGACTATAATATTTATTACGTGTTATTCATTTAGTATGTTTAAACTTTTGTCACGAGTGTCACAACTTAACTATTCCATTATCTTTAAAACATTAGAAATTGTGCGTCTTTTAAGAAAATAATAAAAAAAATGTTTTAAATTAAAAATAATGTAATAAAAAGTCAGATTTATTAACCTGTTCCTCTGTAGGTACATGCCAGAGACCCGGTCACTTATGTGTGAAGAAGTTAAAAATTCTCTCTCCATAAGTACGCAAATATGTGTAATTATTAATTTATTAGATACAATTAAGGTACCTCTATAAACAAGAAAAAATTGACATTGAAAGAAGATAAATGCATATATTTAACTTAAAATAATATATTACCAAAAGTTTGGAGTATTTTCATATTATACCAAATCGCAATAAATAATAAATCAGTAAGATATACAAAGCTCTTCTCGGCGTTGTTTTTAAGTTACGAAAAGATGTTCCACAAAATAAAAATAAATCACTCTCAGCGAACTTGCACAATTGCTTTATGTTTTTCTCGAAAAGAAACAGAAAAGTAATAACTTCTGAACCAATTACAACACTCTAGTTACATTAATCCAGTGAACCCAGCCATTTCTACCAAACAGGAAAGTTTCAAAACAACTTACCCTCCAAAAGAATCCTGAAAAAGCATAAATATCAATGTCGAAGAGGGCTCGAAGCGATTTAAGTAAGATGGGGACAAAACACACGACCGAATGCGTTTTACGGCAGATGATAACAGAGATTCAGGAAATAATCAATAAGCAGTACATTCTTTCTAAATTCTATGTAACGGAACTAAACAGTTGCATTATCTGTAAAGGCCTTAAAAGGCTAAAACAGTACCTAATTCCTTTACCACAAACCTCGTGAAGTACCTACTTATAGATTTTAAATGTCAGTGTTTAGAAATCATTAATATTCCCCTGTTTACCAATGTAGGTAATTTCATTATTAACATTAATTCAAACGCAAATGAGACTCACTAAACAAAGCGCGCACTTTGATATGATAATAAATTAAATAAGCGTCATAAACACCACCACCAAAAATAAATTTGCGGATTATTTGCGTACGTAATTGTAAAGTAAGTGATTAAGCGTTTCCAACACGTGTTTGCTCCCAAAAGACTAATACGTTATGTGGCATAATTACTTTAGGTAAAACGGTGTGTCAGTTTAGGGTAAGATGAAGAAGAATCGCAGGTGTAAACGACTGCCTATTGCGCTTTCCATCACGGCCCTTCCCATTCCATTCTAGAAATGGTTTGCCTGCGAAAATCGAGCTAAGACGTGAGGGTAAGTGGTCGAATTTGGCTCGCACCACTCAGTGTTATAGACTACGACCGCGTGGTGCGTTTGTGGTATCGTCTAAAGCCCAGACACTGGAACATTTCGAGCCAATTCTCAACTGACTTGCTGTATGAACAATTAAGTGTAGCAACCTGCTTATGGGTTGGATGAATTGCAATGTTTACCTACCTGTTAATTGGATTCTAAATGTCTACCTTGTTAAATTTCAAACTACAAAATAATCATCATTAGTATTTTTTGTCTCGTTTCTTATCACAAAGAAAAACGGTAGTGAGTATGTACCCGCATTATTAAGAGTGTTAGTACAAAGAGGTACGCTCACCACAACGCCATCAAAGAACCTCAAAATGATGCAGGAACTTACCTGTAATGATGAAAATAAACATACAAAGAACATTGAGCTCCATCGGGTGTAACAATATGTTGTCTAAGTCTGAACAAAGCTTCGTTCGCCATAATGAGAGTTGCGTGCGGCGCGTCAAACATGTAAGCAAACAATTTAGGCACGCCTGAGTAAATACGACTGCGAAATATCTCGGAGCCCGGCCTGAGTGCGGCTTTTCTCGAGTTTGCTCGTGGGCGGCTATACCTCGAATTTGCGCTGAGCGTCATCTTTTCAACGGAGCTTTTGTTGATAATGAAATACAAACACTATTCTTCAGTCAAAATCTCACAGACGAGCAGATTATATAAATGGAAAATACTTGCTTCCTTCAGAATAGTACAGTACATTATTACCATTCAAGTAATGTGCATGAGCAATTTGCTTAAGTGCATTTTGTTGTGCTTTAGTTAAAAGAAACAAATATCACAGAAATATTGGATAGAAAAAAAAATATCACAGATTTCAATGTCATGTTACAAAATTTAAACAATCACTCGTTGCGAGTTGGTTCAGTGTAGGTGGGTCATGTTCACGTTTAAAATACGACAATGAAGTTTACTGTACGGCAGGATGAGCAAGGAATAAATTAATTTAAATTAACTAAGCGAAAAGGGCCTAAGAAATGGGCCGAGTTGCTAGAATCCGGAAGCCCGCTTGTATTTTAATAGCACCGAAACAAAGGTGTGTACGTACAAAGGGATTAACGCTATTATTGTTTTATATGACAGCACAGACTTCAAGATAATGAATCAAAAAACTATGGTGATAAATTAAATATAATAAACTTGCCAGTGCCGTTTCACCGCGCCTTGGTTCTGAGGAATTATTACGGTGACTCATACTTGCATTATTTCAACATTGACTTGGTTGGCTTGCAGAGATTATAATAAATTTTGCACAGGGAACTATTTCTTTGAAATATTGTCTGTGTAGGTACTTATGTAGACAAAGCAGATGATTTTTGGATGTTCGTTCAGATGTTAACCCCGGTTATCAGAAGCTCCGCCTACAAGAGGTGCCTTATTTTTTGAATTTGTGATCAAATTAATTAAGTCCATATTAATGTAAGCTATAATATTATAAACAAAAAACAAGATTATAGTACACTAAACAATAATCTCATCTGCGTAATCGGTAATACTGTGGCACATTGTAATGGTTAATAATTATAAATACAGTAACAACGATTGCAAATTCTTTAATGACTAAACACCAGACTGCTGCAGTGAAACTTGTGAATTACAACTCAGAGTAAATAGAAGCGGCCGACAAACTCCACATTAGAGCACAATACGTGGTGTGCACGATTGTGTATATATTAGCGTCTTGTCCTTTCGTCGGATATCTTGGGAAGTTTGTCTTGCCTTGCGACGATTTACATTGCTTCCGAAATGTAAGTCGCTCCACAACAAACGGTGCAGTTAACTATGCACCCAAGTATTTCGTGTTTACAAAAGAATGCGAAAGCGACGGCAGTGTTTCAACTACCTTGCTATTGTATAAAAATGCTGAAGTACGTGCAGGATATCTACGAGTGAATTTAGATTTAGGATTAAAGTTCTTAATATATGCAGTGTCTATTCATACTTTACATTCTTGGTCAATGCGCCAAATTTGAGTAGATTCTACATTTTCTTGAAAAACGTTTAAATTGAAATAAAGCACATACAACTTTGAGATTCATATTTACACTCAATTGGCTTGAATACACTGGGCCAGGCCAGGAGTTAGACTGAGAGTATAAATGAAATAAGGTACACAATAAAATTATTTAGTATAATCTCACCACAAATCTGATAAGCATATCGTGAAATATCATGGTATCTCAATCACAATAGCTCACATACGTTTCGAGATATCTGTTTAATGTTTAAAGCAAGGTTAACAAAGCCATTCTCATTAAGCTAACGAGACTGAAGCACTATCTAATCACAGCTCAGTTGCCAAATTACGCGGTTTACTGTTTAAATGTGGGTTTACTTTAATCTCGCAATGTATGTAGATGGGAATGTTAGTGTATGCCTACGTCCTACTGAAACCATGTTATTTGAACTGGATCAAACATTTTAGTGGACTGGTGTATAAATGAGTATTATAGATTAGAGTTCATTTCACAGTTATATAATCACATTTATAAAATATTCGTGTTCTCAGTTTAATCCTTAGTTAAGAGCCTTTTCTTTTTTTTATTCCGCGGCCCAAGGCCGCGACCGCCCCAACGTCAATTGCCGGGCTCCCAGGTACGCACTGGAAAGAATCCCCTGTCACCCTGGTAGCCTAATATAACATCAGCGATCTCTGTTACTTTGAATAAGTTGTATCGGGTGACACATAGATGGCATGGCTCATTTTGCCTAAATAAATTTAGCGGAACAAATTAATCCATAAAGATTACAATCTTAGTACTATAGCTGTCCCGATAACTGAGGAATGTTACTTTGCCCGACGTTGGTTTTTATCGTTCTAGGCTCGATATTACAGTAATTTATTCGTTAGAGAGCCAAATTAAATATAAAACGTCGTTGCGGTGTATCAGTGTTAGTGACTGTGATAAATGAAGCCATTAGTAACGCGAGCTGTACTTTTTTCGGTTCATCCGGCGTCGTCAACAGGGCGGGGGTTTCGGCGAGCGGGAGTTTGTGGACAATTTCATTAGAAAACGTTATAAGTGTGTTGTCGGGTGACAGGGTGACGTGGGTGACGGCACGGGGTGGAGCTCGCGGGGCGGAATTACAAGCGGCACGATAAATTTCGTCGCCTCGCGACACTAGGCTCGCGGCAAAATAGGGGCTAGACACCGCCGCAGTAGGACCACAGCCGCCGGCGGTCAGGAAACGCGTTGATCCTTACACGAAATTAAAACAAGGAACGTCCGCGGTGAACTATAAAAACGTCGTATAAATCTCCGTGGGCGCCTGCTCTCGATGTGTGGACTGCGGGGCTTTGTCAGAACTCCTTGGTTATTTGTGTTACATGCCGTACAGGTGTGTGCCCCGGGCGATATTGATTGGAATACCCATAGGGGAACCCGGTTTTTATCATTTCTTGGCGAATGTTTTATTTCTTGTAACTATTTTTGTATTACAATGTATTAAACAATATTTTATACTCTAACATTGTAAGTGTATCACTTTGCTAAGGAGACTTTTTTTATAATCAAATCATTTTAAAACAAAAATCTTGGTCTCCACCCATAAAGCTTTTCATAAGATTTAGGCATCTTAGGATGTTTATTACTTGTAACAAAAAGTTAAGCTGAATGCAAAAAAAATAGTGTGACTACATAAATATTAGATTATAAGTTTGGCACTATCGGAAGTGAATAACAATGATAATGAAAAAAAAAGTGTATCCTAAACTTATATACGTATCAAGAAAAATGCCACAGCACTAACAACGTCTAGAGTCATCTCTAATTAGTATTCCGTCGTAATAATCGTTGTTTGCCAGCACAAGCTTGCACCGGTCCTCTTTAATGAAAACGTTCTAAGTACTTGTGTTTAATGTTTATTTACTTCCACTTTGTTTTTTACCTACCCTAGTCTTATGGTCTCTGTAAAAGCACGACATTAAAGGGTAAACCAAAGCTTGATTTCTTTTGAATTGTCCGTCTGTGGGCGTTCAAGGTTGAGCCTAATATGCGAGTTTTTAATTTGTTTTGCTTTAATACTTTTTCTTATTAACTTTCATGTTTTATTAGAGATTTCCGGGGCAAATATTGAATTGAATTTAATTTTAATTTGTACACAATTGTTTACAAAATCAATTGGCAATTGTATCTCTTCTAAAGTAACAAATTATGTGTATTGTTCAAAATACTTTGACAAATACCAGAAGCAATCAACCTAGACCAATTTAGATCTGTAGATCTGTTCATTTTAAATGAATTTCCTTCAGTTGGGAGTAAGTTAAAGCAATTATCTATTAGTAATTTACTGATCGATTTACTTTTCAACTAACAGATCATAATTGGAATATTGATACTGTACCATCCCCCTAAAAATAAATTGTAAATCATATGTAATAGATTTACCCCAAAACTTACAAACACAATCAGTCTTTTTACACTTCATTTACTCGTAAGAATTTATTACGCTATGATTCAGACTTAGGTTTAAGTCTTTTGCTCTCATAAACATCTCCTTACATCTTTGCCTATAATGGGAAGGTATTTTTTACTACTTTCCTTATATTTTCTAAGCATTTTCTGGCTGTCTGGCGTTATAATTATAACGTATTCTCAGTAACTTAATTCTCAGTACTCTTATTACCAATGAGTTCATTAAATATTTCTGTAAATGGATCTGCTCGTGAACTCCACGACTATTCGCTATCCACACATCTCTCAACAGGTTCTGGTAACGCAAGACCTACAAACTTATAATCATCTTCCATGAAAAATAGAGAATATTTATTTATGTTCGGCTCACTAGCAGTACTTAATACTACAGACATTTGAAAGACACATCCAGATCTGTTTATACATGATACATCGAAAACCCATATACAACGGACGTTAAAAGGGTTCACGTTTCCTCTATACCTACATCATTGTGTCAATTTACCAGAGGACACGAATGCGGTGACGTTTTTTCAGATTGACAGCAATACCCAAATCTAAATCTTGCCCACCGATGCTTTGAGTTATGAGTTGATATGACAAATCAGACAGTTTATGACATAAGGAATAAAGGTGAACGTCGGAGTATTTTTTTGCGGGTTATTGCAGGTATTTTTTTTATAATATTGTTCTGGTTTAGTTTAATACAAATCTTATAAAAAGAAGAAAGTTTTTAGTGCGATAATTAAGGTAATGAATTCAACATATTTTATGTAATACACGATTAATTTTAATTTATTATTAAACTATGTTATATTAGGAATTGTTATACTTAGACATTCCAAAATTTTCTAACACAAATTAAAAGATTATTATCTTGAGAAGGCTATAATAATATACACAGTCGAAACCAAATAATGGAATGCATGTCGACAAGAATTTGGTTACATTAGGAATCTGTGTAAATTCTAAGGATCCTTATTGACATGCATTACGAAGCACCCCCGTCCTATCGACATTCAAAGCGACACGATGTTTCAAACGCCAAATATTTATAGCCCAAAGCAATTAGATTTTTACTGACTTTAACTTAGTAAAGGAACTTTTCTCAAAGATACATTATCTAATTCTATCGACACGGATAACAGTTAAGCAGTTTTTATTACTTGGACGCTGATGAAAGTACGTCTTTATTGATTTTAAGGACGGCATTTGAGAGTATTTAAAGCTTCATGTTGGGTTATAAAAAGTTTTAGGAGTTCAGTAGTTAATAGGCCAAATTTTTAGAAGGTAAAGCTGTGGAATTTGTGTAGATACGTTGAACACTTAGTTATTAAATAGCTGAGCCATGATACTTTACGAAGTAGAAGAAAAAAGATGGTAAAGGTTTTCAAATAATGCAGAAGTACGTAAGATATATTATGGAGGACCCAAATCATCGCACATCCCCTAAAGGAGTATGTAGGTCTCTAAGCCTGTGGATGTGTAAGGATGGGGTTACATTTGAATAAAATTTTATTCGGAGAGCTTACAAAGACCATAAAAACGTACGTTCGGCGCCACATCCGATTTGAAATCATATTATAATATGACTTTTCAACATGTATGAATGCAACTCGGTTTCCTATTTCTCGTTCCTTTGCTATATTGAATCTTCTGTGTAGTTTCGCCGGTTTCAATCTGGTACGTATTGCTACGAAGCTTAATGTTACGAAATACATCAGAGATGAGATGATATAAAACACATGTTGCGTTCTGTACATCATCTTCCGCTGTCCAATAATTCAAAAACGAGTTAAGCTCATACGTGGTGTCATAGTTTATTGCAACTTATTTATTGACATTTTCGTGATTTACGATCTTTTGTTTTATGACAAAATATAATAAAATAACGTAGGTACAGGGCTGGAAAATTTAGTGCTCCTAAAATAATTGCTTGCATCTAAATCTTCTCTTATGTCTTCCCTTTACTTTAGATCTTTGTCACAACAATCAACGGATACTTATTTTTTGTAATGAAATCACGATAATTCATATAAAGTCCACATGTCATCAAACGTGGAAACGTTTGATGACATGTGGACTGAACAAAAAAGAACATTAAAAAATCTTAGGAATATTTTTCCAAGCTCCTTAGTAGGGTCACTCCTAGGTAATTCCATAAATCACGTACATAAGCATTATGACGACAGGCCGCCATTTGTTATGACACCAGAACAGCTTATGATGTTCGCGTAATGCTATTTATTAATGTTTGTAATGAAATATATTTTCTCTGTGGTTTTACTGTTATGAATTACTGAGAATATATTAGGATGTCTTGTGGTTTTATGAACTATTAAATAAAGTATATTGTGTACCGATTTATAACTGTTTAGTAATTTATAATCAGGTGTCGCAAATAACACTACGTGTACCTAGTGATATCATTACTTAAATGTACTGGAACAAATTACCTGTTAAGGATACAAATTTAACGCATTTTAGGGACTACTATCACAGAAAAGGGAATACACGTAGACACTACTATTAGGCGTATTAAAACCTGCTTCAATATTAAGATTATTTAGGTAATAATAAAAGTTAGTTAGCTGGACTTAATATACATATCGAAAGTAAGAGTAAATAACCAGAATAAATATGGGCTGAGTCTACATTCTGTTCCCTAACTAATCCTCATGTTTTGTAATGTTCCACACTCACACGATTGATTCTTACACTATCCAATACAGTGTGCTTCCTCAGCCAATAGTGAATCTCTCTTATAGTCACGACACCTCCATTTATACCCAAATTCAGTCGAACCAACCCGAACAGACGAATAATCCACCGAGGGCCATTCTGTGTTCTCGTTTGTAGAAACGCCAAATCGTAGCGCATTATTCTAATTCGCTTTCAGGATAGCTTTTGAAGAAGCTATTTATTTACGTCGTAAGCTCAATTCATGCTCAATTTAAGACCACGACCTTTCTATTACGCTTTATTTATAACTCCTTCCCATTGTATATCAAAGTTTTCTAATATTACAAATGTGAAAGTTAGGGTGTTTGTTTGTTACGGTCTAATCCGTTTTCCAAATACGTTGAGGATTTTATTAAAGTTACGTACTTATATGAATAACGAGATAAAGGTATTGTTAATCCCGAGAAAGGGTTCTTGTGGAAACGGGGACTAGGAAACTAGAAATCTACGATTGAGATCTTTTGACTAGATAGTGAGGTCATCATAATCTCAGACCGTTTCAAGCCCACTGCTGGAGCATATGTCTCCTCCGAAGAGAGGGGGAGTATGTCACGCTGCCTGGCCAGATGGGTAAGTATAGGGTTTTGTGTCGAGTTTTCCTTGATATCGATAACGACTTACCGACTTACAATGGCAGAAATATAGTCTAAATTAAAAAAAAAAGAAATTACTGGATCTACTGCATGGATATTAGCATTGGCAATGACTGAAAGTATTAATAATAAATAACACTGACAGCAAATAGCTTTTCTTATAAACCATAATATAATGGTGGAACACATGTGGCAATCCTTATTCCACAGAAGTGCCGCGGGAGTAAAAGATATTTCTGATATAAAAACACGTGCCCGATGCTAATAAAGTTGGGCAATATTGGAAAGGTATTTTGTAAGAATGGTTTCACAGGGAGGCCAGAGAAAAGGTCATAAAACGAGAAGAATCGAAAGTGGAAATATGGCCAAGTCATATTTTATTTACTGTACACAATTGAACCTTTATCACTGTTTGTATCGAGTTAGGAGCATTGGTAGTTGGCTCTAACGTTTACGAAGATAGTCGGTACGGCTGTGTGTTGTTATGTAAATGTTTATACGAGTATAATACAGCTCTCTGTATAAAATTTGTAATGTCGTATTTGTGTTTGTTGTTACATTTCGTGTCATTTTTATAATTTTAAGTTTTCATGTAAAAATAATATTAATTACGCGTCGGTACATATTGATTTATTGATATACTCGTATTTTAACCTAGTTCCGATTACAAAAGAGTCACCGTAAGATTTTGTTGCAAGGTTATTTTCTCATAGTTTCTTCCCATTGCGGTGCGAATCTGGTATTAAATAAATATTACTTTGTGAACAAAATAAAAAAAACGTTAGACTTTGACAATTAGTTCATAAAAAAATGTTAAAAATACTTGAATACTACAGTCGTTAAACAGTGGTTTTTGTATGTATTTTTAACAAATTCTTATTTTTTTAAAATGGTGTTACCTACGTAAACACTTAATTATCCTTATTTAGGACTGTATTAAAACATAGTAGCTAGAAAGCCATCAAAATTGGCTAATAAACCAACCTACTATACCCACTAACTATATGAAATATACTTTATCGAGCTCAAACTTCCAACTGTACATAGTTAATTAAACATAAACGTAGTTAAACAACAATTTCTAGTACGTACTGCTCATCGGAATATGCAATAACAAATTCAGCGCGTATGTTGAAATATTCTTCAAATGGTAAGCTTATTTCAACATCGCTCATATTATATTACGAAGTACTTACACTCACTGGCTTTTATTTGATGCTTGCATAACGGGCCAATTTAGGCAGACTCAGCTGAACGAAATTGCACATCCTATTGTACCAAACGTGGAGCAGAATAAAATTAGAGCGCACTGAAAACATGTTTACATCGGAAATATTACTCCATCGGCCCTTCCAGCCTCTCTCACTGGAGACAATATTCTGACAGTCTCTACCTATACGTAAGTCTATTTGATTTCTACAAATTTAAGGTAAAACATATAAAATATGTAGTGTACTGTATAGCAACAAAGATTCATTAATCATTTAAAAATAGGGAGGTACTCACGTCTGTATACATTCAGTAAGACAAGAAAATAAACTTTGATCGGGAGCAACTAAACACAGTTTTACCGGTGACACTCAATAATTGGATTCGCCCTAAAGGAATGTTAGCCAAAAAATGTTCGACGATTTATCAGCCCGCTAGGCGGAGGATCTCTGCGACATGATCGTGCTTCATCATCGTTTTTTCGTCAAAGTATTTGCCCTACCGCCGAACATGCCGCCTCAATAAGAAATTCTTATGTACTTTTGATACGTACATGAAAATCAACTTTGCCTTTAGATTAACTTTAATTCTTTCAATACTGAATAGCAAATTGAACGACTTTTTTGAGCTGAACACGTAGGTATATTACGCTTGTATTCTATAGGTAAGTGAAAGTATTGTGATCGTGTAAAAATCAATTTTGAGATTTTGAGTTTCCTATAATTTCACTCAGGGGCTCTGAGTCTGAAATCTATGTATCTACAGAAAGCTACAGCCTAAACCCTTCTTTCTTCTTTAACAACAACGTTTATTAGTAGGGTATCTAAATTTGTAGTCACTCGAACGTCACGAAAACCTATTAGATGTAGGACCAACGTAGATTAGATGACACCAACCTAATAGGTACTACGATAATTTTTCAATTAAAAGATAAGTCCATTTAAAATAGTTTGTACTTGTGAATATATAAACTCAATCTACTATCAGACATTAGAATAAAGATGATAAATCATGGATACCTATTGAAAAGCTTTGCTAGCTTTGCTAGTTTAGCCACCGCGGCGCATTGGCGCACATCGTGTGTGAAAAATACCTTTTCATCGAGGGAATTCGTGCACAGAAGTCTTATATTTATAAGGCGAAACGAGAAATAAACAAACCGAATAGAAAAAAAGAACGCATAGTATCTCGCTTGCAAAAGGTTGTAGATCTCACTGATTGTGAGAAACACCGTTTCCCATCTTGAATTATTTGACAGTTTGAATTGTCACCTCCCGATCCCGGTCGATCCTGTTGTTATTTTTGGCCATTTCCTCCCCACGCCACTATATAATGTATAAGTGATAAAACAAACACAAAACTTGTTAACAATACTCTAGTTAGGTACGTTAGTTTGCGTACCAAATGTTAACATTAACAATATTATACAAACTTTGCTCTGGATGAACCCAGAGTGAAGATACTTGAGTAAACATTGTTCGTGTCGATCCCACCCGTTTTGAAATTAACTATGGAAGAAAACAGTTAACAACTAGGAAGTGGCCAACAAAACGGATTTCAAATAAAAATTTAATTATTATCTTAGTGGTAATTTATCACCAGATATTTTTTTGGTTATCGATGAAATAAAATTTATAATCTGTGGTAAAATCTTGTAAAATAAATTTGAAACAGAATTCAATGTAATTTTATTTAATGTGAAACAAACGTTTTCCAAGAAACGAATCCAAAGATCTCACAAAATATTACCTATCACTTGCAATTTCTACCAGGAAGTGTCAGCGCGTCTTATCCAATCAACATTGCCGTACGCCTAATTATGTTTACCCACCGTGTCCCATTGCCTCTGTACACGACGTGAATTTCTTCCTTCTAAGTGTTTATAGGAACTGATTATATAGCAGTATGCAATGTGTGACAATATTTGTCGTTCTGTGTATATGCGTACGTTATTACATTACATAAAGGAGCAACGTGTTAGGTATTCGAAGTACGGGGTGAAATTATAAATAGCGTACAAAAGGGTGTTAGTATGAGATTTCTGTTATAATTCGGGATTACAAGACTTAGACTACGCTACAAGAATTAGAAATATTTAAAACTCGACAGTGTACGCAAACATGATCTGAACTATTTTCGCAATCGTGTTTGTATGTGCCGTCTATACGTAAGAACCAAATATTCATTTGAGGTTTGAGGTCCGAGTTCGGCTGACAAACGGGTATTTTATGCCTATTCGAACAGAACATTGAACAAAAAACAATTCAAGAAGAGCTCACACTAGTCAACCCGTGATCACGATCTTGCAACAGGGTCGAAACGTCCGTATATTTCAATAATCGCGTAAAAGACCCGTATGTCTAAAATAATTGAACTGTTAGGACAGCACTGTAAATCATACTACAAATCTGGTTATAGTATCACAACAAGATTACACAATAAATAGTAAACATGGGTAGGTAAATGAAATATATCTTGAACTAGAAACAAGTAACAAATCAGAACAAACAAACTCTGTGGCATGAGATAAGACTACGCAACATAATATAGACCGCTAAACAGAATACCGGATAACACAAACCGGAATTAACCTCCGCAGATTGTAGATACACTACATTGCCTGTACAGGTTGTTTTGCAAAACATTAACTAACTAATGTCCCAAGTTACAGTTTTCTTATGTTTGTATGTCCTTTCTAGCTTTCCTAACAGTTATTGAATTTAAATACACGCTTGAAACATCAATATTATGGTTTAAATATTCTATTGTTTAGAGTTCTGTCTAATTGATCAGGCCGTATTATCGAGTTATAAAGTTTCGAATCTGTTAATCTAGGAAGGGCATAAATATCTGTGTAGGTCTTAATTGCGTGATTTAGAAATTATGAATATGATATGAAGCAAAAATTCGATGTTGTCGGTTTTAGTCATCGTAGCTCAGTGGTCAAAGCATTTCCCCTGTTAGGGAGAGGCCGTGGATTCGAGTCCTGCCGATGACATCAGTTTTTGTGATTTATTTATAATTTCTTTCTTAATATTTTAGGTACTTTTACTTTCCAATAGCAATTTATTCAATAGTTCACGCGTGACTGAGTGGAAAGATTACCTATATTGTACACAAACCTTCACATTTATAAGTAGGATTCATTAATTGATCTTTACTGTAGAATAATTTTTATGTTGAAAATTTTCATCTTTCCGAATTTTATTATACTCGTAGGTAGTAGAGATTGCAAATGATCGGCTTATATCGGCCCATCAACTCCAACGTTGTAACAGGATCAGGCAGTCGACGCGTGAATTGTATTTATAGCATTTCAATTGAGTTTATAAATTTATATTTCCATTTTCATTTGTGTCACCGTGCCCTGATTTGATTTCAGTCAGGAAAGACTAAAGTGTTCATCATTAATTTAAAATGACGTAGATAAAATGATTTTATTTGTGTTCTAGCTGATGTCCGCGGCTCTGTCCATTCTCTCGATTTTATATTCCATGGGATTACATTACAGGGTTAAAATAGCCCATGTTGTATTATGATTTATGAGATAAGTTTTGTAAAGTTTCGAAATCGAAATCAGGAAATGTTATCTACGGAATATACGAATATCTACGTATTATATATTTGTAAACAATAGTGAATAGCTAAAGAATAAAACATATGTGAAAAAGGATCTGTAAAAATGATAAAAATGTTATTACTTACTTGAATATATTAGAACCGAACGAAAGAGCTTCAAACATTTCTAGAGTAGATACGAAAGACAATCGGGACAAATCAAACAAAACGCAAAAGTAATAAAATAATGAGTCGTCGAAGTTCCGAACGAGACAAGGAAAAAGGCTATCGATTGTAGGTTTCTCATTACTTTTTTTTTGGATTTGCCCCTCTTACGAAGTAGAGTGTGCGATGTAGCCCCGAGCGTCGACAATTACGAGTACAGTACTAGACGGCTAATACAAATCGCTCGCCCGGGGGGTACGTTTATCCCAAATAGGGTAACCATCTTAAGACGTTTGTTACGAGGATTTTTCGTATTTGGAAAAGAAAGCGTATATATGAGAGTGTTAAGTTAAGGTAAATGAGCTTTTATGTGGTTTTAATATGTGTTTAGCTTTTAGTAGGGTCTCAATGTAGTTCACTGACCTATCGTCAAGTTGTTTACCCCTTATGACAACAGTGTTGTTCATTTGAGTGGATGTAATCCTAAACTTTTTTTATGTCTGATTAATAAAGTGCTATATCCCTAAACATAAATCTGAATCTGAGCTATGATATGGAAGATATATTGATTACTGCAAGTGATTGGATGTTGCAAGATAATTAAAATAGAAATACTCTTATATATGTACTAGCGACAATGATTTCCTCTTATGTGAAACAAATAATGAGACATTTTTCTATTGCGACATAAAATCAAAACCGAATATATAAATAAAGTACTTGCACATGACTAATAACTGTTAAATTAAATTGTAATTGACCTGCAATATTTAGGCGTGGGTACTATTTAGTTATGGTACAATGTTCAGATAACACAAACTGTAATTATTATATACTAGTAGTTCTGCGAACAGTAGACCTCGCGTCCTTTTCGTTCTACCCCATTTCCCCCCATTTCTCCCCCATTTTCCCCCCAATCGAAAAATCCCTCGACAAAAGTTGCGCCTTGCAACAAAGAACACTTGTGCCAAATTTCATGAAAATCGGCTGAAAAATGCGGCCTGTAGACCGGAACTGACACATATACATACATACAGACAAACAACGTCAAATCGGCCAGTCCTCGAGTTGAAAATGAGACGCTTCGCTCGCTCGGTTAATCATAATATTTTACTATTTTTTATATTTTTAAATATGTTTGTATTTTTTTATAGATTTATTTAAAAATGTAAATAATATGTTTTAAGAACGAATAAACGATCTAATGTTGGTAGACATCCAAGTTGTCTAGACTTTAGTTGTGATTAGTTGACCTTGCGAACTTCGTGTCACCTCAGGATAAAATATATCACATAGTCTAAACGCAATATTGACAGGCAGGAGCAGTTTGCATTGAAAAATTAAATTATATTACGTGTTATAGTGATATTTAGTTTCGGCAATTTAGAAAGAGAAACGTGTAAAATAAAGGACCACATCCAATATTTTCTTCATAATAAGTTGTCATGCAACATTTTCCATGAAGTCATAGCGAAGTTTCTTAAAAATTTGTACTTTAATTACAAGCCAAACACGACTGTCACTGGTCGGCCTTCGATCATCCGTCAGCCCATAACCAAATTAGAGTAATTTAAGTCAGGAAATTGGAAACGCTATCGGGCGCTCGATGCGCTTGCAACAGGAACGCCACTACCGCACTGGCATTTCAGACATTCACCGTGTCGGTGGCCCTGGCTAATGTCGGAACAATGCACGAATCTGGACAGACCGATCCGAGCGAGTCCGAAGATAAACGACAACCGTAGAGCATTGTAACAACTGATTGATGTACGGCCTCGAATGGTACCGTAGCGTAGGTAAACTACACGATAGTTGAACTGAAATTCCTAAACCGCCTCAGTTACAGTTCAAGTACTGTTGACATTAAACGGTGTTTAGATAGAGAGTAAGCCTATTAACGTACACTATCTACCACTTTTTGGTTGTTTGCTCGTATCAAATAAATTCTACGCACGGCTCTGTATTTTGTAATCACAACGCCGAGTGTATTGTGGTTCTGTGTTCTATAATAAGAATATTAGTACAAAAATTAAAATATGCATGTATGTACCTACAACTCTTTGTATTAATTGCGATAACAGTCCATTTCCAAATTCCAATTCCAGCTGGCAACCGCAACAACAAGACTCACTGAAAACATGTCGAAAGCTGATGTAAACTTAACTGAATAACTTAACTGTTAAGATAATAACAAGTAATCATGCAAGTTAGATCGCAAAGCAACACACTTGCGTACTAGTTATCGACAGAGCAGTGACGGTCAGAGTTGGGGCTCGTTCGACAGCTTAAACAATAGCGAATCAAGCATGCAACGGAACTTTCTCAAAGACATCCTCTTGTGCGTGCGACGGCGATGGTTAGGAAACGAGCACCAACTTTGTATTGGTTAGGAAACTTAAACGTTAGTGCCTGAATACGTTTGTCCAACTTTATACTAGTGGTTCTGTGAACCGTAGACTTCGGGAGCGGTTTTGTTTAGAAAATTTCTTATTCAATTTTCTTTATTACTCTTTCATTTGTCATCCAATCCAAAAAATATCCAAATGTTATTCATTGTAAGCAAGGATTGTGTGTGTAAAGTTTCATGCAAATCGGTTGATAAATACGTCCTCAAACATGATCTGACAGAACCCGTAGATGTAGAGGTAATACAGACGAAAGAAATTCTCCCCAGTCTGCAAGTTGAAACGGAGACTTCGGTCGCTTCGCACCCTCAGGTAATTACATAAGATTTTAATAATACCATTAGATTATATTGGCCAAATTTACCATTATTTATGACTTTAATGAAGATAAGTATTACGGTAAACAGTAATTGATGAAGGAAGTGTTCAAAGGAATCTCGTTAAAATATGAAAACATTTGCTCTAAGACAGTCCGCGCAGAAATTGATGTAAATAAAGTTGACCGCTTACCATAATATAGGATCGCTTGCTTTGGCGAGACTGATAGACCGATAAAGACGGAATATATTTTTATAAGAAGAAAAAAATAAAATGTTGGATAGCAATGGTGATATTATGAAAGCTAAGAGTACGTTTTCTGTTGACTATCGGCAGAGATTGCCAGACGACATTCAAAGTCTAAAGAAAAGTTACTCTAATGCGTTCCAATAGAGTCAAAATTCCTAGTTTGGTTGATCCCAGATAATTCTTAATCGGTTTTGACTTTAGTGATTACACCGGTTGTTCGGTTAATTAATTTTAAGCCGGCATCTCAGGGCGGTAAATGCGACTTTCAAGTGAATTCAGCCGCGATTTACATACCTATTATATACACCAAGAGTTTTGTTTTCTTGATTTATAAACTCTACCTAGACTCTAGACTACCTCGGTGGCACAATGGTACTATGTACGGACTGCCACACTCGAGGTCTCGGGTTCGATTCCCGGGTCTGGTGGATAATGTATAATTCTCTTTAGAATTTTATCCAGATAATTATCCCAGAGTCTGGAACTTGTGCCCGTTAAATGGCAATAGGCTCGCCCCCTATTACATGGGACCTAACATAGCTGGCGAGATGTGGGTGTGTTTGCTGCACACCTCTGCCTACCCCTTCGGGGAAAAAGGCGTGATGCTATGTAATGATTTATAAACTTCAATTTAAATATTGAAATGGTTTTATTAAACCGTTTCGAATTAATTTTGCTTTCAAAATTATTATTTTTTTATTATTTTTCTTACCTATTTCAAATAAGATAGAGTATTAATAATTATCGACAGGAACAAATAATCTAAAGGCTGTAAGCCTCAAATATTCCTCTTGACCTTTACAACGTTACTTTAGTCTTTGTTTTAGACTCTAATATTTTATTAACCTACTTACTTAGTTACTGATTTTTACATCACTCAATTCTTCTTCTTGAATGAATGAATGAAAAAAAAAATGTTCGTTCAACTCACTAAAACTCGGGACTCGCTGGACTGATTGGGTTAATTTTGATTTTGAGATATTTAAGGAAATTCAGGGAAGGTAAAAGTTTATTTTTGAATTTACCAGGAAGTTAGTAGGTTAGGTACAATAAAAAATACTTAAAGTAGTACTTAACTCTTTTACAACGAAGTGTAAAGTCATGTGTAATCTCTTAGTTCTTTAACCCGAAACCAATCTAGAAAGACAAACGAGTAGAACTACAATCCCAGAGGAACATTAAAGACAAAATGACTAAGTAATGAAAAACGATTTACCAGAAAGTTTTATCTCCTTTAGACTTAGCAAAAGTCAGGTATGAGTGTTTAAAAGTTCATGAAAATGAAGGAACTTAAAACTGTTATTTAACTATTGCTATTCATCATCCACCGAGCCTTTTCCCAACTCAATTGGGGTCGGCTTTCCAGTCTAACTGCGATTCGGTTGAACTTCGATATTTTCCGTGAAGACACTGCCATCTATCCTCCACAACCCATGGGCGATATTGAAGTTCTTTAGTTAGACCGATGATTTAGGGCTCCAACTACCCCTAACCAGGCCTTCGTCACTCACTCAAGGCCGCGCGCTATATACCTACCGCTCGGCGTACTTTCGAGAGTACAAACTGGCAGAGGGCTGGCGAAAGCCCACCTGAGCGCTCGCATCGCACCGCACTGCACGTTTCCCGACGCTTCGAAATGCAGAAACTACGTAATTATTGTGCGGATTACAGTAGGTATGCAAATGGTATGCACTATTTTAATAATAACAAAATGCATTTTTAACTTGGGTTTCATTTACTTACATTTGCTTTTGTTTTTCGTGCACCGGGATTACGTTATATTTGCCTAACAAAAAAAGCGGCCAAGTGCGAGTCGGACTCGCCCATGAAGGGTTCCGTAGCAGCAAGTAACATAATATTTAAATTTTTACGATTTATGGCATATTAAAAAAAACTACTTACTAGATCTCGTTCAAACCAATTTTCGGTAGAAGTTTGCATGGTAATGTACAACATATATATTTTTTGTTTTATCATTCTCTTATTTTAGAAGTTAGAGGTGGGGGGGGACACATTTTACCACTTTGGAAGGGTCTCTCGCGCAAACTATTCAGTTTAGAAAAAAAATTATATTAGAAACCTCAATATCATTTTTGATGACCTATCCATAGATATTATTTATTTTCTTTTTAGGGCTCCGTACCCAAAGGGGAAATACAGAACCCTATTACTAAGACGTCACTGTCCGTCTGTCTGTCCGTCCGTCCGTCTGTCACCAGGCTGTATTTCATGAACCGTGATAATTAGTATACCTTGAACCGTGACATAGTAAATAATGTATTTATGTTGCCGCTATAACAACAAATACTAAAAACCAGAATAAAATCAATATTTTAGGGTACAACCCATACAACAAACGTGATTTTTTTTGCCGTTTTTATTTATTGATCAATAAAAAAATATAAATCATTATATAAAACTAAAACATATTGGATTGACTAATAAAAAAATGGTTGATTCGTAACATTCGTTTTATTACAATAATCACCATAGGTACAACCCTAGCGCATTCTTACGATGGCGTCACTCGCACGGCGGGCAACACAGTCTCGACTCTATAGAGGGGTCTTAATGTCTTAAGCAATGGTCACCCATCCTAAGACCAGCCCGGCTAGATGTTGCACAACCTTTGCAATGTGTTAACATTGTCGGTTACCAATAGATCACGAGCCCCTTAACTACCTACCGCTATTATTAATACATGCTAACAAAAAACACTTGTGCACCGTTTCACTTTTATTTAATTTACAGGATTCAACCTGACCGGTTTCGCTTTATAGCATTATCAAAGGTTGTTGTTCACTTTACATATTTATTAAACAAGTATTCTACTACACTCTGTTTAATAAATATGTAAAGTGAACAACAACCTTTGATAATGCTATAAAGCGAAACCGGTCAGGTTGAACCCTGTAAATTAAATAAAAGTGAAACGGTGTACAAGTGTTTTTTGTTAGCATGTATTACTGTAAGTTTCACCAAGTGCCGACAATCGAAACCATCAACTATATACTGCTATTATGTTGGCAATTACTACGAGTATAGATTGAAAACATAATGTTGGACTAAGGACAGTTGTAAATTAAAATGTGATCGTATTAGCTAATGTCAGATGTAAAAATAAACATAATTAACAATTTAATACAATTTTAAACGACCCATCTTTAAAAGCGATAAATAACAATCTATTTCACATTCCGAAAAATCTGTGATAAAAGCTAAGTAAGTTGTTAAAGAATTTTATTTCACTTTCAACCATTTATCTACCCAAATGCCACGTTTTAACACAATTATTATAACACAATGAGAATATTCAACAGGATATCTCCTTACAAGAATAATGTGAGTACTTTCATAAACAAGTGGATTTGGCAAATTACCTTCACCTTAAAACTGTTCCAGAAAATGTATGCCCGGAAGTAATTTGCCGTACGTGTTTGTTTTAGCTTAAGCGTTCTCGCGCCATAAAATGAACTCACTGCAATCTATTCTTTTTTACTTGCCACATCTGTGCAGATTAAACTACCGAAGGCACGTAATCTCCATAACTCTTTCATTCTACAGTCTTGTCCCAGCACTTAAAAGTTTCACAATAAAAGAATACGTCCCCGGACAGAATTATAGATCAAAATTATTTTTGTGATAGGCAGAATTGTGTCATATTAGTCGCCATACAAAAATCTGAATGCTTCCAAATCCTTGCAAGATGCTGTCCTAAAGCATTCATCAAAAACTCCTCCATTATCTGAAGGAAATCGTTACCGGGGTTGAACGCCCCCCGCCCCCACCTTGACTGGCTTTCATTTACGGCGAGCTTGCGTGCATGCGTCCCCGCGGCCTTTGATTCAGGTAGACATAGTCATTGTGTTCCGTATTTAAGTGGCTCATTTCATATTCTGAAGCAGTTTGCATTCGAAAGGTTTGTACCTTCACTGGGACAGGATAGAATGTTTGTATGATGGAGTACAAAAGCTCACACTAAGAGGAGGTAGATACAACGTATCAACTGTACCACACCTACTACGTGGCTACACGTAACTCAGACGACTTGGAGACCTAAAGTTGCGCGACTAACCTCTCGCATAAGTCACGCACACTGAGTTTGCGCTGTGTTTATCCACAAATACACTAATGAAAGCACCTACAAAAGCGACTAAATTGTTAATTAAACTTACTCAAAATGTGACACCCTTACGAAATGATACCAGAATAGAAGTACATAATGTACTTCAAATTCAATGTAAAGGAATTAGTTTGCAGTTGGTTTGCGGTACTTATTTCAACATTATGACGGGTAGTGAGAATTTTTATATTTACAAGTATTTAACAAAGATTAAAAACGAAAGAGATTCTGCAATTTGCTGTTAAAAAATGCACCCATGAGTTCTCAAATAATAAATCAGATTTTAATCTTCGTGTCAGATTATCTGATACGATATTTGTTTTGGACTCTATGTTTATACCTACAATAAGTATTTTTTGGTAATGAGAAAAGTAATTCAACAGCCCTTGTCATTAAGCTGCCGACCAAAAGGAATAACCATTCTCTTAATCATTATTCTTAAAGACTCTTCATTAAATTCCTTTTATCTCTACAGGGATATTTCCTTGGATCGACATCAATCACATTCTCTCCGAAAAACTCGTTGGCTTTATTCTAAACTCGCATAATAGGTAATGAAGGTCTTGATCGTCGCGGGTGGCTGGCAGGCTCCGATTACTTTGAGAGGAAGTACAATGACTCCCCGGCTGTAGCCAATGTTGAATTCTGAAAAGTTCCTTAGTTCGCATCTACGCTAGATACGGGGCTAATTACGAAGAAACTTTTGTAGATAGACACCTGCGCTGAGCTGCGGCCGCCAGACAAAGACCAACTTATCGTAGACTTACAGGCTTGCGCGCAACGCTACGCAAATATTAACTTTAAACTGTTTGAAAAAGGTTCTTATTCAAGTGATGCTATCCGAGAATAATGAGAAGATAGATTGGTGTTAAAGCGACACCCTTATTCAATATCGACCAGAGACAATACGGGATAGAAAATTGACTCTGTGATTTAAATCACCGCTTTGTTACTTAGCATCGATTAATAGTACATCATGAATAGGTTTAATTGAAAGTATAGGTAAGTTACCTATACATCGATAAAGAACAAAATTTAAATTACTAGGTAGGTAAAAACCGGCCAAGTGCGAGTCGGACGCGCGCACAAAGGGTTCCGTAGCAAAACAGCAAAAAGAAAATACGTTAGTTGTATGGGAGCACCCTTAAACATTTATTATATTCTAGTTTTTAGTTTTTTACAAGCTTTTATTTACTTTCACCTGTCCCGATGTCCGTGTGTAATCGAATCTTGCAAGTTAAATTTAACACACTTCCTGGTTTCCGATTCAGCTGAAACTTTATCCGCGTAAGTAAGTCGCATGACAAATCAATATTATGAAGTTTATCTTCATAATATTGATTTGTCATGCGATTAAAAAAAAAATTATGATTTTATTTTATGTTGTTATAGAGGTAAGAGAAATAGTTACATCATCTGTGAAAATTTACACTTTCTAACCATCACGGTTCATGAGATACAGCCTAAGACAGACGGACGGATGAACGGATATCGAAGTCTCAGTAATATGGTTACCCTTTGGGTACGGAACCCTAAAAAGAAGGAAATAATAGTAAGTACCAACGGACTAGATTGCTATTTTATGAAATAACCGTCATAGCAGTTCATAGCAGCTTTAACTCAGTTTGCAATTTTAACTGACACTCGAAATTTGTGAGTAACCGGGTTTAATTATTATACTAAATGATTTTGCTTTGGGTAACATTATAATGTAGCCTAATAACGTATGAGACATGACAGTGCAAATTCAGTACAATTTTCAAAAGTTCGCTTAAATTAAATTTCACGAGCAAAAGTTAGTCACTCCTTCGTCGTAACATAGCATGTGTGGTACTCTACACCAACCGCATGTATGTATGTGTTTTAATTGATGTTATAGTGAACGAAAAATAGGAAAATTTTGAAATAATTATAACACTTACCGGTCCAAATTGTTCGAAATAATTCTTTACGTCTTCAAGCGTCGTCGGTGCCGATAGCCCGCCTACGAAAATTTTCTTTGTCCTGGTGACCATCTGTAACAATCGATACATTTATAAATTATAAGGCGTAGCAGTAAATTATGAGAATACACATTTAAAATCTATGAAGTATTATAAACTTAAGACTAACGGGTCTTTTACGCGATTATTGAGATATATACTCGTACATACCTCTTTATTACCCGACGTTTCGGCCCTGTTACAAGAGCCGTGGTCACGGGTGGACTGTATTAATAATCGCGTAAAAGACCCGTTAGTCTTAAGTTTATAATGTGTACAAAAAGCGAAAGTTTAAAAAAGTATCTATGAAGTATTTTATTTGCCGCCAATTACACTTCACATTCATGTAGATAATCAATACGGTACATACTACTTATAGAACCTATTGAATATTATACTCGTAGCTAGTTGGAAACTTACCTAACATTGAAATAATTCTGAACAAGCAAAAATATTTTATCGAAGGAACCAAGTCGGAACAACAGGTGAAGCAAATGTTAAAATAATTACCGTTAGTAATAAATAATGCAATTCTTGATTAACAATAAAATCACGGTTAACTTAATTTCAAGTTATGCTTGATCGGAGTTTACTAGCAAAGATATTATCAAAGGGAGTTTGTCAGTAAACATATTGTTATTAATGTCATAAAAACATACTTTCTATACTCTAGTCGTGATAGGTAATAAAAAGCCCTAGATGTTAATTAGTGAATTACAAAATACGTTACATAATATATGTCCTAAATACACGACAGGTACCAATTTATTTAAATCGGATACTATAATTTTGCTGTCATGACAAAGTTACCAGATGTCACGTAGGTCCTACACGAAACCGGGGGTATTACCTGGCTTGGGTCATATGACTGGTAAAGTTAACGACTAAAGTCAAACAATTAATCCCCTAGGAGCTATTTAGATGGCTTTTTTTTCATACTCAGTGGTCGCCTGTACAAACGTGGGCTCAATTTTCCTGCATTGTTTGAGTTTACTCGTAACCCGATAGAATTATGTCAACGGTAAAGTTGGGCCTTGAGAATTAAAATGTTTATAGCATTCTCTTACGGGTTATATTAGAAACAACATTTTGTATGGCAGTAAATGTACTTTACACGCTCAAGTAAATTATCAGCGGTTTTACCTCAAGGATACAATCTGATTTACACAGCTCGTTGAATTTTGAATAAACGTTACAGGAGATAATATACATTGTCTTAAATATTCGATTCAGTAAATATATACTCGTATATTATAATATTTAGCGTTCAATAGTATGCATATAACTTTCGGTAGTAGAAGATAATATCGTACTCAAATTTACATTTACTATTTTTACTAGTACCTGTGTATGTGAGGAACAAAACCGTTACCTCAATAAATGAATATAATATTCTCTTACGAGAATAATGATAATAAATAAGTATTAAATTTAAATGGCAATATCAAGATAAGTACGATTAAAATCCAAAAATTGTAGGTTGTGTGTTTATAAAATTTAATATCAATGATGAACATGTTTTTACTTAAAGCAACTCTCCCCTTTTTTTTGTGAAAATCTCAAGCATGAATACAGTTCCCTGCGCCCTCATCATTTCGTCTCTGCCAATGAACAAGGTTTTATACAGTTTTAATTTTTGCAACTTTTATAATAATAAAGCCGCAAGGGATCGTTGTCGAGCAACTTCAAAATACCTTGACTTGTGTTAAAGCAAATATATTTACAACCTCTTAAGAAAAACTTTCTATACCTACCTCCTCAAACTTTGGAAGACATTTTGGACTTTTGCGACAACTCTTCATTTTGCAGATGTTTTCGAGACATGATATCTACTATTTCTACTTATTTAAACTAAGAAGTTTGATACTATTGTTGGGTAGTTATTTTAAAATAGCACAACGAATTTTATTCATGTTAAATTTGACTCCCTCGGACAAAAACTAGATAATATTATAACGAACTTAAAAATGCATAACTTTTTCCCAGTAAAATAAACATCATTCAACAATCCAATGGCTTAGATTTAAGAAACGCAAACAAAATTGCAGTTACTAAAACGTTTTTACGATCTACTAGGTATACAAAATTAACGGTAAAGTTGGATTTCCTTTGCATATGGATAAACAACCAAACCAAAGTATAAAAAAACCACTATATGAAAGTAGTGGTACAGAATTCCTATATATCTTTTAATATTTCAAACTAAAATATTAACACAAGTTTTGCTACCACTGGGATCACTTTATGCATTGTTTCTAAAGTAAATAGGTACTTTAGATACAATTTATCAAGTTGACAGAGAAGAAAAATGCAAAGTTATCTATTGGCATTAAGTCCAACATTGTATGCCTTCATGCATTAATATTAAATAAAATAATAAAAATTAAAATTTTAAACATTTTGACGAGTGCTAGTCAATAATTATGGTCTTCTTAACGTCATATATTATAAGTAATATGAACGGGCGTAAATACATTAACCCAGTAGGCAAGTTTTTAGCCGCTTGAAGTTGAGACACTGGCGTCATTGGCGAATTCTCGCTGTCTGTAAAGAGACATCTCTAAACGGCTGATTGCTGGCCAAAAATCTGGTTGTTTTCTGGCTCAAAGAATAAGTATTGCCATCAAATGTGGCAATGCAGACAGAGCGTTCTGGGAATATTTCCAGTCAGCAATGACGCGGAGAATTCTTTACACTATCTTTTGTAAATGTTGTAAATATTAGAATATATTTAAATGTTTTTAGAATATAAATAAATAAATACAAAAAAATATATAAAAAAATTCGCGGTAAGTTCTTTCAAGGGAAGCATTCCTATGGTTATGCTTTAATGAGTGTAACGTTACTATAGTAACTGACGCAAACCCAATACAACCAATGGATTTACTTATAAATATTTAGGGGCCATTTTTCCATATTCACTATTGACTATAAAACAATTTACCAACGTATCATCACAGTAAAATACAACGTATATTAAAATTAGCTCGCTGTGGTACGTACAATGATCCCACTATTAAATTATATAGGTATTATTTATATATTTTTTTCTTTTCCTACTCATTTACCGTTTATGCCGTCAGACTGTGGAACGTTCTTCCTGACGATATTAGGAACTTCAGGACTGGATATCTTAAAGAAAAGAGTGAAACAACACTATCTTGCTTCCTTTCCTTAATAATTATTTGTACGTTTATGTATGTATGTTTATATATACTTAACTTAGTATGTATGTATTTACATAGCTATAGTTTGTAAGTTTGTAAGTTTATTAACCTGTACACACAAGCACCGTTTGCAATCATGGTCTCCTCTCTTAGACCCATTGGAAGAAATCTGTTTAGAGATAAGTGGCGCCTTTGTATACACGTATAGTTTATATCCATTTACTGTTTTGTATTTTACTGTGTGAACAAGGATTAAATAATAAAAAAAAAATTAAATTAATTACCTCTCATCATAATGTTTTTTATCGTTGCTTTGAAGATATTTTAAGTCGTATTCTTTAAGTTACATAAATATTCGGTATAAACTTAACAGAATTATTGTGCAATATTTTGTAAAAAAGTCAGTAAGTACCTAAACTATGAAATGAATTGAAATGAAATGAAATGATTTTCATTTCATTTCATTTTATTTTACAGTACCTATACTGTCGCTGCCGTGGTGGTACTGCGCTGCAGCATGCAATTGAGCGAAGCGACTATTTCTATTAAGGCATTTGTCAATCTATAAGGAGCAGGTTTTCAAAAAAGTTTTTGTCCAAAAATAAGTCAATAACTTTTTTTGAGGGTCCTAATCAAAATTCGGTCTCGAACTAAACCTGCTTCTGAGAATGCTTGATTTTTGAGTGAAAAAATCATGAAAATCGGTTGTTGACATATTTTTGGTCAATAACTTTTTTTGAGGGTCCTAAATCAAATTTCGGTCTCGAACAAAACCTGCTCCTGAGAATGCTTGATTTTTGAGTGAAAAAATCATGAAAATCGGTTGGGTAGTGGTCGGGAAACTATTTCACATCGAGTTGCATTTCAGTCACCTGATAAGGAGCTCCGCTCGCTACGCTCGATTCGCTCAATAAATAAATAAAGCATTTCGGGATTTTCAGCATGGTTTCAAAATGAACAATATAGCTCTAATTAGTCATTATTTATATTCATTTATATTCAACCTTTGAGTTTGAATGATATAAACATTTAAAATCAATGAGTAGCTGATAAACAACTGAAAAAAAACTTGATTCACTGCGAATATTTATAAAGGATATTGTAAAGGTTGGTCTCGTGGGGATGAGTGTCAGGCATACTGACCGACACGTCAGCCAAACCTGTTAGCAATTACCTTAAAAGTGGATAACGCAGTTCATTCCACAGGGAAAATTATTATTCACTGCATATTCAATTTTTAACCCGCCTTCTAAATTGGCACACGCTACCTACGATTGTTCATTTATTTTGTCAGGTTTGACATCTAATTAATTTTGATAATTAACATATTTTTACGTAGGTACCAGACGCAACCTTACCACAAAAGGTCAAAACTCAGGGTTGATTTTACTGATAGGATTACTTAAAGTAGTAACGACAGTATTCGTATTGTAGACAAAAAAACGCCTTAGCAGATATTTCGCAAACTTAAATATAGCATTCTCAATTAATTTACAAAGTAAAACATTCTAATTAATGCAACCAACTAACTTTGATCCAGAAATAAATAATTAATTTTCAAGTTTGTTGTATTTAGTGCTTTTTTCAATGTTATAGTATTAATGAGTAGGTAAATACTTGCGGTGTAAGTGAAATAAAATTAAGGATTGCCTCGTTAAGAGTCTCGAGTAATTTACGGGTCACTGTTGTTTTGTTGTAAAAAAATATACAATTTAATTTAGCCCAATTTGACCGCGAGTAGTAAACATTGAACGACCACAACACGACAAAAAGCTACATACGCCAATTTCGTTGCGTCCTGCATCGCCACCATACTTTTACGTGGCACGTTTTCCTGGCTTATGAGTTGCTCTAACTCAATTCATAATGTACAACGCTGTGTTGCTTTTACAGTTTTAAGTTTCCAACAAAGTACGCTCACATAACACACTTTTATTTTGTCCCAGTAAGTATATTTTTCTAGTATTTCAACGTCATAATTTAATATTTTATGTAAGTAGTTAGGTACTATTTCTGATGAAAAATAGCATCCGTTATCTATTACTTTAACCAAAATGAACCAAGTTCAAAGTTTGACAGTTTTTTTGGAACGAAGTTCCTTATCGCGCGTTGCGAAAGGGGGCTAGACGGAAAAAATTAAGACCAAAAGTTGGAACGACACTTTTTGCTATACTTGTAACCCGTGCGGCGTACGCGTGTTTCTCTGTCTGTCTATCATCATTCACCGAGCTTTTTCCCAACTAAAGTTGGGGTGGGCTTTCCAGTCTAACTGCGATTCGGCTGAACATCGATATTTTCCGTGAAGCGACTGCCATCTGACCTCCACAACCCATGGGCGACATCGAAGTTCTGTAGTTAGACCGGTCGGATTTTTGATTTAGGGCTCCAACTACCCCTAACGACTGCCATAGATGTTTGTATGACAACCGGGACCGACGGCTTAACGTGCTCTCCGAGGCACGGAGGGGTCTCAGTGTTTTAAGAAATGGTCACCCATCCTAAGACCGGCCTGACTCGATGTTGCTTAACCTTTGCAATGTGTTAACATTGTCGGTTACCACTAGACCACGAGCCCCTCTCTGTCTGTCTATATATATATATATATTTTTTTTTTATTATTAACAAATATAATATAATATAAAAAAAAGCAAAATAGAATATTATATATATATATATATATATGAAAGAAAGAAAGAAAATGCTTTTAATTTCCACACAGATACAGACACAGAAATACAGGGTAAGTACCTACCCAAAAACAAAACATTAAAAAATAAAAATAAAAACAAGCATAAAACAAAATAAAATATAGTGAGTGAGAAGTGCCTTCGTGAAGGCAGGTGACCCGTGAACTGCGCCAGTGCAACCACCTTGTGCCTTATCTGTTTAAAAAACTAGGCCCACTCTCAGCTTGATGCTGTTGGACGGCGCTGTTTTTCAGAGAGGGCCTGATGACGAGATGGCGCCCCCCTCCCACAAATTAAAACTAAAATAAACAATAAAAAAAAATTATAGTATGATAATAAATAGAGAATATACATTAAATAAATAAATAGATCATATTGCAAATAAGCTGAACAAATAAAAATAAAAATGTGCACAACATGTATCAAATATAATAATATTAAATATAATAATATTAATAAAGAAATAACAGTATACAACTGACCCCGTGCAACCATAGACAATACAATACAACATAACAATTGACGAACCGGCTAAATAAGATGCTGCCTATGTTAAGGAATTTTGTTGTTGTTCCATTAAGTACAAGCGTTTCAAATGCAAAACGAACGTCTTTTTTGTTTTTAAACTCCGAATTGGTGGAGAAAGAGTATTCCAACAGTGTGTGGCAGCATGCTTGAAACAGCCCCGGAATGCCGCAGTCCTGTACCTCGGGATCGACAGAGGTGGCACCGATTTTCGCACACTGTATCGCTCCTTGTCGTGCCTCCAGCTAAGCTTATCATAAAGATAAGTAGGCCCCTTAGAAGTAACAACTCCAAAAAGCAAGCTGGCTAGATGTAATCGCCTCCTGGCTGCCATTTTCAAAAGTTTTAAATCATTTAAGTGCGGCGTATCGCGACCTCGTCTTGGAACATTGACACAGAAACGGACACAAGCATTCTGTACTCGCTGAATTAGGTTTTCTGTTCGTTTGAGAATGCAAGGACCATAAACCGTGTCGCAGTAGTTAAATTTTGAGAGTATCAAACTGTCAACCAAGAGCTTGCGGAGTGGTATACTAAGATACTGTCTAACATTATATAGCACCTTTAATCTGTAAAAGCAACTGCTTACCACTTTGTTTACATGACTCTCAAAACGCAGCTACGAGTCAACAGTAAGCCCAAGGTCGTTAGCAGCGTCCACTCTTTCTATATTCTTTCCCCCCATATTTCTTTCATAACAATTTTTGGATCTTGTGCCAGTATGGCATTGACCTGGTGTCTCGAGCCCAGTACCATAAACTTAGACTTAGAAGGATTCAGCACCATGAGTTCATCTCTGCCCACCTCACTACCTCACTCAGGTCTGCGTTAATTTGGTCGACGGCAGGTGCGATTTCAGTGGGTTTAAAAGATTTGAAAAGTTGGATGTCGTCAGCGTAAATGTGGAATTTACAATTTTTGAATACATTTGCCACATCTGCACTGTACAGAATGAACAGTAGTGGGCCCAGGATTGAGCCCTGGGGTACGCCTCGAGGCACAGGACGAGAGGGAGAACGAACCTTGACTCCTCCATCACCCTGCAGTTCAACACACTGGGTCCTGTCCATGAGATAACTGTGAAACTATTCTACCGTTTCCCTGGTGAATAATAAAGTACGATAACTTGGAGAGCAACAGCGTAATATTTATGGAATCGAAGGCACGAGAAAAGTCCAGCAGAACCAAGACAGTACCCTCCCCCACATCCCTAGCCTCAAGAGCACTGCTGACAACATCCGAGAGAGCGGTAGCCGTGCCACGACCCTTCCTAAAGCCCGACTGAAACTCAGGCAACAGACCATTGAACTTCAGATATTCCATAACCTGGGTGTATACAACACGCTCCAGGACCTTCGAGAGACAGAGAAGAATACTGATAGACCGCAAGTCGCTGTAGTGTACCGGATTGGGTATTTTCGCTATGGGGCGAACCAAAGCTTGTCGCCACAATACAGGGAAAGTTCGAGTCTCAACCGATGCGTTCACGATATCAGTCACAGCTTGGAGAGTGGCTGGAAGAGTATTCGACAACATCTCCAGACTAATCCCGTCCACACCCAATGCATTCGTCTGAATTGCATTAATAATTTTCGACACTGTCACAGTGGAGACAGGCCGCAGACTAAACTGACTCGAGGTACACCTATTGAACTCGAAGTATGTGAGTTGGGATATAAGTACGCTTCCCGACCCCGGCACACACAAAAAAGCCGTGTTAATAGCATCAGGGTCCCTAAAATGACCAGGCAGCAGTGAATCCCCATGACTTGGTACTATATCTGATTTTAAATTTTGCCACAACCGTCTGGGGTTGTGAATTTGACTGTTTATGTTGGTTTTAAAATACGCTGATTTTTCACTTTGCAAGGATTCACTGGCTATGTTTTTCAACTGTATATATAATTGTAACTAGTATATGTAATATTATATTTGTTATCTGTATCTGTATATGTATTATATCTGTATATATAATATTATATTTGTTAATAATAAAAAAAATATTATTATAACTTAAAAAAAATAAAGGAACTTCGTTCCATCCGGTTGTCCCTTGACACCTCTCAAGTTTTTTTTTACTAATTTCAATCGAAAATGGGCTTCAAGTAATAACATTCGTGTTCTGGAGTTTAAAAAAAATATTAGACACGAGTATATTTACAGAAACATGGTTGAAACATTTTCTTCCAAATGTTTTTGGTTATTTAAAAGAGTGAATACACCACTTACTGCGGCAAAGTCAAATGGGACAATATTAATCAATTTTTCCACAGAGAATTAGGGGGGATCGTCGCGGTGCGCGGGTACAAAGGTCGCCCGACCCACCCGACGCTGACGTTGCATTTCATTTTTGTTTGGACACAGCTTCTGGTTCGCTTGTCTGCTCTTTGTCATCCTGAATAAATACGCATTTTGAACCACGTATTTTTCATTATTCCTACATCCTACAGAGTAGTATGTAACCCACCTCGAGTACATTTATTTTTTCCTCCGCATTCTCCATATTTTCGGAAAAGAACTAATTCTGGTAAAAATGAATACTGATTTTCGTCCTGCTTCGTCATGCCTGACCTTACATGTAGTTTATGGGTCCATATTGGCTCACATAAAATTCTTAATCCTATTCTTTTTCTTACTACCGATTGTGTTCATAATCATCACTCTTCATAATTTTATTTTTCAAACTTTTTTTATTCATACATTTTTATTACTATCATCGGAACTCATAACAGTTAGTGATTATAGTTTTTTTATTAATACTGTTACTACCAAGAACCAGTTCAGATCTTTTTCTTCATAACATTCTATTATCATATTGCTTTAATTAATAATGTTGTTACTACGAACATACTTTAACTCATAACGTCGTTGTTCAGAATAGCTTACTTTATAACAGATAATTAATTATCTGGCGCTTCGCTCGCTCGGTTCGAGCGTTGTTGTGGTCACAGTTCTAACCTAACTTAACCTACTTGTCTGGTAGCATCTCGTTTTTGGTAGCAATTTATCGGCCCGCTCTAATGCCCGTTGCCGGGCGAGAGTATGTCCAGTGCCGCCCGGCGGAAAAAAAAAACAAATACTAGAATAAAACACATTTATGAATATTATAGTTATTTATTCGAATGATTATGAGTTTCGATCATTTGTATAAACAAATATATTAAAACAAATATTAGTAAAAACTAAGGCACTTGGTGGAACTTATAGTAAAACATAATTAACAAACACTGTACACTATTCCACTACTTTATTATATTAATTTTTACTGATCGGTTTCGCTTTTCAGCATTATCAAAATTATGGTGATGATGAAATGATAATGCTGCAATGCGAAACCGATCGGTTAAAATTAATAAAATAAAGTAGTGGAATAGTGTACAAGTGTGTTTGTTCATCATTTATTAATCTTCTTACAATTTATCGTTCAAGATCTTTAGAGGGTAAGTATTTCAAATTGATTTTATTCAATCGCAACACTATTAATTTATTTAAATGTACATTACAGAAATTCGAAGCATTGAGCATTCCGCATAGATAGGGGGATGATCCCGTCGTCTGCAATCGCTCACCTTATCTACTTCACGGCTCATTAGGCTTCATACAAAGCGCCGTCAAACAGATCTACACCATTTGTTACTACACAGACGGCATGGATGGCAAATAGTGATTCTTGAGCTCTTGATACCTTGGCTGGTAGGTGAATCGACATAAAATAAAACCGTACTTGGTGGGAAAGTGTGAAAACATCCAACATAAGAAGCTAACTGCTTATTACAACTTAAATTAAATAGCTACCTCAAAATTGTATTGATGCTACTTGGGTTAAGTAAGAATAAGTAGAGGTAAGCGTGTACTGCTCTTAAGCAATGTTATATTACTAACAATACTATATTTTGGTTGATGGTGTATGTATCCAACAATTGTTGATGGTGTATGTATCCAACAATTGCGCCTAATAAATTTGCAGCAAAATCTATATCCCAAACCGATTCACTGGTGTTTAAGTTTTAAATTTATTAACAAAAAAGCAATACAATAAATAATTCAATAAATTACATACGCATAAGCTTATAAAACATACATAATTCAATGTCAATATCTACATTTCTATAGAATATCCGATAAAAGGAGCACAAACAAGTACAAAAATACCAAATTCATGTAGGTAAATGAACAAACTTCTTAGAATTACATCGTGAGCTGAATAAGTAACGTGATCGATGTGTTGATAAGCCCATGAAAAATTTAAAGAGGATCCCTACAATAGCAGAAAGGAATGGATGGAGTAAGTAAGAGGCCTGAGATATTGCTTCTTTCAATTTTCTACATTTTATTAGTATAACATACATAGTCCTAGCTTGTGTAAAAAGAAATACTTTACCTTACTTACAATACTACGAGTATGTAAGTAAGTAAAAATATACTCTCTAATGATCTTATAATTATTATATATAGTAGAGTACCAACATCTCCAGGGCCAAAGTCACTCTCACCTACCTGCTAACAAACGGACGAGGATCTGGCAAATATCTTATATCTTATAATACTTACTCCCCAGAAATGGTTATCGATGTGTCGAACTGCCTGTCTAATAACGCAGGACTTTTAGGTTATTATTTGAATACAAAAAGGTGTACCTAATCTTTTCAAAAACTTCTAAACGTCCGACATTATACATCTCACCGAGAGTCTTTCATCAGAGTTTTCAGAACAATAGCAGCATTTAGACACCTAAAAGTGAAACAGCTCACTGCACTTGTCATCGAAAGCCATTTGGAACACACATTATAACGGCACATTATGTAGAAGCTTGTTCACGTATGGTGTGTACGTATACTTATTCTTGTAGTAGTTATACGTTGACAAGTGGAGTAGATGAAAGCGAGTCGTCGAGACGCCTGCTACGAGTTCCCCTTTCTTCTTAAATGCAAAAACTGCGCCTACCCTACCAAACATAAGCTATTGTGTGATTGACTGCGTATTTAAAAGTAAAGTACCTATGCAGTTGTTTTATAAGAGTTTCCGAGATAACTGAAATGTTTTATGCTAAGGCATAGTTAGCATTACAAACAATAGTCTGAAAACTTTACGAATCAAACTCTAGTAAGCAGACTTTCTAAAAAATTGATAATCTGCGATGATGATGATTAATTAAGTTTGTAACTGAATCATAATATTAAGATTCTTCTTATTATTAAAAGTGAAGGATACAAGATACTTAGAATTTTCCGTTTTTTGCTACGTATAATCAAATAAAACTTGATTTTATGTTTCGAGTCAAATTATAAGCTAAGGGGAGGGCGAAATAAAAGTGAATAATGAATGTCGAGGCCGAATCCCGGACCGCGCGACCATAGCAATTATTTTGTTTCGAGTACCATCAACATGGTTCGTTCTTTCAAATTTTCATACATTAAGTAAATGTCGAAAATGCGTAATAAGGACCCAAATGTTGTACGACGTCGCGGGGTTGCCAAGAGCATTCATTAAAACACCAGGGGACTGGACAATCGTGTATTCTCTTAACAAAACTTGAACCTTATGTTTCGATGTATTGGGTACCTACTGAAGTTACTCAAGACTGCAACAAACAATAACCATTGTGGTTATAAGCCGTGCATTAAAGTTTGGACTTTTAAAACGGGTTGCACGTCGCGATTGTTATATTACTGCTGTTTGTAAATATAATCGAAAAACAGTTAAGATTTATAAATATATATATGTATATAAAAGAAAACTATGAGTTCATAATATACAAGCTAATAAAGGAGGAAACAAGTTGTCCTATTAAACGGAAAGGTGTGTTTGCTTCGCGTTTTGGTACAAGACATTAAAATTTTAACAGTAATTCCTTCATATTTCTGTATTTTGATAGTAATGAGATTGCTTCTGAAAACAATGTGTGTTTTTCATTATCTTTTAAGTATTAAGTTGATTATGTCAAGCAATGTCAATTTACATTTTAGAGATATTGCTAAACGTTTAATCGATGCTTCCCAGGACCAGAAAGCTGGCTATTTCCATTTTAGTATATAATTATGTATATTGTAATTCTTATTGTAAATAAATTTCTACTATACAGTACATAAAAAAAAACATTTTAAATTTACCCATGTTTAACTAAAATTTAAAGCGCATCTACTGCTAATAGATTTGGAATACACAATTTTTGATGCGTATAATTTATTCAGGTCGGCATTGAATTTATGAAACATTATATTGAATTGTAACAAAACAAACGTTATAGAAAATATTATTATTTACCGCCATTTTCATTTTATAAAGTTATAAACATTAAACTAGCCATCCGTTTCTGAACTAGCTATCTGTTTCATAACATTTTATTGTTTATTAAAAGCACACGTTTCAATGCATTAGTACAATGTTTTAAACATTGTTGGATTTTTGGTTATAATTCAATTTATATCACATAACATAATCTCGTAAACTACTGCTAAAAGACATACTCTCGAGTGATATCTAATCTAATCTTCGTAATATAAACTAAATACTTAACAACAAAACATCCCCTTTCGTTATCAAATAAATAGATTAGGTACCAACTTACTTCTCGCAGGAGTGAATAAATACAAAACGGCAAGTATGACATGGATGATAGAGGCTGCCCTCCAAACATGCAATCCTTATAAATTATATTATTATTGTCTGACTGAACTCTACTTTTTTTTCTCAACAAAATACCGACGATCTCTCCATTTGAAAATAAACCATGTTTCATAAGAATAATAGTGGTATTTCAAGTGACACTTGTAGCTCGGTTGAGCGCTTTCGTCTACACATCGGTCGATAGTGTTGACGAACAAAATAAGCTCCCCTTCGGGTAAGAGTGCGGTGTCAAGAGGCTATAGGATTAAACTTAAACTGGGTTTGCCCGCAGTTTAATTATACAAAAGGTATGTACTCTACTACTCACGAAAATGTTCAGTTCCTCTCACATACAGTTGAAATTAGTTACTTAAATTATATCCTTTACACACAGTTGAATAGCAAATAGAATTTAAAATTATACGTCTCGTAAGTGGTATCAAAGAACGATACTAAATTATTTATAACTAAGAAACATACAAAAAACTTACAAAATTGCTAGGAGTCTTTAAATTATATCGATCTTTTTACATGAATTGAACCATGGCGCAATGCAGGATTAATGTTTGCAGAAAATAGTTCTTTACGTAAAGTAGGTATATTTGTAGGTATCAAATGTAGACGGTAGCTGAATTAAATCTAGTTAGTACTCACAAGAATCGTAGTAGGTTCCTAAGTTTTGCATTGTGTAAAAGCTTCACTCTAGTTTTGTATTGAAATAAAACCTTCTAATGGTCTAAGTATAAATTCAAAGTACTTTCCTTGCGAGGCGAATGGCGGTGACGTCGCTTAGATATATATATTATAGAAAATTATATGAGATTAAATATTATGATATCGTAAGCAGCTCAGAAAATTTTAATAATGGCTATAGTATGCATAATAAAAGTTTATTATTTTAGAAATGGTCCTGTAGTTATTTGTAATAAAGCTGATTAAATCTCATAGTCCACATCTACATGAGATTTTATTTAAGATTTATCGATGAGGAAAATAAGTAATCTAATATTAACTTTCGGTAGTAGGTATCCATTTCATTTCTAAGAAAGAAATAAAGAAAATGAATCGGCGTTACTAATTGGTTGGCCAATGAGTCGGTGACGTGATGAATCTCGGACGAATGAATGAACGGTTCGGACACGATGTCCCCGCACCCCATGCGACAGATTTTCACCCGCTCCCCCTTCAATGGGTGTGTTTGACGCACGATTTATTCTCCGTGACTAGTGGTGGAGACTTTTGGAGTGCAACGTACAAAGTTGTAATGTGTAAGATGCTAAATTAATTCATCAACAATATTACTAGTACAGAAATACTCTACTTGGAATTTGTATCCAAAATATTGTGTCATATACTTAAAGCTTTTTATTTATAACAAGGTTCTGGTTAAGATAAAGGTACTGGCAAGCGGTAATAGGCTCGTGTTTAATTTCGTAGGATCAATTTAATAACTAACGAAATGTTGTCATTCAATATATTCTATCTACCCCTTCGAAGAAAAAGGTGTGATTCTATGTATTCACGCTTATTTTAGTTGATTATTGTTACTTTGTAAATCAGTGTCAGAAAACAAAGCACTAGATAAATGTATGAAGTTTTATGAGTGGTAAGACATAAAACAAGTTGAATGTTTGGCTTATACTCGTGGTGCTGACGACGCTTCCGTCTGTGACCAGCTGACACACCGCAATATGGCTGACTTCCGTGCCACGCGACCACTAGTAAGGATGACATTCTTTAAGGTTTCACGTTTAGGAACTCTGAATCCTTTAAATTTACGACAACAGTAAATTATATGTCTTCAAATATTATAATTTTTTATATAAATATTTTTTGTATAAATATAAGCAAAATGAATTCTACATTAAGCTTCCAGCCTTTAACAGTAACTACTATGAAATAAAGATTAAAGGCAGTCTTGAAGTTAATTGTAATAACATTTGAAGGCTGAGTGCGGGTGTAGTAAGTGAAGGGTGGATGCTGTAGAGTGGAGGGAGAAAAGTGTTGCGCAGACGCATCGCGCACGACACTCGAGCACGCGCCAGCACTCGAGCGCCCTCGAGCGGCCACTCGGCACCCGCCGCGTTGAATTGAAAAGATACCTACGCTGACACTGCACTGAATATTCGTTCAACGTATCAAAACCATAAAATGCAAATCTATGCACTGCGGTCGTCTAGAGTGCTCAGCGAAACTCAGTTTGCGTACAACCTTTCATCAAATATGCAATACAAATCATTACCATTTAAAATTTATAAGAGTAACATTTTTGATAGTGATATTACTATAAACTGCATAGGTATCTCGTTTGAAATATTTGTGATAAGTGTGATTATTACTGATAACTTGTTTTTAGACTTTTAATCAGTTTGGAATTGAATAAGATTTTACTATTGCTAGTTTCATTAACAAAGATTGGATATTAGATATTAGTATATAAACAGTATGTATGTGAAATTTAAAACCATCACCGTTATAACTGCTTCAAATTCCTCTAATAGTGGTCGAAATACGAGTTGATACAAACTCCAAATACTTAATTAAAGCGGCACGAGATGTGGATATTAGATCGGAGGTTACCTCGAACGTCTGTTTAACCACGTCGTAGAAATTTGTTCGCCTATAGATTCATATGTACGCCCTAATTTATAATGCAGACTAGCTACACTGAAATGGATTTACAGCTGCAAACCTGCTTGTCTTTGATGAGGGTCTATTTTAAGAAACACGCCGAGCGCACCGACACGTTCCAATATTTCCAACCGATATATTATTATTACGCTTGAATTCAAATCGATGCCGTGTTATAAAATTTATTACGCACTCGTCTCCTCAACGTTTCTTATTTGTAAACAGGCGCTTGAGTAACAACACGCGGCACTGCGATAATGTTTGATGTCTCGTTAAAAATAAGATCACCCGTCGATCGACGCTTACAAATCCGTGGCTAATTTGTAGACTGACATGTTCGGGGACAAGCCAGAAATAGTATCCATTGACGTCGACTGGGGTATGATTAAAAAACTAATGAGATTATTGAAAATTAGGTAAAAGCTGTCTAAAATTATTAATACACAACAATTTTTTAAACAAACATCAAATTATGTTCTGAAAGCTTTAGTCTACATTAAATTATTCTAAATAATTAAATGGAGTTGGTTGTTTAACTAAGCTTTAATTTTACGTAGTTAGAAATTGGGGACATGAAGCTAGTGAGTTAAATATTTTGGTTCCAACGGTTTGTCGCAGATTTAGGTGGCATGTTTAAGTTTCGTGTAATCCGTTGTAGGTAGACTAAAGTCCGCAGTGTCTTTTAGGCACGCCTACTCAGTATGCAAGCGTTTTCCTGCACATCCATTGTACGCGACCGCGGAAGGACTTCCGTACACAAAATACTATGTTTATGTTCAGTTCTTTTAGAATTCCTCGCAGTTGACTCTTCGAGCCGACATGTTGCGACAACACAAAATAGTGAAGTTACATACCTGTTTTCATATATTTCTGGGATCACCAGATTTGTATTTTTCATAAGTGACTTAGTCTCAGGGATTTTCAGGAATTGTCTAATATAAAATCTCGTTAATGTATAGCTAAGCTTCTAAATCAGATACAGCACTCGTAACGATCTGTAACTGAATATTTAGAGGAAGCAGTATACTTAGTGTTGTAGTGGCTTTATGAACAGATAGCGTAGTTCGAGATATTTGCCATACTAATCTCCATTTTAAGAACGGTCGTGCGATGCTCAAGCCTAGGATTATGGAACTTGCGTGACACTAATTAAGTCGGAATTAAGGGCGAGCCTATACCAAGAACCGCAGCGGGAGTTATAAATGAAAGGGTATTACCCGTGTTTACTACAACGTTGCCAATATTATCAGAAATTGGAAAATGCTACATCAAGTAGGATTACATTTTACCTTGTGAAGTTCCGAACACAATGTACCTACTACGGGTATATTTAGGACAAAAACACCATTCACTTAATATTTCCTCGCTATTGGTTAAATCCTTTTAAGGAAATATTACGTTGATACTTAATATCAATCCTACTTATCGTTAACTTTATTAAAGTAGACAGTCGCTGACGGTCCTCAACCATTGATGAGTTAAGATGAGTTGAGTAAAACTTTCGTACTTATTAACTTATATATTAAGAGCTTATTTGTGCGAAACTTTGATGTTTATGTGTGGATATTTCCAAAAATGAACCAAGAATAAAGATTGGGCATCGGTTGAGCGTGATATTGAGGGCGGCTGGATCCAATGTAAGCTGCGCTCTAGGCTTAATCTCCGCGCTCGGCTAACGGCAGTGGTTAGGCCCACTACGTAAATTTGTGTAATTTGGAATCTAGGCCAAATGCCAAGGGACTCAACTGTACGGCAATGTTGATTGATATGACGCTATACAGAGCTTCGTCTTGCCCGCGCCGCGTCGCTGTCATTCAAGCAGACAACCTGATGCATTCGTAATGCGATCTGCTTCTACATTACAGCTTCAGTTGCTTTGATACGGTCAGGTGATGCTATTTTCTGTTTGATCTCAAGTGTCATATTATTTAACGGCGAATTAAGATCCACTTTTACCATTATCTTGGAGCCAAAATACGAGTACAAAACAAGAACTTAAAAATAGACTTCTCTAAAAAAGAAAGTTATGAAAACTTACTATGATTATTATTACTGTGAAAAGTTTGAGTCGATATTTGTTTCTAATAGGTATGGATGAAATTTTATACCATACCGTTAGAATATAACCTCGATAAACTCAGTATAATTATATACGTTATACTCTGGTAATTAGTTTCTGAAGGGTTTGACGTGAAAGTAATGTTAAACCAAAGGCTAGTTTTAAAGGAAATTTTGTTTCCGGTTATCTATATAACCGGAAACAAAATTTCCTTTAAAACTAGCCTTGGAATAAAGGCACAATTCATAAGGTAGGTAGGATATGTATTTCGCAACCACTTTCCAAAGCACACTACTTACAGTATTCACTTATGATACAGAAGGATGCAAAATTTAAATTCTAGTTTCACTAGAGAATTTTGAAACGATCCATCTCTTTCGTTCTATAGAAAATATAACCCAAGGTGTACAAGCGATCGCTTGAACCAACGCGATGCCACGTTACGTTGTGCACACGGAGTAACTGAATTTCAAATACGCAAAATCCTGTGGTTACTTCCAGCGCTCGCTCTTCAATTTATGCCATTAGTAGCCTTCCTGCACCCTCTGCAAAATATATAATGTGTACGTGGAAGTAATTTGACACCAAAGGGCACATCCTGGTGAATTTGTTTATCGCAAGTTGGAAAAGGGTTTTTGTATGTCATTTATCATGTAAAATGTCTTTGTTGTGATTATTTATATACTTATAATTTATTAAAAATTATATACAATTCCGATTAACCATATTTATCATAGTTAAATGTCCAAATTAACAATAGTAATCCGAATCTTGTCATGGTTATAAAGAGTACGGTGACAAAACAAACGTTCAACGAAATAATAGCAACAAAACCTCCATCAGTTTTGTAAATTACAATAAACCTTAGAGCAGATCGTGGGCGGAATTCATGATGACTCCTCGTAGGCGCGACAATAGGCTTAGGCAGACTGACTATCGCTGTACTGCAGATACGAATACTAACCATCTATTAATAGGCTTCTGGTTCACGTAGATGTACTTAGTACCATAGTATAATCAGGTTAACTACCTACAGTACAATATTATTTTATCGACCATCTATTATTGCTTTGTTATCAAAATGTTGTATTCATTTTTTTGTACAATATGTTACATTTTACGGTACATGAATAAATAATCTGAAGACGATTACCTAAATAACAACAGCATGCATTATAATAAAGTACAAAAGATCATTCACGATTGTTATCGAACAGAAAAACTGCGATATCGGGTAAAGCGGCGTTGGAATCAGACGACCTTGTTATTGTTTGATAGGTCCCATGATGGAAATCCTAGCAGCACGCAACATTTTTTGTGTTCGCTTGTCAGAATGAAAACCAACTTTTCTTGACATTTCAGTGGCTTCTTCTAAACATTTAATTTACGAATCTACTGATTCGCAATAATTATTTAGATATCTCGAAATTTTGGCACAATGTTTTTGACAACACGCATCAAATTATTAGTTAAACAATTTATTTAGATAGAATTTACGATAATTAGAAAGCTGTGGGTAACTCAATTATAAATACAACGATAAAAGCTTTCACTTCACTAGTAAACCATGCAATAAGACATTGAAGGTTTACCTATAATGCTATCCTATTTACAGACTAGGGAATTCTATTTGCTTAGGTCGAATGGAGGCAATATCGTGGACGTCGCGACGCTGCGGGCAGGGGATGCAATAAGCGGAGCGGCCAGCGGCGAAGCCGTCGCCAATTTAAAGAAAGCCCACTGAACCGAAAGACAAGCGCATTGGCGGCTCACGAACGTAGCACACTCGCACCCACCCGCTCTCTAAGGCTCCTCATATAATTTTCAATCCAGCGAGCTTTAAAATCGATTGTGCTTTGTGAGTGCAAAGTGAAAGAAGGGTCTACCATCTAAAGTAGGTATAGTTAAGCTTCATTTTAGGGGCTTCATTATATTAATCTAGCAACTTTGTAATTTTGAAAGATTTACAAAAATTATCGCCTCTTTAAACTATAGGTACCGTTATATTTTTGTATTTCAAAGCAATAAGTGTTTTTACACTATTCTTAAAATAATATTCTTAAACTATTCTTAAATAAGGCCGTGGGTTCAAGTCCTGCCGATGACATTTCAGTTTTTGTGATTTATATATAAATATTTTACAGGTACCGTTGTTGCAAATAAGATATCTACTTCAGATAGTGTATGGGAGTGGTTGGAGTGGATCATTGAAAGAAGGTTTAATCCGTTTATAGATTATGAAGTGGGTTCACTTCAGAAATTCAATTTTATCCCGAGTATCGAAAGATATTAAGTTAGTAGATAAAATAAAAACATTAGCATATAAAAGATTAGACATTTGGAATTTTGATTTAACATTATTACTACACGAGTGATTCCTCTCAATTGAAACCTCACAAGGTATTCAAGGGAAGTTTGTGCGTACATAAATTAAACCGCAACGTTTATGTATTAGGGCAGAAAGTTGTATTGAGCTAGTCGGGCCAGGCTGTTTCATTTGTGCCTATAAACCTTTCATGCAAACTCCCAAATTGTATGAACAAGTGCGTAATGTACAGGCTTATCTGTCGCCTTAATACCTGTTTAATGAAAGGGTTTGATCGTAAATCTACATGGTTAAACTTAATACACCGTCCTATTGGGCTTTACCCCCGCCAACGGTTTGTAATTAATGTGCTACCATCATAGGAAAAGTTTTACAACTACGAGTATTGAAACTACATAAGTCTTAAACTTTGAATCGAGGCAAGAGAGGTGTTTGCGTTTCACTTTAATTTGAGTTAAAATAAGTTAAAGCGATTTCATACTTCACATATTAGTTACTCGTACGTATCTTTTACGTTGTTACCTGCTCTCTTAAAATTAAATTTCAAATATAATGTTACGATGGTTTCGTTGATATTTTTTATTAAAAAAAGTAGTTAATAATCTTTCCTCTCCTGAATATCTATTTTTTTTGTTACACAGGTTTATTAGGATAAAGCATTTATTATTCCCTATTTGGTGCATGTCTCGTTAATATCACAAAGGCAGAGGTAATAGAGAATGGATCAAATACCGTTATTTATAATTTTAGATATGTTTTAACTGACAATATTTTGAGTATGTAATTAAGGTACCTATAAGAAGAGAGGACATTGAGTGGCTAGAAAGGTGCAGGTCTAGATGAATTTAGAAGTAAAAGTAGGTCAAACAAAAGATGAACGGTATATGTGAAAGTGGATAGGGATGTGTGGAGGAGGATCGCCGACCCCAAACTATTGGTATAAGGACAGGTTCGTGATCTTATCATGAATTACATTATCTGACTACTCTATAAAGTATTATGCATATAGTGTAAGTAAATCAACAATAGTTTATTTTCGAATTATTAATGTTTAACATTGTAGATGGAGAAATTATGAATTAATAACACAACCTCAACCCTTTCATCCCACGGGGAGCAGAGAGAGAGCGCTATAATAATAAGCTTCAAAACAAACTACTAAGTAATTATAACTAGTACAACGGCTATTACTCAGTCAAACAGCTCAGGGCAATTTCGAATGTTGTTTTATATTCAACTGTGGTCAATTACAGAATAAATATGAGCTGTTTGGTTAAAGAGCTCAATGGTATTGCGTGTCGAATTGTGATCTTTATGTGGTATGTAAGAAATATTTGATGACCAATCATATCGATCCTGAGTATCACGAAGGTGCTGTTTCTTTGAATTCAAAACTCATGTATGCACAGAGAATAAACACTGTTTGTATTATTTGAAGGTCCATGAATATTTCAGACACAATGACCGTATTACTAATATAGGTGCCGAACCGATTAGTCGAAAAAAAAACAATTTAATTTGTTACAAAAAGTGCCTAAAAATTTTTTTTTTATATTGGGGTTGAACATGGTTTAGAAAAAGTAACTTTCAACATAAGTTATCTTTTTTGTGAGAAGTTTATGCTGTGCATTTCTTGGAAGAAGATGAAAATTGAACATTTTTCAACACTCTAACAGTATGAACGGTAAAACAATCATTAAAACTGAATTTAACACTGACAGCTTTAAACTAATTACTTATTTATCTGCTTGTAGTTTCTATTGTTATATTTTTTGCAGCACTAAGTATACATTGGAGACATGAAGTTTTAAAAGGTTTTATTAGATTAAAGAATTTCATTTCTAAAAGTTACTTTTCTTTGTTTTTAATAAAAACATTTTCTAAGAAATTCGAATGTTATTCTTCAATATAAATGAGACCGAAATATAACACTTTAATTTTTTGTTACGGTTCGTTTAAATTTTGTATCCAACTAATAGTATTTTTCGTGAAATTTATATAATATTTATATAAATTTATATTAAAAGTATAATTTTTATATAATTTATATAATAATTATACTTTTAACTGTAATGAAACTGTTTATCTATCAATATTAGTTAACTCAACCAGTTAGTTAATCTTACGAGTATTTATTGATTCATTTTCCAATGCTTTATTGTACGCCAATGTAGTATTAATTCATACAAGGAGTTTATTGAATCTAAGACCAGTATAACGAGGGGCCTAATCGTTAAACTCAATTTCTACCAGGCAACCTTTGGATGCATAGATACACATAGGCACATAGGGCAGAAGGTCGTATTTCCCATAAATACCACGGCTAAAGGAAATAAAATTACATGTAGGCCAATGAGTACACATCGCCTAGAACGATTTAATGAAAGCGTTTCTGCAAAAGTTGCTAGTCCTTGTTTAATACAATTAAATCTGAGTTCGACAATATATTTAAGTCAAGAACTTTTTATAAAAATAGAAACCTCCAGTTCTGTGACTAGGCAACCACTGGCATTTACAAAAGTAGAGCTAAGTTGTATGAATTATATGGTATGAAGCAATATAATTTTAATCCTGATTTTATTTAGTATGTTAAAGATTATTCCAAAACTTTCAGAAAAGCGCGTGTTGCTGCCAAGTCTGCCAGTTATATTTGAGTAATAAGATTAAATAGTCCAACAATAAAGTCAAAATGACTTGGAATATGATTAATGCTGAAACCGGTCGCCTAAATCCCCGTGACAATGACTTTGTATTAATTATTGATAATAAAGTCATTAACAAAGAACCAGATGTAGCACAAACCTTTAATATATTTTTTATAGACATACCCGCGAATATTACTAGCTCCTTGAATTCTTGCTCAGTTAAAGCTCAACGTATGATGGAGAACGGCGTGAATCAGTGTGATGTCTCATTTAGCTTTGAATATGTAAACCCCAATGATATTATAAAAGTATTCAAGTCGCTTAGCTCAAAAAAGACAGCTGACTTGTGGGGTATTTCTGTAAAATTGCTTTAGTCCATTATTGTGAATATATCTCAACATCTAGCTGCAATATTTAATAAATGTGTCAATAGTGGAGTGTTTCCTGATCTCATGAAATACAGTAAAGTGATACCTTTATTTAAAACTGGATCAAAAAGCGACCCTGGTAATTTTAGACCAATTTCAATACTAGGTAGTATTGAAATTGGTCTAAAATTAGTAAAAATTTGGAAAAAATTATATTGCAGCAATTACAATCACCTTTTAACTCAAATATGCTACTACATAATGAGCAGTATGGATTCACAAGAGGTCGTTCTACCATTCACGCAGGAGTAACGCTTCTGAAGCATATTTTCAATGCCTGGGAGAATAAGCAAGATGCCATTGGTATATTTTGCGATCTCTCCAAAGCTTTTGATTGCGTTGAGTATAATACCCTATTCGGAAACTCAATTATTATGGTATCAGAGATTCGGCACTGGACCTAGTTGCCTCATACCTCAGTGATCGAATACAACATGTTGATATCAATGGTAGTCGGTCTTTAGGGGCTTCTGTAGCTATGGGCGTGCCACAAGGATCAATTCTAGGTCCGTTTCTATTTTTAATTTACATTAATAATCTACCGTTCTACGAGTATGTACAGAACTTGTGCAACATTGTTCTATTCGCCGATGATACATCACATATTTTTTAAAGTTGATCGCAAGCTGAGAAATTTTGACGAAGTTAATAGTTCACTTGCACTAGTTCTGGATTGGTTTACAACCAACAATTTACTTCTAAACGCAAAAAGACGAAGTGTATTAGATTTAGTAATGTTCAGAACTATGGTACATACTAATATTATTTTGAACGGTGGTGATACCCTTAATCTTGTAGGACCAACCGTATTTTTGGGTATTCCTCTAGACAGTAAATTAAAGTGGAACGCCCAAATATCGGGTCTTGAAGGGGAAACTTAGCTCTGCGGCTTTTGCTATTAGTAAAGTCAGACAGCTCACGGATGTAGAAACTGCTAGGCTGGTTTATTTTAGCTATTTTTACAGTGTCATGTTGTATGGTATTTTACTGCGGGGCAAGGCAGCTGATATATAGATAATTTTTATACTCCGAAAGCGAGCTATACGTGCGATTTATAAACAGAATGCACGAGTTTCTCTTAGAGAAAGATTTAAAGTAATAGGCATTTTAACAGTTGCATCACAATATATATATGCGAATATTATGTTCGTTAAACTGATTATACATTTATATAGTATGAACAGTAACATACATGCAATAAATACTAGAAATAAGCATAAATTGGTTGAGACGTATTATCGTTTACAGAAGGTTCATGACTCCTTTGCAGGATTTGGTGTGCGTATTTATAACAAAATTCCTCTAAACATTATGAACCTTCCTTTGAATAAACTCAAAGTGGCTGTTAAGACACACCTCCTAAGTAAGGCATATTATGCTATTAAGGATTATCTAAACGATACAGAGAAATGGCAATGAGTTGCTTGCTCATCACTCGAGCTACTTAGGTGCTACTTCTGTTTGATACTCTGTTTAAAATGTTGTTTTATTGCTGAAACTCACTTATTATTGTTAAATTATTATTATTATGATATTGTTAGGTATGGGTACTTTGAGATTATGTGGTAACTAGTATTTGACTTTATGTGAATAACAGAGATCCATAATTTGTAAGTTTAATTGGTCCACACATGGTCACGTACTGCCCTTGCCCTCTTTTTATTGTTGTAACAGAATCATTGTATTTACTGGCGAATAAAAAGAGTGGCCGTGAGTTTTTCTTGCCAGGTTCTTTCCTCACAGGCTCTACCTATTGCCTTGCGAATCTGGCGGTAAATGTAAATGTAGAAGCATTTTCATTTTTGACCTTCATAAGTGTTACTTTGTGACCTACATGAATAAAGATATTTTGATTTTTGATTTTGAGACAATAAAATAGACGTCAAAAATTGACACAACAACCGACTTTAAATTACCGAAATGGGACCAAATAATTGTCGGAATGGGACCAAATTGGAATGGGACCACTTGAGAAGTAGTAGCTTTCATTTAAAAAAAGATTCAAAATCGGTTCTCCCAGTCCAAAGATATGAGGTAACAAACATAAAAAAAATGGCAGCCCGGACTATCAAGTGGCTATAATATAAATACAGTAGTAGGTAGTATAGTATAGTAAAACTTTAAGTAACCCTGTATACTTTATCTATTGTTCAAATGCCAGAGCACAAGATATATCATGTCCGACAAACAAGTCGGGTAGTTGTGCGTAGACATCTACGTTTCATCTATCATCATCCCTCGCCATTCGATCATTAGTTGTGTTTACTTGCGAAGGAGACAAGGTACACCACATTGCTGTTAAGGTTTGTTGAAGTTCTTTAGTTACGAGTGTAGCTATCTATCTACTTGTTCCCTAAAGGGTTATAAATACGATATGTTGTGAGGGATATTTAGAAGACATTATTTATTTCTTATGTTTATTAAATTGAGTCTTGTAAGAAAACGAATATATATTTTACCCATCTAATATTATAGTACCTTTTTTTTTAAGTCCACTCAAGCGCGGCCACTGTTACGTCCATTGCCGGGAGTCTCTGGTATGCACTAGAAGGTTTTTCCATTGGCGCCCGGCGGACTTTGGCCACCTGCGTGGCCTCTTCGGGTGTTTGGTCGGGATAAGAATCCCGCGTCTTTGGGGTAGGGTTGTGTGCTTTACTCGACCCTTCTAGCCTGCTTCAGTAAAGACGGCGGGTGTCTATCCCGCCGTCCTCAGGCCCCGACCCTGGAGGTCGATGATCTTGGGCGTAGATGAATGCCGTCGCCGCTGACTTCGGAACTAGGCGGGGAGGGTACGCTCCCTCTGCCTCATGTTTAGTACCTAATACTCTTTTATTTTAGTAGTTTAGATGCAGACATAATTAGAGGAAAAATAAAAATAGCTAACCAATTTTAGTACAGTGTGGAACTTCATTACAAAAATATTCACCAAATCAGATTTTCAAGTCAAACGCTTACGTCAGACAAACCCAAGTTGCTCCTAATGACGAAATATTTCTTTGGTAATATTGTTAACAGAAATATTAAGGTTGTACGACCTAAATTCTCAGCCAATCAACAAATATTTCGCTCAAGGGTCATTTAATCAAACATTTAGGTTGTATTTTATCACATTTTGATCAAAGGACTTTAAGACATAGCTTTCAAGTCCGTCAACGTAAAAATTCGTTTAAAAGTAATCACGTAAGCTTACATTTTCAAGGACTGACAAGTTTTCTGAATGTTCTAAAACTGATTTTATAATTGAAGTCTGTGTGAATAATGTAAAAAGCATTGCCTATATATAATCTTATTGTTTGCTTAAAAATTGGAATGTCAAGTAAGGTCCCGCTCTATTTCAGATATTTTAGTTGAAGTATAATTTTATTCAGAACAACTCATTTCTTCTAAATTCAAGAGAAGAGAAATGAGTTGTTAGTCAAGTACTTCATTTTTAATTCGAACTTAATTGTTTTAAGTTGTTGTTGTTATTACTTTGGCTAAGGTGGTTTCTGAACTTTTACAACTCATGGGGGCTATAAAATACAAGTGATTAATACAGTTGAATGAAACTATTTTTAACTTTTTATTTGTATTACTACACGTAAAATTTAGGAGCGTTTAACATGCATTGTGTAAAAAAGACCCATGTTCGTTTTTATTATTAATTAACATTAAGCGAGTTTGTGATTCACTGACTTGGTGCTTATAGATTTTGGTTGCTTTTACACTGATTTTGGGTCTAAAAAATATTTTTCAGGTTAATCTATAACACTATCTGTGTGTCAAACTAAGATTTATTGATCGAGCGAGCGTTGCGAGCGAAGCGTCCACATTTCGAGATTGGATAATTTTGCTTTCATCTGTGTACTGTCGGTATGTGTATTCCGGGCTAACAGCCACAGTTTTTATCCGATCTTCACGAAACTTGGCACAAGTGTTCCTTGATTTAATACAATGTTGCTTGAGTGTGAGCTTTTTTAGATTAGGCAGAAAATGCTCGCGAGATCTACTGTTCGACTATAGGGCGACCACTAGTCTTTAAACTTCCATTAGAAGTTAGCCATAATATTAGCATAGCCATATAAGATTATGACAGTGTATTATAAAAGAATAAACGATTTTTAAATAGGTCATCTTTCTACAGCAATAAATCACGGATGTTTATTAAGAATCTCAGATACTGCTAAATATATTTTCGACCATGACGTAACAGAGAAAACAGTCATCTATGTTTTCTGATACAGTTTAAAATGAGATCAAATCAAATTGCGTCTATGTAGAAGTCATTCATTTCATTTAGTATTTGGTGAGTTTTATTAATATTTATTACTAGCTGAGTGCCGCGGCTCCGCTCGCGTTATATAGTTTTCTAGTTCTCGGTTGCCTTGGGAAAACATCACCGGGATAGAAACTAGCCTATGTTACTCAAGGATAATGTAGCTACATATCAATTAAATAATTTTCAAAATCGGATCATTTAATTAGGGAGCCTATTCGCTTCGTACAAATAATAAAACCTTTCATTTTTATAATATTACTAGCGGACTCCCACGGCTTCATCTGCTTGACAAATTAAATACACAAAAACCTTCCTCGAGTACCGCTCTATCCATTGGTAAAAACCGCATAAAAATCCGTTGCGAAGTTTTAAAGATCTAAGCATACATACATGGAAGAGACTTTGTTTTATACTATGTTATGATTAGTAAGTATATATTAAAGATAACTAAACTTGGATAGACTTGACTACCGATATAGACAATAATCTTAATATTGTCACATAGAGAATTCACAAAGAAACAGTTTTGTCTACCTAAAAAAAGGTGGTTTTAAAAGGTAGGGATGTTAATTTTCTGTAAATGTATTTGAATCGTTTTACTTTGATAGTGTGATTCAGTTTTCCTGTCTTTGTTTCTTACAGCAATATATTCTGGAACAGAGTATATTCTTTCAGTTTAACAAATTTCACCCAAATATTTCTTGCGTGATGGAGCGACAAACATCGGAATTTCCACATTTATAGTAACATACCGGATAATTAATATATTTTTCTATAAATAATCAACGCGTCGAGTCTCATGGGAAGCAGTAATTACGTTTTTAGAACGAATCAAATACTAGAGTTGTCACTTGTCAATTAAAATGTATGAGAGGTACCTGTCATGATAAAATGTTGGGTTTTTTCTAAATTCTTTACTACCATTAGATGAACATTATTTACAAATAAAACAAAATACACATGGCAATTTTAGGCACTTAACTAATTTGACATTGTTCGTTCAGAAAATATAACAGTGTATTTTTTTTGTGGGCGAAACCGCGCATGTCAACTAGTTTTCAACACTAACTACTACTACTTAACAATATAATACTATACGAATCTGTCTCAAATCTAAATTTTAGGGTAGAACATAACAATGAAAAATAAGGTTTGTGTCACAACAGTTTTTTTTTCCGTAAAGACGTCACGCAAAAGGTAAATTAGCTGTGATAATAATACGAGGAAATGTAATTGTATCATCTACATTAACTGTTTCCGTAGTAACACTTGAATAGCGTGATTATTTATATTTTACAAGGCCAGCATTGGAGGGACGAATCACGAACGTTGCACACAGATGTCTGATTATTACTCATTGCGTATGATAAATAGAGATCACGTCATTCAGTAGTAAACTTATATATTTATGCCATAAAAGCTTTGATACATTAAACTGATTTTATGGCAAAGGAAATGTATTTATGCGTAGTCATTCTATTAAGGTGAGTGTAGACATTTCAGCTGCTGAATACTGCTTTTGTGTTTACTGGCAAATATTTATACTAGGTATTTCTTTTAGGTGACACACGTTTAATACTTAGATAGACTGACGACCTAGAAAAAAACGCTGGATCGGACGCACTGGAAACTCATATGAAAAGCCTATATTAAGTAAAGCAATAGGCTGAAAGAATCATTTTCAAATGGTTATTTATGTACTTAATTTTGTATTTTTATAATATTGCTTGATTTAAAATTGTAAAATTTTGAGATTCATATGTGCTCTTTATGTGCCTAAACTGAATAAACGAAATTGATTCTTTGATTCTTTGCTGAAATTGTGATAATGTAACTATTTAAAAAGTATTGAAATTCCAAGGTATGAATTTTATGAACTGTCTGATAAAGTAATTTAGAATAATATTTGTTTTAATTATTATCATTTATTCATTAATATTCTTATTTTACATATTTTTAAATACATTTATAAAAACACAAATACATTTAAAAATATAAAAAATAGTGACCCACCAGTAGCGGAGTAGGACCCAAACTACCGGCGGTGGAGGCTACAGACTGAGAAACCTCCTAACAATATGGCACGTGTCAAGGATAACAGCCTTCTGAATCTGACTCTTGATCCAGTAATCTAACGAGAGTCTCTTGAGATGTTGATCGAGACTCTTCGCTATTAATCCGTTTGCCGAAACGACCACCGGGACAATGATCGTCGAGTCTACGTCCCATATGGCAGTTATCTCGAAGGACAGATCAAGGTACTTACTAAGTTTGTCCTTCTCTACCTTCACGAGATTTTCGTCATGCGGGATGGCGATATCGACGAGCACTGCCCGACGCTGGGTCCGATCAACCAACACGATGTCGGGCCTATTGGCAACAATAATCCCGTCCGTGATGATTGATCGGTCCCAGTAGAGCAATGCACGACCATTCTCAAGAACTGGCACTGGTGTGTACTTATAGTACGGTACTTCAAACTAAATAAGGCCATATTGAAGAGCAAGTTGCTGGTGGATGATGCTGGCTACTTGATTGTGCCTATGCAAGTACTCGGTGTTAGCAAGATACGAACAACCGGAAATAATATGGCAAAGTGATTCACCAGGACGGTGGTATGCTCGACAAATGACGACCGTACCGTCCTTCATGATGTATTTCCGATAGTTGTTCGTCTTGATAACCTCATCTGCAATTGCACAGGCAAAACCTTCAGTTTCCCCAAAACGCAGCCAGTTCACCGATGCGAGCAGGTCTACATCAAGTCTTATTAAGACTCGGTAGAACCGCCCGTCTAGCTCCCTGCTCTTCCATACGTCCTTACGGTCTTCAGTACTTAACACCTTTGGTTTACGCCAGTTCTCGTTAGCCATGGAAAGAGGTGTCAGGCCCTTGTCAACCTTCACAACATCGCAATGAATGTCGCACTCGTTCTGTATCATAGTTATTATAATACACAAACAAATCCTGAACTAACCAGCAAGTATTCTGAGTTTGGTACTATTCCCTATTTTGTGCTTTAGGTGGTACTTGCTTCTTCATTCTTTACCCTTGAAGTAATGTACTTTACGTCTTGCAAGAAGATGTCTTCTTAACCTTAGATCTAGGTAATTATTTTATTTTATTTTATTTTCAAATTTAGAAAACTTACAGCTAGCATAACAATATTATTATTTATGTAACAAACCTATATAAATTCTCCTAATGATAAATTTATATCTCAAAATACCTACATATAATTTTCTTTAAGAGAAAAATTATGTCAATATTTACTTTCAAAATAGGTAGGGTTATATTTAAGAAAGTCAACCAAAAAAAGGTATACCTAGACCTGTCTGGTTAAGAAGTTAAATAAAGGTTCTCAGTTAGCTGGTTTAAGTTGGTAGGTTGGTAGGCAAAGTGTGGGTGAGTAATGCCTCTCTGCCTACCCCTTCGGGAAATATAGGCGTGATATCTGTCTGTATGTATACTATTTAAATGAAGGTGACACTATTATCAGACTTACGTACTGACGTTTGTAAGAGCCATTTAGTGACCTATATAAATAAATAAATCATTTCATTTCGTTTCATTTCAGATGCCTTACATAATTTGATAAGGTTTTACTAAGGGATTCTTACTTTAAATTATATAGATAACTTAAGGGTAAGTTCACATAATTTAAGTCAGGAATTTAAGGCAAGTAGGTATTTTACAGGGAAAATATTCAGCAAACGGAATTCTGTTATTTTAGTTTACGTATTTCTTTTTAGGCAGAGGAATTTAGGAAAAATCAATTTCGAATTGTTATAGATGATATAGATAACAGCATATAAGTATGACTGCCTCAGTGGTGCAGTGGTTTGAGTATGCGATTGCCGTCCCTGAGGTATCAGGTTCGATTCCGGCTCGAATCCAAATAAATATATTTGTGAGATCCACAAATGTTAGTTTCGGAGTTTGGGTGTCTTCTTATTTACGATTTCGGGACTTAAACGCGTGCTTTATGTTTGGCCTGACGTTTCTGCTGTGCCTGTGACCACGGCCCGAAGTAACTCGGTCAATAGTATAATATTTCTAGTCGTCTAGATCCCATAGCACAAGCTTGTAGTAGCTTAATTTGGGCTAGATGACGCTTTGTGAGAATGTCCAAAAATATTTATTTACTTATTCATTTACTAGTGCGATGTCTTGCGCGGTGCTTAGCGCCGCACCACATCATAGGTTTTAGCCTATAACTTTTGACCCCTTAGGGCAAGGTCAAATTTTCGATTTTTTGGCTTGCCTCCAGATCGAGGGGTCAACCATGATTGGAGCATAAGCAGTTCTCGATAGCTAAGGGGGGGTACATTCCTCATTTCTATATATAGATAGATAGATGTATCATATTTTATTTTGTTTAAATTTATTTCCATATTTATCATACCAAACTGTAAACTAAGATTTGTAAACGTGAGATTAATACAATTCTTCGGTCGTTGTCAAAATATTGCAAAATTAATAAACGGCGGTATAGGAATTTCATTACGAAATTAATTTGCTGACAGCTATCTATTTATTTTGAAATCGGAAATTCAACAGAATTTCCCGTTATTACAAACATCGGAGAATGTAGGTGCGTTCTTCCGATGTTAATTAAAAATAATATACATATTTATCATAGATATTATCACGCCTTATTCCCGAAGAGGTAGGCAGTGGTGCATTACACACCTATATTATGCCAGTAATGTGGTTCTACGTAAAGTCGGGCAAAATACATATACAAATAACGGGCGAGCCTATTGCCGTTACCCGGCACTTTAAAAAATCATATCCACTCTGTAATTCTTACCAAAATGCCATCGGCCAAGACAAATATTACATACCACTTAAAGAATCTCGACGGTCCGATGTATTATGGGAACTGATCTTTGATAAAATGAGGCTCTGAGGCCAAGGACTCTGACGAAGAGATGGGTCACAGGAACTATAATATTATAGTGATTTTCCAGGCCCTTCCTGGTGCAAAGGTTTTCCATTGCCATATAGCGCGGCAATGCTGCTAGTACTATGGGGAATTTTATACTAGGAATGTGAGACGAATTTTATTAATCATATTATTAGGTAGGTACATTTAATTTATGTTTTATATTATACGTTTGAAAAGGACCTATGTAAAATTTTATTATAATCATATATTTTTTAGATTTCAATTGTACTTTTATTTAGAAATAAGTAAGTACGTAATATACGAGGGTGGATTGAAAAGTAATCGGCCTAACCAAGAAAATAAATACATAATAAATGAAATATATTTTTATTTTTCAACGTAATCACCATCAAGTTCAATGCACTTTTGCCATCTTTGTTATTTTGTTTCCGGTGTACAGTAATGAACCCAAATTTCGTCCATAGTAACAAAACGATTCAAAAAATCACATTCATCAGCTTCAAATAACTCCAAACAGTCGCGTGCAAAAGTCAATCGCATCCTTTTTTGCTCAACTGAAAGCAGTCGCGGAACCCACCTCGCAGACACCTTGTGGAAACCCAACACGTTGACTATTATGTTTTGAGTATGTTCATAAGAGATGCCTATAATCTCGGCTATTTCTCTAATTTTGAATCTGCGGTCTCCCATAATTAAGTCGAGTATTTTTTAAACATTTCCGTTAGTAGTGGACGTCGAAGGCCTTCCAGAGCGGGGTTCGTCTTACACACTCTCTCTACCACGCTTGAATTCTGCTAATCATTTTTTGACGGATGAATATGAAAGAGCGCAATCCCTTAATGTACTGACCATATCATCATGGATGGCTTTTGATGACAGCCCCTTCTTATGACTTACTACTTAATGACGGCATGCTGCTCGATTTGCTCCATTTGCGGAAATGATGTCAGATTGCTTTGTTCATAAATTTATAAAATTAAAACTAATTATCGTACACGTTTCAAACTTCACACAATTAACAGGTCTGAACTGAACTAAATAATGTGGGTAGATTTGATTTTTACAACTTAATGGATCAGTATTAGGCCGACTACTTTTCAATCCACCCTATACTGCCAAAAGTACGATACCGAGGTACGTTTAAATATTAATGCTGCATTCAGTTAAGTAAATATTTGACTATATTATCCAAAAACATACGTTATGGAGAACATACTTAATTTTTGTTTTTTTTTGTAATTATACAGGTAATAGTTTGGTCGCTCAAACCAACAAAGTTACCCGTTAAAGATATCAGTACCTACTCGGTATAGTCCATTATGAGTTTCCTTTATATATATCCTTCTACATTTCAATAATTTATAATATGTGTATGGGTGTTATAGAATTTATTGAATAGGCTATTAAGGTCCCACTTCGCCGTAACGTATAATGAATATGCATCAATAATTCAAGCATATTGCTTTCCTGTCACAACACCCACACACTGCAGTGTGACACCTACAGGTGTCACTGGGTGTCATGATGCAGCTGTTGACTCTCAATTGCATTAGAACCGTGACACAGGTATTTTTATTATACTCGTAGTAATTAATTTTAACAGACTTTAGGAGGAGGTTAACAATTCGATCGGTATGTTATTATAATGTACTAGCTGATCGCCGCAGCTCCGCCCGCGTGATTTCCCTGTTCCCGTGGGAACACAATACCGGGATAAAAAGTAGCCTATGTTACTCAGGGTGAATGTAGCTTTCCAATGGTGAAAGAATCCTCTCTATAATAGTCATCCTCTTTATAATAGTAGTATAGATTTACACCGATTAGGCCGAAATTTATGATTCGAATTACGTCATTTGGTCCCATAAAAATTAAACATAATTTGGCCCAGTAGTTTTCATTTTGTGAACAATTTTTCATAATCCGCATTATTTATTTACCGTGTGTTATGACTTGTAATTTTTGTTTTTTTATTTGTCTAAATCCCATAGCTAAAAGGCTTACACTGAATAGTTCTTAAATTTGCAAGCCATTGTCAAATAGGTAAATTCCTTGCTAATCATTTTTATTGTGGCTGTTTTTAATATAAGTTTCACAAGTCTACCTGATGTAAACTAGAAAAACTACTGAACTACCGACAATTATTACAGACACTAAAAAGTTAAAAATAAAAAAACTACGATTAAAAAACCAACTTCAAAAACTAAAAGGTATAAAATAACTTAATAAAGATTTAATTTAACACACCTTTTATGCAAACTTAATATGTACCTTGAATATTAATAAAATAATATTATTTGTATGTGCTACCTATTGATAGGTTTAAATTTGGTAAACCTATGCAAAAGGATACAGATAATAATAGTATTTCATTAATCATAAAAGGTGTATTAAATTAAATCTTTATTAAGTTATTTTATACCTTTTAATTTTCGAGGTCGGTTTTTTTAAACGTAGTTTTTATTTAGATTACCAGATTACACTTTGAATATTATAATGTTAAGAATTTAAATTAATGCAAAACCTCTCATATAAATTGTATTTTAAGGACGAAACACATGAATTTTTATGTAAAAATGTGCTATGTAAGCATTGGTACATAGTTCACCTCTGAAAGTCATTATGAATAAGGGGGATAATGTTTTTGATTTTATTAGGTACATCTATTATTAAAGTAGGTAAATAGATTTATTACAACGTGTTTTTTATTTTAACAAACTTTCAAAAACGCCAACAACAACAAAATATGAAACTCTGCAAATAAAACAAAACTATTGCATTCTTCTACCTATAATTGGGTCTGACAATGTTTCCACCATTAAAATAACTTTTCCAAACTCTTAAAACTTAAACGACCGCAATACTGGGTTCATACGTATCTTGAAATTGTGCCAAAACTTATTTTAGATAAACTTCACCTACACCAAATCACTTTTCAAATGACTGTTAGTTAATGCTTAAAACTTTACTATAAGTAAATATATGTACATTAAATCTTTTTATTCAAATAATTCGTAAAGCAACGTTTCGAAAAATATAGCCAAAGTTGAATTATTGTTCACAGCTAATATCACCGTTACATGCGATTCTACAATTTTATTCCCAGCCATTAGTGTAGCAAGTCTTATCTTATCGCAATATTTAGGCTTAAAAACAAAATGTTGTGGTTGTTATTTGTCAATTTTAATCTGTTTGCACCAATCAAAACAGTGCAGCAGAGATTTGTACGTACTTAGTAAATCTTTACGAACATAACGGGAGGATTGATCTGTTTGTTGTTTTTAGTTAGGGTCGAGAGGAGCGGGAGAGGGAGCGACACTACGGCGCCACCCAGCCGATAGGAACCACTTGCGGCTGGGGCAGTGTGCATCCGAAGCGGCGCGCACTCTTCAACTTTATCAAACTTTGCGCTCCCAAAATAAAACTTTTTGTAAGGTGCGTCACGGTACACTGACATCAGCTGCACTCTCGGGCCGGTGCACAGATGTAACAAACAGGCTACTAACCCTGAATGTCGTGCAGTTCGGGTCCGGCTGAATAGGCTGCGGGAACACTCTCGCGGTCGCGATGGGAAGCACTGACTTTAACACCTTGGACATGTAAAGTCTAAAAGGGGTTGCAAGTGTTTGGTCGCGCGGCACGGGCCGGCGTCGGCTCGGTCGGAACGGTGGCGGCGCGAGTGTACGACAGACGGTTCGCGGACGACGGCGACGAGCGACGAGCGACGGAGCCGCTAGGAGTGTGGAGTGTGGCGGGAGCCGGCGGCCGCCGCGCCGGGGGCAGGTTCGCGCACGCGTCGCCCTCGGAGCGACGCCCCCGCCCGCTGCCCCCTACCCCGCATCGACCGCCACCACCCACCGCCACCGGTGGCCCACCACCCCCGACGCCCGACCGACTGTTTTTCTCTCGGCACCCGACCGGGGGACGCACCTGATTTTTTCCGTGATATTTTTTCCTCCCTTCTCTTCGCGACGCGATCCGTTCGCTTTCATTACGGTTTCGAGTTTGATTTATCACCGCAGCGGCTCTGAAATATTCTTACGATGAAACTTGGTGTCGAACGCTCACCTACTAATTAGCATCGATTGATCGTTGGAAATGAACACCTTCTGCTAATAATAATTTAAAAATTATACACTTATTTGTGATGTTGGTCATCACAATTTTTTTTAAATCAATTTTTCCATCAATTATCTTTAAATGTATTTTATAGAAAACGAAGTTATTTAACAAAATTATGTATAATATTTTAATCTTTGTAGAAAGTTAGTCATTAGTAGTAGCCCGCAAGCCTGCCGTAGAACGTGTCTACGACGTAGCATAAAGTCTATAGTATTAAGCGCGCACCCGTGACCGAACGATTGGTATTCGCAGTCCACTCGTGTCCTGCATACCCTCTAGAACTTAACATATTTGGCTGCGATTCAAATTTAATGTTTTCATATTGTGTCATAACTTTCAGTAAAGAGGAAAACAAAAATTACCCCTGCGTAGGAAAGGAGTTATTTGTAAACGGTTGACGTCTTGGCATTTTTATACAAAGTGCGGCCACCCTTGTTCCATTTTGAAATTGTTTAGCTTGTTGTTTTGCGATTTGTTTTATAGTTTAGATGAAGTGTACTGTTGAGGTCTGAAATAGAAATCTGTTACGTGTATCTATCATACGCGTTGCAATAAAAGTTGCAAGACAGTGACAAATGTAATACCGAGTTGAAATATAAAACTTGCTACATTTGATTATTTTACTATAAATCGTTACACTTTACTTATTCAAAATTTAATAAGTTATGTTCTATTTGTTTGGGGAATTGTGTGAGTAATGAAAATAATAACAAGATTCAATTTGATTGTTAGATGTATAGCCGTGACTGTGATCGTTTGATCTATTTTTGAGAATTTATCAATAAATGACTTTCTCAGTAGTCAATATAATGTATTAATGTTTTTTTTTAAGTTCACGGCTCAAGGCTGCGTCCGCCTCTACGTCCATAGCCGGTAACCTCAGTTGCGCACTTGGTACTTCCTAGTGACGCCAGTTTCAGATAAAATAAATCTTATGTTGTGGATTTCATGACTCTTGCATTTAAATTGACAATTTTAATTTAAAAATTCTAATCGTAACTATAACAGCAGTATCATAAATATATAAAATCTTGTACGAAATATCGTTTAAAATATCATCCGAGTCATTTACGAATTAGTCAGCAAATATTTTATAATAACGCACTGTTCAGTTAAAAGTAAAGTTGGTACCATCTAATACACATAAGAGGCGTGGCGTCAAAGTCGGCGGCGTCGCACCGTCTATCCTGTCTGCTATCGGCATACGCAACTTTCATGGCTTCCAGAGTCTTTTCCTGATAGCACTGTTACTACAAAGCTACTAGATAAGCTTTAAACATACCTACATTGGAGTTTCGAAGATAATAACATATATTCTATTAAAATTGGCTATAAAATCTCATAACAAGTTTATATTAATTTACTTTGGGTTAAATGGCGGTATGTAAAAAGATGTCCTAAGTATTTATTTATTTAGGTTATTATTATTGCAGAATTGGAATGAGAAAATACAGACAGACAGACATATATCACGCCTTATCCCCGAAAGGGTATGCAGAGGTGCACACATCCACTTTGTCAGTTAATTTGTTCGTCACACGTAATAGGGGGCAAGCCTATTGCCGTTACCGGGCACTATAAAAAGTTCATAACATTTTCTTCTTTCTTCTTTCTATAACAACTCTGTAATTCAAACAAAATTTCCAACATGCAGAAGGGGATACATACCATATAATACCTCTCCTGCAATAGAATCTCTGCAGTTGGAGCGTTATTGACAGACACTAATTAAGTCTTTATTCCTGAAGGGTAGACAGAGACACTTATTTTGCCCACGTTTCGCAAGTCACTTCAGCCCCGTAACAGGTGGCGAGCCTTCTGCCAGAGTTTCGTCAGTTTGCATGGGATTGGGCCCTGGGGATGTTAGTGGGGCCCCTTAGCACCCTTAGAGAAAATAGACCGGTCAGGTTTAAACCAAAGTAGGTATCTATTTCAAGCTAAACCGTAAACTAAACCATAAACCACAGCATACATGTTAGTGAGGAGTCGTGGTGCGGTTGTGTTACAGTCATTGATCTTTTTGTAGGTTGAAGCAATCCCCTGATTGCCTGGGAAATATATCAGCAACATTATATAAACTCTGCGTGGGTTTAGTAGGTAATGCGATAATTGTCTCAATTCTTTGAAATCTGTCTGAGAAGAAAAATATATAAAAAAAATTGTCATAATGATTATATGAAGCACTATATTGTGATAAAGAGCAAAATTTACTAAGAACCGTCGCAAATATATTACGTTAAGGTATACAACTAATAAAACAAAATAAAACTCATTATAATCGATAAATAATACGTTCAGTATAAGCAATATTTGTTACAAAGCTGTATTTCAATTTAACACCTTATCATAATAAACTCAGTCAAATGTATTGTCGCTAAATTCAATATACGAGTAGCTGTTCTCTTTATCTATTACGTTCATTCCAAAACACACGTCGCATTTACTACTTGATACCGTTAATTAAAACATATGCGGTGAACACTGTTATGACGTACAACATGATTTTCAACAGTGGAAATTAAAAGTAATCGTCACCGAAACACGGAAGCATAGATATGAAAAATAATAGCCTACCTGTAGGCCGGATATGCGGGCTCGATTAAAAGGACACGGTTGAAATATAAATGCTTCTACTTTTTATATTATGTCTGTAGGGGAAAAATTGATTGTGTGTTTAGTTAAGGTGGACTCAAAAGCACGATAATGTAAATATATGTTTTCATATACAATGAAGTAGGCTTACTTTTTCTCAAATAATTTTACAATAATGATTCGCACCTATTTCCTTTCCAGGAGGAACGTTCTGCCAACTGACCAACACACTACTAGCCCAAGACTTCTGATATTGCGATCAATATTGTATCAATGTCACGACTTACGGCGTCGCCAGAGCGCCATTTACCAGATTATAGTTTATGCGATTCATTATTGAAAAATTACGATCATGTTACCTACAATATGTATCATATATTTATGTTTAGGGGGAATTTAAAATAAGGGTCAACTTTTTCGTGAGACCAAGTTTTCCTCAATAACGCTGCTGATAAGTGGATCTGGCAAATACAAAAGCCAAAGGAAAACTGCAATAAGCTTGCCTTCTTCTTTGTAGGGAATATTATTGGCGAAATGTGGTCTTATAGAAGCATCTTATTACTCCTTCAAAGATTAAAACGTGATTTTGTGTGTGGATATAAAAGCTAATTTATAGTTCGAAGGTATATAAAATAATAAATAAACTCACTATGCATTAAGCATACCTATAGTATCGGTTCATAACCAATTTTCTTTACCCGAATGATTCTCAGCCAACAAATTCATTTATTTATTGATATGGCAATTGCACAGCAAAGATATGAAAACAATAGGATTATACCTGAAATTGGGGTGAACGGGCCGCGATTACATTGGTATACTTACATTATATTCCTTTAGTTTTGGTAGATACAGGAAGTTTTCAATAATTATACCAACGATAATTAGTAATTGGATGGGCACCAACATAATACATAATTACTACGATACGTTTATTTTGTAGCCTTCAAAATGATACATATTTCTTACAATATGAAAGTTTTGGAAATTATTGAAATTTTGTTAATTTCACGTAAATGAGTACCTAGTTAAAAATTCCTTTTAATCATAAGGGTAAAATTTAAAAAAAACTAGAACAAAGAGACAATCAATTACTGAAGCCTATTGTAAAGTACTATTCACTATTTTGTACCTATTGTATAAAAATAAGGAGAGTTCTCTCCAGTATTTTATATCAATAGCTAACCTGAAGTGCATAGAGAATATCGAGAAAAAATATCTAAAAAGTATGTCAAGTTCTATAAGCACCAGTAAAAGGTTCCTTTTGTCTGGCAGAGTGATTAATTATGTGCTTCGCGTACTGACAGCTGTGATGGTTTTGCAGAATATGGTGTTCTCACTGATACTGAGTGATTGGGTGTGGGACGTTGATGGTTCTGTTACCTTATTAAGAAGAAGTGGTTTCTAGTAATCATGAATGTTTAAGTTAGCACATTTTCTAGAAATTTAGGAAGGTACTAATTTACGTGAATCATCATCCACTGAGCCTTTTTTTTCAACCTAGCTGGGGTCGGGTTTCCAGTCTAACTGAGATTGACCTGAATATTTGACGATATTTTTGAATCTATTGCTGTGGGTGCGTATAATTATATTTACATACCCACGGTAAAAAAAATGGAGTTTTTAAGAAGACAAGCCGTCACTCACTTACTTTCCGTAGAATACTTGTGTAATGTGAGAGCTTATTGTTTGTACGGTCAGACACATTCAGTCCCTGTTCATTTAAACTTACTACGAAATAAGAATACTAACCTACATACAGTGGTATAAGTATAATAATTTTGAAAACTAGAAGTTGTAATTTTCAAAAAAAAAATCTAAAAACTCTTAACTTCACATTTTCTGTTTATTGCAAATAAGAAATTACATACAAGACGCACAAAATTTGTCGGAAAGCTTAGAGCGATGTGAAGTTTGAAGATGCTTAACTGCGAAAGTATCAAGGGAATATATTAACTTGGTAACAAGTTTAACATAGGTACTTCACGATAAGAAGCAAATAATATTGAAAAACGTACGTAGGTCAAAGTTGGTGAACGGTTATGAATACTTCAATTCTTAGTTTTGAGATATTTTAAAATATTTGCTACCTTGAGCGTAATTTAGTCAAAGTCAATAAAGGTGTACTAGTCTCAAGCCATTTTTAGGCATTTCATCATGGACGACCTCGTCATGCTTCCGAACTTATGTCGTTAATGAATGAGACAAATGGCTTGGTCACCAAGATTTAGACGTTGTGTTGTTGCCACATAACTAATTAGACAAAATATCCTTATTTCACACTACCTGATCACTGCGGCTCCACCCGCGTGATACAGTTTTCTCGTTCATGATTCCCGTGGGAACACATTACCGGGATAAAAATAGCCAGTGTTACTCAAGGCTAAGGTACATATAACTGCTTCGGTGGCGTGGTCGGTAGTGCATCGGCTTTCGACTCCGGAGTCTCGGGTTCGATCCCCGGGTCGAATCAAATATTTGTGTAATCCACAAATGTTTGTTTCGGAGTTTGGGTGTATTCTATGTATAGTATGTATGTATTTAGAAATATAATAAGTATGTTTATCAATCGTCTAGATCCCATAGCACAAGCTTATATTAGTTTAGTTTGGGCTAGGTGACGTTGTGTGAGAATGTCCAAAAATATTTATTTATTTATTTATTTATTTATTATTTTATATTAGTAAAATGCATATCAATGATTGTTCAACATCAGTTTGGTAGTTACGGATTCTATTCAATTCAAACAACCAATCAAATCTTTTCTCTTTATAATATTACTACACAATTATAGATTTGTTTTGAGTAGATTTAGGATAGAGTATTAAAATATCAAACATAAGTTTCAAGAGAACATTCATTAACAGTTAAATCAAACGGGTGGTTTCGAAGTGATAGTAAGTTAAGACGTCGAAACAGTAAGACTTTCCTAACGTCGAGTGCACCAGTTGGCCGCAGTTTGTAGCAAACGTAAAGATGCGAGCTGCAGTCACCGTCAGATTGTGCCAAATAGTTTTGTTCTAACTGCACGTCAAACGTTGAAGTTTCATATAATATAGACCTAATAAATCTACGACAGTAGCTAAAGTATTTTCACAGAGAACAGTAATAATAATATTTTACTATCGCTTAAACTACTTAGAACGCTTAAGCAAGCAGATCATTTTGTTTAATAGTATAAAAGTAACTTTACAAAAACAGACGTTCTTCTCTCTCTAACAAAATGTGTAAAACGTATCAAAACCCTCATAAAGTAAACAATTCGTAAACGCGTACTCCCTAGGGTTGTCACAGACCTTTGTGTGCTTACTAGCAAAACGACCGGTGTGCCATCCAGTTAAAGACGTAAGAGGATGCGCAGCCCCTAATTGGATCACAATCTGTAGAACTGACGTAAGGCACGCTCCACCGCCAGTCTATAGGGACCGGTAAGAATCGACGTCTCCTTACAGCCCTGGTGCTACGCTTCGATAGTTTTGAGTGAGCACCCCTAATCAGTCCTGAAAAGTTTTCCGGGTGGTAAGCGTGCGTGAATACGTTTTGATTACATGTACATATGACCTCATTACGAATGATCCGATTTCTAAGAGTCAATGTAATGTTTTCTAAATAGTCATACACCCTATATTTTCCTAAGCATGGGTACATACAGGCGTGTGTACCTTCCTATGCATATTTCGTGTCCACTCCTGTGTAAAAGTAAATTATAGATAATGAAACGCGAAAGTTTAAAAGTTAATACGATACACACAATATCAGAAGCACTTATATAACTTTGTTACCAAGTAGTAGGAACATATGCCAAGATTGCATTGTCTTCATACAAATCAAATTACTATAAAAATCTAAATAAATTTGAAGCTATTAATATTTTCAATTTCATGAAATTACACTGCGATATGCCATTTTGTAGTGAGATTTCATGAAATGGAACTTTTACAAAACAATCACTTCTCAACTGAACCGTTTTATTTTACAATATGGCATTGTAACACTTATTTATAGGCTAATAATATTTTATTGCATTGCCATTTGTTACAATCCCTTTCAAAACCTACAACCGAATTGTTGTTATATTAAACCAGCTACGAGTAACTAACAACAAATTAAGAATACAAATAAATGTTAATTCAATCAACGTGCCTTCAAATCTGAAATAACAAGAATTCAACAAAGAAGCATAGTTAAATCGACGTGATTGCGCGACGATTGCGTCTTTGATAGGACCAAACAGATAAAACTCTCATCAAATACAATCAGTGGTTGCGTGGACAGAGCTTAAAACACTAGGCCGCTGTATCCCGCTATTTTCTCTGGGCGAATTTCATTACCACTAGCTTGTCCGGTAATCTCGAGCGGACAAGTGCCTTAATCTACCCGCTTTAGGTTCGATTCCAACTCTTAAACGCGCCACTTGCTTCATTTTTAGGTATAATCCATTTTTAATTGCCTTCTCACTGTAACAGTTTTAAAATTTCAAAGAGAAATTAATTACAAAGATAAGTTTGAAGGCCGTCAATGCGACAATAGATTGTATCGGTGTTAATTTAGTAAAGAAGGCCGAGTTGTGAACACTTTTGTCATTGATTGACATAATTCCTGAATTAAGCTTTTATATTAGCAAAATAATCTGACATTGTTTTAAGATAAGATACGATCTGTTTGATGTTTACTCTGATCAAATGTAGATTAAACAATTATTTATATTAGTTTGTTAAATTGTAAATTAATAACCACGTTGTTAATTATTTGCTCATTAGCCAATTCATTGTTGTTGTTAGTAATATAATTTATCTTCAAACATTATTTAAAACACAAGTTAGATAATGTTAAAACATGAAATGCTATCGATAGGCATCACTGTCCCTGGTGCCTGGATAAATTGAAGACTGCAGTTACGATTAGTCGATGATTAATGCTCGCACTGCGACGCCATCTGCTGAATTAATTGCTTCATTTCCTCTCCACGGGACCGAATGGGATTTTGTATTTCGATTCGTAAAACGATCGACGTTTTTGTCCAGCCCAGTACACTTGTACAGGTGTGTTATGGACTCAGTGATTTATTATTACTTCACGCCCTACCGACAGATTTTTGACACAATTTAATTCGTTCACCCTATTTTACTTAACATTTTAGCGTTGTTTAAGTCGTCTTGCTATTCCGTTATGATTATATAAAACAATTAATTGTAGCAGGCAACAAATACTGCTAACATACATGAGTGAGCTAAGAGTAATACGTCTCGAGAACGAGTTGAAGACCTTTGTACGGCTCGAAAGTTTTAACAAAAGGGGCTCCCGTATGATTTGTGAATGCGTGTAATTTTTCAAACGTCATATTTTTTGCAACAGTCCCACCGACCTACGGTGGAAAGTTCGCTATTGTAGAGAAACGACTTTTTGGAATGTTCCAGTCTTTCTTTAGCGCTTTGTTATGAAAACTTAGATAGTGTTGGACGCGCGAGTACCGGTGGTTCCGTTTTCGCTTAATAAACTCGGATGTTCAATAAGGATTCGAGTTGGACCGTTGGAAGTTCTAGTCGTATTATGGCAATGTTACTTCATGTGAAATGGACCCAAAAATTGAGGGATCTTGGTGCTCCGATACGGTAAGAGAATACGTAATGACAAGGTAAACTAATGGAAGGTTTTTGAGTGTATACTAAAATATTTTTTTAAATTTATTGTTTCCATGATTATATCTGTCGATGTAATTTGAGTATATTATTATCGATTTCTATGTATCTATTTCGTTGCGTATTGAATAAGCGATTTTGTGAAAGTGATTGCCGCTGTCATTTCAAACATTGATGTACTATACAGTAGGTATTAACAATAATTTATCTAAGTATTGCATGTCAATAATATGCTTCAAACTAATGAACTAGTTGGTACATAAACTCGTTAATTCTCTAACAATGACGTTATTCGTTTGACGTCATTAATATCCAAGGAACTCGAATCACTCAAGTGAAAGGAGTTCTTGCACGGCTTGCGACGATGCACTCATATTTCCGGTTTTCATTCCCTCCAGAGCGCACTATATTACACATAGCAAATCTAAATGTCATCATAACGTAACCCTGCCGTGTTCCCTGTAGATTGTATTAAACAAAGGGGAATTAAATAGCAGACAGCGCGGTGTACCGAGCCGAGACCAACACGGGCACGAACCACTTTATTCCACCTTCTGTACCGAATGTGCGCGTAGTACTTACGTCACGCATCCCAATTTTTATTTTTTGAAATGAGCCAATGTGAGTGCGAGTAATTTTATTTGTGTTTTAAAATTGTTGCGTTTTAGTAACATGGGTTTTTGTTAGATCACTTGTTGTTGTTCCATCATTCTAATGTCAAAGATGGAAATGTTTCCAGCGAGTTCTCTGTTCATGGCTGTTTATTTAGTCGATATGTGCAATCAACAAATCAACTAAAAATTAGTTGATTTAATTGCTTCTTTTAGAGGATACTTGACGACGATAGTGTGAAATCGGTAAGAATTACATCAATAATATTGCCCATATCAGTTGACGCCACCAGTTAATTATTTTGGTTAAATACCGAGTATAATGCATTTAAAATTTGGAATATCCTCAGCACCGATGAGTTCACTATAGAGGCGATAGCGTTTTCACCTCCGACTACATCCATTTACACATAATAATTGTATTTGGTCGCGGCTGACGACTCATTATCATATAAATGAGAGAGAAAAAGCTACGGCCGGCCATTAATCAGGAGAATGGAGCAACAACACTGGCTAATACACTTATCAACTTTAATTCAATAATCCGGTGGCGCGAGCGCCTGCCCTCGGCACTCGAGTTTTCGTAACGTGAAAAATAAGCGGCAAATGGAACGCACGACCTCACACACTAATACCAATTAATTGCGCCATACGACCAGCCCAGCCATTTCTCGACTACAAACGTACTTTAAAGGTGAATTAAAAACTGTAAAGTTTATAATTGCCATTTTTATTTTTGGTTTAAAACTGAATCGCTTGTTTTTGTTTGAAATATTCACTTCAAAATATTGTGCATGTAATTTACAATTTTTGTATGAAACATTATAATGAAATCTTAGTGAAATTACTTGGCTATAGACCGTTCACACTTTAAGCTAATTGGAGAGGTGTATGTTCAGCAGTGGATAACGATAAGGGCTGATGACGATGATGAAAAATTATTTAAAAAATACCCATTTTTACTGGGCAGACAGATTTCTTAGTTTATAAAACTGTATCATAATAAAGACTATTAGGTAATTAAGGTAATACACGGTAGTATGGTCTGTTGTATGGTTTCAATGATTAAAAAAGATTCTTTATGATACAGTTTTGGAGAAAATCTCATAGAAAATCCGTATCATAAAGTAACTTTTTAATTTTTATAGTACCGGTGTCATAAGCATAGGCTTTATATGTCAATTTTTGGAATCATAAATTGAATTTTAAGAGATGAGACTAGATACTATATATTATTATTATCTACTCAGTCGGTTGGTTAGTATATTGCAACAGCAGTTGTATAATAATGTTAATCTTATTACACAGATATAAATAATCATAATATATCGTGTCTACAATTCCGTAGCATGATCTACGACAGCCGCCGAGAATGTAGCACTTGCTACGGTGTAAACAGAAAATAGTGCATATAATATAAATTGTAGAACTCCTTTAAACTATTATCATAACTCTATGCTCATATTTTGTCATGAACCTGGCTTTAACTCTATTTGCAGTGCAATTTGCAGCATCCTTTCAACGGTATATAACAATTAATTCAAACTACGAAATGGGCGATCTTCCAAAAGTTATCAATTCGATCTAACAAGTTTTCAGAGTACATGAAACTTGAGATACGACCTTATATATAATCTTACATACAAAGAACAAAATGATCATAACACTAGGAGAGAAACAAGAAATATTAGGTATACATTTTCATACTTTGTTGTTTCATACTTGATGTTAGGAAGGTGTAATTTATCAAAATTTCAAAATCAGCTTTAGTTACAAAAAGCGGACGTTAAGGTTTTGTGAACCAATTTCATGCCAAAGTGAACTCATGCACCAATGGCCTAAACTGTACCCACTAGAGAAATTTCCCTAAGACAAAGTTTTGATTAATTGAGGTAATAACATGAAGACTATGGCACGTCGTCCTGGACGGTGAAACCTTATGGGACTTACCAGAACCGTCCTCAAGCACTGAAGCGACTGTTTCTAAGAAAGATCATTCGTCATACTTGATTCCTCATTTTAATTGTTGTGTGTTTGTAAATGTTTTGAAATCGTGGTTTAGTTTTACGAGTATCTCCAAATTGTTTTGAAAATGTATAAAGTTTCCAGACTAATTACCTGTATTGGTATATTATTAAACAGCTGTGATATAGTTTTCTTATTCTGAATTCTCTAGGAAAACATTATCGAGATAAAAAATAGCCTATATAATAGCATTTACAAAGAATTTTCAAAATTGGTTCAGTAGTTACGGTGCCTATTCAATGTAAACATACACTAACAGAGAAAGGTCAAACCACAAAATTGTTTTTAATATATTAAAATACTCTCAGCATATCGTAATCCGTGTGCTTTATACTCTTCATGTTTTATACTACAACGGCGAATAAGGAAACAGTTTACATAAAGAGTATTAAATTTTATTGGCAAACGGTCATGTTGAAAGCAGTTTTTAATTAAACTCGAGTAGATTTCATTACTTAGTGCTAAAAGACACGTGTTGCTCGCAGACGCGCAACTACCGTAGCGTAAAGTCTAAGCTTAGATTTTTCTCAAAACAAAGCATACAACGTACATTTCTGCGTACTGGATATTCCTTACAACAGTTCTGACTTTCATAGCCGACACAAAGGAACTTCTTTCGTCCTAACAAAAACTCATCCACGCCAAATGATATGTCTATGGCGAGAAATAACAAAAAAGAAAAACATCCTCTATGTTTTTTAAATATGCACGCGTGGATTTTAAAACGAGCCGTATTTTTTTCTTCCTAGTCATTGAAGAAAACTGTGACGATAGACAAAAGAGAAGCTCTCGGTACATTGTTAGGTACTTAGTAAAAGCGAATGTAGAGTGTCGTGGGCGTCGCTTCACCCCGCGTTCCTGCTTAACTACTCCTACAAACAAAGTCCTTACATAAATCTTGTCGTGGTGAGAACTCATGCGGTGCCAACTCACCTCTCGAGGTAACTACGAGCTTCTACCCTCCGACGAATTCGATAGAGCAACAAACTAGAATCTTACATCTTTACCACACCAATAATATTGCTATTATTAAAAGTATAATGTACTTTTAACCGACTTTAGAACAAGGAGGGGGTTATTAATTCAACTGTCGCTATTTTTTGTTTGTTACTTCATATCTTTGACCGATTAATTTTTTTATAATTGAGAATACTGCTTGCCGAGTGGTCTTCTTTTAAATTTGTCCTTACTATTCGGATTATGGAGATTTGAAGTCGGTGTTTGTGGCAATAGTTGACGTGTTTTTATTGATTTTATTAATTGCAAGTAATTTTATGTCGGGGCGGGGCCCCAAGAGATTCGACTACGTCCTCGCCGTCCGCCCTGGACCCCAACTTGACCACGGTAACGCAGTGGCAAGTTGGGTGACCGAACGTCGATATCGAGACTTGAGTGGCCAACATTGCGATGGATATGCTTGACGAGACCCCCGGTACTGACACTGCCCTTTCCCGGCCAGTGTCAACCGACGACTTAATGCTTGAACAACGGACTTCGATGCCTACTGATTTGGGGGCTCCCAGTGGTGTGAAGAGTAAGGGCCGCTCTTCTTCGCAGAAGAGGACCCTCGAGAAGGGGGGGCTGCCACGCGACCGGAGCACTAGTTGCTCTGGGTGGGGGTCCCTCCTCTTCAGCGAGTTGAGGAGGAGGAGGTGCCGGTGAAGACGGTGCGCATGCGTCTCAGCGCCTACAGAGTGCGCGTGCCGACGCCACCCCCGTCATCTGTACCGTCCCTGCGCAGTCGCAGGGATATCGGTGTGCCGCCCGCGCGGGAGATCATGAGTATTCTCTCCCGCATGAACGCGGCCATGCGGGGGAGTAAGAACATGTCGGGGAGGAAGAAGATTGTGGCTTCACTGGTGGATGAAGCCCAAGCCTCCCTGGACAAGCTCCTCGCGCGGAGCGGCACAAAGGAGGAGGCGAAGCTCCGCAAGCAGGTTGCGAGCCTGGAGGTGGAGCTCACTGCCTCCCGAAAGGAGATGGAAGATCTGCGTCGGGAGGTCGCTGAGCTGACCACAGTGGTCAAGGCACCTCCAGGTCCCATGCCGCCTCCTCCTCTGACGGTTGGACCAGCGCCGAAGACGGCGCCTAGGACCGCGCCCACCACGGCGCCCGCCTCACCGCCACAGCCTGTGCCGACTACGGTGCAGGTCCTGACGGCGATCGAGAGGCGCCTCGCGGTCTTGTAGGACCGGGCGTACCGCCCTCCGCTAGCGCGCCCCGCGTTTTCATACGCGGCGGCTGTTGGTGGTGCTCCCGCTCCCGGTCCTAGCGGCTCACCTGCTGTCCGCCGCCCCGCTCCGCCCCCGTCCGCTTCGGTGAGCCGGATGCCGGCCGAGACCGCGGCCCAGGCGCGGAAGGCCAAGGGGTGCGGTAAGAAGAGTGGCACCCCTGCCGCCTCGTCTTCCTCTAACGTCGCTCCCGTTGCTTCCTTACATCCCTCCTGACGGGAGGGATGGGAAGTAGTGGGAGCCAAGAAGAGGAAGACGAAGGCTGCCAAGAAAGCGGCCAGAGCCGCCGCGGCGAAGGCGCCGAAGAGGCCCCGCCCTCCTCGCTCCACCGCCGTCGTCCTGACGGTGACGACGGTAGGTGTGGAGAAAGGGGTGGGGTACGCCGACGTACTGAGGACCGTGAAGTCCTCAGTCAACCTCTCGGCCCTCGACATACAAGGGGGGCTCCGGTGCAAGACGACACGCACCGGGGCTCGCCTCCTTGAGGTTTCCGGCACCTCCAGCGGCCCTAAAGCTGACGCCCTAGTGGCTCAGCTTAGGGACGGGCTGGACCAAGAAGCCATCCGCGTCAACAGACCCACTAAATGCGCCGCATTGCGCATCACGGGTCTGGATGACGCGGCCACGACGGAGGAAGTTGTCTCCGCCGTCGTGGAGGCGGGCGGCTGCCCCTGTGACCAGGTGAAGGTTGGAGATATCTCCTTCGGCTCCACTGGTCAAGGAATGACAGTCGTCCAGTGCCCCGTCACGGCGGCACTGAAAGTGGCGGACGGACGAAGCCTCCTCGTAGGGGGCTTCCTAAAGGCGCAGGTGCACCTCCTTCGTGCCCGGGAAACCAGATGTTTCCGGTGCATGGTGGTGGGGCACGTCGGAGTGCAGTGTACAGCGGAAGTCACCGTGGGCGATCGGTGCTTCCGCTGCAGCCGGCCCGGTCACAAGGCAAGTGCCTGTGACGCCCCGCCTCGCTGCTTTAGATGCGAGGCGGAGGGCAAGACCGCGGATCACCGGGTCGGCAGCACAACCTGCGCCGCCTCGAGGCCAGAACCTCGTCCATCCGCTGAGAGCGGTGGGGGCGCCGCCCTTGCGCGGCCAGTTGTTTCGCGGCGGGATGCGGTTATGGACGTCAATTAATGTCTGACGCCCGTATCCGTATCCTGCAAGTCATAAAATAAAATAAATAAAATAACGTTTATTATCTTTGAAATTTTCAGAAAATTATTTAGATTCGTCAGAAGTTGGTGTGACTCTACCGAGGGTTCCAAAATGCAACGAGACTGAGAAGAGCCCTCAAGAAACTCAGCTCGGCTTTTTTCAAAATATTTCATCTTAAATCTAATACAGAGTTATTTAGAAAGGAGCAATTCGTTACGTTGTTACAACCAGGCCGCCTTGTCATCTAAGAAATCATTAATACTATAATAAGCTTTATGGCATAATTTACTTTTTATTAGTTTTTTAAATTTATTGACAGATAAATTTGCTATTTCGGTTGGCAATGTATTGTACATTCGAATAAAGTTCCCCGCAAAAGAATTACTCACTTTATGAAGCCTAAGTTTAGGAACAGCCAGTTTATCCTTATTTCTTAAGTTTAAATTATGATTATCACTATTTTTCACAAATTTACTTTTGTTCTTGTGGGTATACAATAAAATTTCATAAATATACTGTGAATACACTGTAAGGATGTTAATATTCTTAAACTTATCTCTTAATGACTCCCGAGACCCCATTCCATAGATAGTCCGGATAGCCCTCTTCTGCAACACAAAGATGCATTCAATATCGGCAGCGTTACCCCACAGTAGTATCCCATATGTCATGATACTGTGGAAGTAGCTGAAGTAGACAAGACGCGCCGTTTTAATGTCTGTAAGTTGTCGGATCTTTTTGACAGCATAGGCTGCTGAACTAAGCCTGGCCGAAATTTTCCCGATATGAGGCCCCCATTGCAATTTGGAGTCTAACGTTATGCCCAGAAAGACAGTGTCATCGACCAATTCTATTATATCATCCCTAACCTTAACACTGGTTTTAACAAGTCTTACATTAGGTAAGGTGAATCTTACACATTTAGTTTTATTTTCATTTAATAATAAATTATTAGCACAAAACCAGTGGACTATCCTAGAGAGGGCAATGTTTACATCGTCAAGTTCGCGCTGTCCACGTTTAACTTTAAATATTAAAGAAGTGTCATCAGCAAACAAAACTAGCTCGTGGTCGTCTCTTATGAGGTGAGGGAGATCATTAATATATACTAGAAAAAGAAAAGGTCCCAAAATTGAACCCTGCGGTACCCCCATTGCTACAGGAGAACCAGGTGACTGTTTACCATTGATCACTACTTTCTGGACCCTATCACTTAAGTAAGAATTGACGAAATTCAAGGCCGTCCCCCGGATTCCGTAATGATCAAGTTTCTTAATTAAAGTCTGGTGCTGAACGCAATCGAAGGCCTTATATAAGTCACAGAATACACCATAAGCATCATATGACTCATCCCAGGCCCTGTATATACACTCTAATAATTTAATTCCGGCATCAGTGGTGGACCGACCACGAGTGAAACCGAATTGTTTTGTATGTAATAGTTTATTAACGTTAAAGTGATTTTGCATTTGATTAAGCATAATTTTTTCAAAAATTTTACTAAATGTAGGTAGTACAGAAATGGGACGGAAATTGGACGGATCTGAAGTACTACCCAATTTAAACAGGGGAATTAATTTACTAGATTTCATTAAATCAGGGAACACACCACTATCAACACAATTATTAAATATTATTACTAGTTCAGGAGCAACCATTTCAATAAAAGAATTTACTAAATACACAGAGATGCCCCAGAGGTCAGCTGTTTTCTTGATATTTAAGGATTTAAAAGTTTTTAAGATAGTGTTTATGTTAACTTTACTGAATTTAAATATAACGTTACAACAAGGAACGTTTGCTTTTAACAAAGATTCTGCAATGGGGGTTGAAGAGCCTAGGGTTTTTGTCAAATCTACAGAAATTCGGGAGAAAAAATTTTCAAATTCGTTAGCGACCTCGAAGTCTGATGTAGTTATTTTACCATTTATATTAAGTTTAAAATGATTATCATTTAATTTTTGTTGACCTCTTTCCGCGTTTATAATTTTCCAAGTAGATTTAACTTTGTCTGCACTATTGAGAATTTTATCACTTATATATTTTGATTTAGCTGCTAAACAATCTGCTTTAAACTTTTTTGAATAAGTTTTAACATAATCTAGAAATTCAACTGATCTATTAAGCTGTCTTTCTGAGTATAGTTCATAAAGTTTTTGTCTACTTTTGTGTATACCCTCAGTGGCCCATTCACTGAAAGTAGGACTATCACTAATCATGACTGAATGTTTACATCGTCAAGTTCGCGCTGTCCACGTTTAACTTTAAATATTAAAGAAGTGTCATCAGCAAACAAAACTACCTCGTGGTCGTCTCTTATGAGGTGAGGGAGATCATTAATATATACTAGAAAAAGAAAAGGCCCAAAATTGAACCCTGCGGTACCCCCATTGCTACAGGAGAACCAGGTGACTGTTTACCATTGATCACTACTTTCTGGACCCTATCACTTAAGTAAGAATTGACGAAATTCAAGGCCGTCCCCCGGATTCCGTAATGATCAAGTTTCTTAATTAAAGTCTGGTGCTGAACGCAATCGAAGGCCTTATATAAGTCACAGAATACACCATAAGCATCATATGACTCATCCCAGGCCCTGTATATACACTCTAATAATTTAATTCCGGCATCAGTGGTGAACCGACCACGAGTGAAACCGAATTGTTTTGTATGTAATAGTTTATTAACGTTAAAGTGATTTTGCATTTGATTAAGCATAATTTTTTCAAAAATTTTACTAAATGTAGGTAGTACAGAAATGGGACGGAAATTGGACGGATCTGAAGTACTACCCAATTTAAACAGGGGAATTAATTTACTAGATTTCATTAAATCAGGGAACACACCACTATCAACACAATTATTAAATATTATTACTAGTTCAGGAGCAACCATTTCAATAAAAGAATTTACTAAATACACAGAGATGCCCCAGAGGTCAGCTGTTTTCTTGATATTTAAAGATTTAAAAGTTTTTAAGATAGTGTTTATGTTAACTTTACTGAATTTAAATATAACGTTACAACAAGGAACGTTTGCTTTTAACAAAGATTCTGCAATGGGGGTTGAAGAGCCTAGGGTTTTTGTCAAATCTACAGGAATTCGGGAGAAAAAATTTTCAAATTCGTTAGCGACCTCGAAGTCTGATGTAGTTATTTTACCATTTATATTAAGTTTAAAATGATTATCATTTAATTTTTGTTGACCTCTTTCCGCGTTTATAATTTTCCAAGTAGATTTAACTTTGTCTGCACTATTGAGAATTTTATCACTTATATATTTTGATTTAGCTGCTAAACAATCTGCTTTAAACTTTTTTGAATAAGTTTTAACATAATCTAGAAATTCAACTGATCTATTAAGCTGTCTTTCTGAGTATAGTTCATAAAGTTTTTGTCTACTTTTGTGTATACCCTCAGTGGCCCATTCACTGAAAGTAGGACTATCACTAATCATGACTGAATGTTTACATCGTCAAGTTCGCGCTGTCCACGTTTAACTTTAAATATTAAAGAAGTGTCATCAGCAAACAAAACTACCTCGTGGTCGTCTCTTATGAGGTGAGGGAGATCATTAATATATACTAGAAAAAGAAAAGGCCCCAAAATTGAACCCTGCGGTACCCCCATTGCTACAGGAGAACCAGGTGACTGTTTACCATTGATCACTACTTTCTGGACCCTATCACTTAAGTAAGAATTGACGAAATTCAAGGCCGTCCCCCGGATTCCGTAATGATCAAGTTTCTTAATTAAAGTCTGGTGCTGAACGCAATCGAAGGCCTTATATAAGTCACAGAATACACCATAAGCATCATATGACTCATCCCAGGCCCTGTATATACACTCTAATAATTTAATTCCGGCATCAGTGGTGAACCGACCACGAGTGAAACCGAATTGTTTTGTATGTAATAGTTTATTAACGTTAAAGTGATTTTGCATTTGATTAAGCATAATTTTTTCAAAAATTTTACTAAATGTAGGTAGTACAGAAATGGGACGGAAATTGGACGGATCTGAAGTACTACCCAATTTAAACAGGGGAATTAATTTACTAGATTTCATTAAATCAGGGAACACACCACTATCAACACAATTATTAAATATTATTACTAGTTCAGGAGCAACCATTTCAATAAAAGAATTTACTAAATACACAGAGATGCCCCAGAGGTCAGCTGTTTTCTTGATATTTAAAGATTTAAAAGTTTTTAAGATAGTGTTTATGTTAACTTTACTGAATTTAAATATAACGTTACAACAAGGAACGTTTGCTTTTAACAAAGATTCTGCAATGGGGGTTGAAGAGCCTAGGGTTTTTGTCAAATCTACAGGAATTCGGGAGAAAAAATTTTCAAATTCGTTAGCGACCTCGAAGTCTGATGTAGTTATTTTACCATTTATATTAAGTTTAAAATGATTATCATTTAATTTTTGTTGACCTCTTTCCGCGTTTATAATTTTCCAAGTAGATTTAACTTTGTCTGCACTATTGAGAATTTTATCACTTATATATTTTGATTTAGCTGCTAAACAATCTGCTTTAAACTTTTTTGAATAAGTTTTAACATAATCTAGAAATTCAACTGATCTATTAAGCTGTCTTTCTGAGTATAGTTCATAAAGTTTTTGTCTACTTTTGTGTATACCCTCAGTGGCCCATTCACTGAAAGTAGGACTATCACTAATCATGACCTCCTTAGACTTGAATATGGAGTTGAACTCGTTGTAAAAAGAATCAAAAAATAATTTATACATTACATTTGGATCTAAGCCAGTGTCTAAGAATGGAATTTTATTGCAAAGTCCAACCCTCATATGTTCCAAGCGGTCACCAGTTATTGGTCTACATAATATTTTACGTTTTATAACTTTTTCTTTAGTGATTTTAAAAGATGCTATTTGCCCACAATGGTCTGAATCTAGCTTTTTTATAATACTTTTACTTTCTGGCAACATATCGCTGTATATATTATCCAGGCAAGTGGCTATTGTATTACAATATCTAGTAGGCTCCAAAAATAAGTTTGTAAGATTGTGTGATTTAAATAAATTTAAAATATTATAACTCATAGGCGTATTAACAAGTAAATCGACATTAAAATCACCACATACTATTAGGTACTTATTAGTTTTTCCAAGTTTACATAGAACTTTGTCAATAAGTTCCTCAAATTCGCAAAAGGGTGAGGTTCCAGGTTTATACACGCATACTACTATGAATTGCTCCATTTCCACGCACGACAGTTCGACTTTACACTCTAGAGAAAGAGACACAATATCTTTCCGTTCTTTAAATTTAAGTTGTTTATTTAATAAAATCAAAGATCCCCCCCGTACTGTGGTCACCCTGCAGAATGCACTACCAACCCGGTGATTACTGAAATTGAACATGAGCTCATACGACTTACGCATATGTTCTGTAATACAAAAAATATCAATATTGTCTGAATTCATTAACAGTTCCAACTCTAACTCTTTGCCATGTGTTAAACAACCAATATTTTGATGCCCTATGTTGATATAATTTACATTTTTTGATTTGGTTTGATTTGGAGGGCATTTTTTAACATAATTAATATTTGTAACTAAATTTAATTCAATTAATTGACTATGTCTGCTAAAGGGTAATATTGCCTCTGTTGTCGTAGAACTTAATTTAAATTACTTGGAACAGATTCCAAAGTCTTAACACTAAATCTACATTGCTCAATAAAAGCAGTTTTGTCAGCCAAGTTCTTGGCTGAAGTGTAAAAATAATTGAATAGCAAACTTGCTATTTGTCTCTTATAATGCTTTGGTAGAAAATACCTACCTTTGTTTACATAAACAATATGTTTGTTATTGTTAAAGTTACTGTCAGAAGTTGACAAATTGTATTTATATACAGTTCTCTTAAAAACAAAGTGAATTTGAACCACTGCCGTGCTGCTCAGGATCTTCTGTACCAGAGCATCCGGCAGTGGTCCATAAACTTGGCCGTGGTCGCCGAGCCGTACTACGTCCACCCGGGAAGCCCGGTGGACGAGGACGGCTCGGCCTGTTGTATCTTTGGGGGGTCCGCCGCAGACAACTCGCGCCTTGCGATCATTGCAAGGGGCCGCGGGTGTGTTGCGGCGGACTATGATGGGTTGGCAGTCGTGGCCACCTACATCTCGCCGAACATTGACGAGTCTCAGTTTGAACTATGGCTCACTGAGCTCGACGTCGTCTTCGCTGCGTGCCGTCCTCGCCCTGTCCTGCTCCTGGGAGACTTCAACGCCTGGAGTGAGGCGTGGGGCTCCCGGGAAACCAGGGACAAGGGGAGGCTTCTTGGGGACTGGACCAGAACACGTGGTCTGGAAGTCCTCAACCGGGGGAATGTCGCCACCTTTTGGCGGCGGCGGGGGGGGAATCGATCGTGGACGTAACGTTCGCTTCCCCTTGGAGGAGGGTGAGGAGACGCACTCGGATCATCGGTACATCCGGTTCGATGTCGTCCCCACACCTGACCTCCCACAGCCGCTGGCAAATCCCCCGGATCCGCGTTGGGCACTTCACCATCTGGATCGAGAGGCTCTCCTGGAGGCATCCATCGTGCACTGGTGTACTGGTGGTGCAGAGCTGCGCGCAGCATGCATCTCCGCCCGCCGCCAGTACACCAGTTTTCGCCAGAGGCGTCGCCGCCCAGACGACGCGGCAGCCCGAGAGGCGGAGCTTTTTCAGGCATACAGGGAGGCTAAAGGTAATCTCCAAGAGACGATAAAGCGGGCCAAGACGGCGGCCCACGAGGAGCTCCTGGAGCCCCTGCAGCAGAACCCATGGGGGCGCCCGTACCTACAGGTCAGGGAGAAACTCCGACCTAGGGCGCCCCCACTGACCCAGAGTCTCCAGTCGGAGCAGCTGGAGCGGGTCATGGGCTCCCTGTTTCCGACGAGCGCGGAGGAGCACGTCCCTCCGCGCATGGCTCCGTCTCTGCCCGACTCGGATAGCACCAGCGAAGACGACGTACCCGAAGTCAGCGTGGGGGAGCTAGGTGCGGCAGTACTCCGGCTTAAACGCCGGAAAATCACTGCCCCCGGACCCGACGGCATTCCTGGCCGTGCATGGGTCCTGGCCCTCGAAGAACTCGGGCCTCGACTGATGGGGCTCTTTAGCGCATGCCTCGAAAGGGGCCAGTTTCCCAAGGTGTGGAGGACGGGGAATCTGGTCCTGATCCGTAAGGCGGGGCGGCCGGTTGACTCACAGTCCGGATACCGGCCGATCGTGTTGCTCGACGAGGTGTGTAAGCTCTTTGAGCGAATTATCGCGGAACGCCTCGTCGAGCATCTCACGAGTGTGGGGCCAGACCTGGCGGATAACCAGTTCGGTTTCCGTCGGGGACGCTCCACCATGAGCGCGATCATGCGCGTGAAGAGCCTGACGGAGGAAGCAGTCTCGCAGGGCAAGGTGGTGGTGGCGGTGTCTCTTGACATCGCCAACGCGTTCAACACCTTGCCATGGAGCTGCGTTAGGGAGGCGCTCGTGTATCACGAAACGCCTCTCTACCTCCGTCGTATTGTCGGGGCCTATCTCTCGGAGAGGGCCATAGCTTTCCCCAGCTGGCTCGGGCCAGCTCGGCGAGATGTGTCGTGCGGTGTTCCGCAGAGGTCGGTCCTGGGGCCGCTTCTGTGGAACATCGGCTACGACTGGGTGCTGCGGGGTGCGTTGCCTAGGGGTGTCAGCGTAACGTGCTACGCCGACGATACCCTCGTCACGGCACGGGGTGCAACGTACCAGGAGGCAGCACTCAAGGTCACGACGGGTGTTGCTCGAGTCGTGGGTCGGATACGGCAGCTGGGACTGGAGGTGGCCTTGCACAAGTCCGAGGTTCTGTGTTTTCACAGACCTCGGAACGGTCCACCCGAAGGTTCCAGCATAAATGTGGGAGGCGTTAGCATCGGCATCAAGCCCTCGATGAAGTACCTAGGGATCGTACTTGATAGCCGATGGAACTTCGGACCACATTTCCGAAGTTTGGTCCCCAAGGTGACGCAGGCATCGGTCGCGCTTTCGCGACTGATGCCCAACCTAAAGGGACCCAACGCCTCCTGCAGGAGACTGTACCTGGGGATCGTGCGGAGTATGGCCCTATACGGGGCTCCCGTATGGGCGGATAGGTTGGCGGTCAAGGGGAACGTGACTCTGTTAAACAGACCACTTCGAACCTTGGCCGTCAGAACCATACGGGGGTACCGCACGATCTCCGGAGAGGCTGCATGTCTCCTAGCCGGGACCCCTCCATGGGACCTGGAAGCGAGCCTCCTTGCGTCATTGTTCCAATGGCGCAAGGAGGCGCTGGACCACAGGCCTGCGTCTCGAGAAATCGAGGACCAGCGGTCCCAACTCCGCCAGGATCTCATGGAGTCATGGAGGGTGCGACTTGAGCAACCCAAAGGGGGTGCCATCTTCATCGCGGCGGTAAGACCGATCATGGACCATTGGCTGCAGAGGCAGCATGGTGACCTCACGTACCGTGCGAAGCAGATCGTTGCCGGGCATGGATGCTTCGGTAGCTATCTGTTTCGCATGCATCGTGAGGTCATACCCCGGTGTCAACACTGCGAGGTTTCCGACGACGACACCGCACTCCACACGTTGGTGGAGTGCTCAGCGGGGGCGAGTCAGCGCCGGGACCTCGTAGTGGGTCTGGGCGTGGATACCCTCTGGGGACCATGCTTCAAGCCATGGTATCCAGCGGGAGTAGGTGGAACGCAGTCGTGTCCTTCTGCGAGCAAGTCATGCTCGCGAAGGAGGCGGCCGGGAGGGAGAGGGAGCGTACCCTCCCCGCCGAGTTCCGTAGTCGGCGGCCAGGCCGCCCCAGACTACGCGACTACGCCCAAGACTATCGTCCTCCATGATCGGGGCCTGAGGACGGCGGGATCGCCACCCACCGTCCTTACAGAAGCAGGCTAGAAGGGTTGCATGCTGCGGGGCTTTTGCCCCATAGCACGCAACCAGATTCACTCACTGACGCGGGATAAAACCCGACCCCAATGACGCGGGATTCTCGTCCCGATCCAACACCCGCAGAGACCACAGAGGTGGTCAAAGTCCGCCGGGCGCCACTGGACATACCCTCTGCTAGTAACCAGAGACGCCCGGCTACGCACGTTAGAGCGGCCGCAGCCTTGGGCCGCGGAATTAAAAAAAAAAAAAAAGTAATTTTATGTTGGAAATATTTTTGAGGGTTTTAAGGTTCAAAAATGGCTAAGAGCGTAAATGTGATCCATTGCGTGAAAAATTCACTGGATGAACGGTATGTTATGCCTGTTTCTATATTAGCAACTTTAGATACCTATACGAAATTTGAAACAGATAGGTATATGTCTACCTAGTAGTTTTAGAGCTTTAATGAGCTGGTTGCTAACAAACTCCATCGCGTACAAACAAACAATAGTCCAAAGTTTCACATTTATTATTAATAAGAATTAGATAATCACTTTCAAAACTAAGTTAAACGAAACTTTTGTTTGTTGTACATTAGAGTCATCATCCACCGAGCCTTTTCCCTACGCAGTTGGGGTCGGCTTTCCCAGTCTAACTGCGATTCGGCTGAACTTAGATATTTTCCGTGAAGCGACTGCTATCTGACCTCAACAACCCATGAGCGATAACGAAGTTCTGTAGTCAGACCGGTCGGAATTTTGTATTATGACCACCGGGACCGACGGCTTAACGTACTCTCCGAGGTACGGAAGGGTCTCAGTGTCTTAAGAAATGGTCACCCATCCTAAGACCAGCCTGACTCGATGGTTGCCTTTACAATGTGTTAACATTGTCGGTTACCACTAGACCACGAACCCCCCTCACATTATTGTACATTAGCGTAGTTACTTACTACATATTCTATTGTTATCAAATCTCATCCCAACAGATAAAGAGCAAATGCATGTCACAACACATGAGATAACTAATACAATTCAATAATCAGATTAGTTGGTGTTTGGATTGTCTAATTCTACAGAACAAATTATGTTAACTAAATTCGACCTTAGAACAAGATATTTAAAGTGTACATTTGATAATGACAGCAATTATCTACCTTTCTTGTTACTATCAAATTTATCGTGGTGTCTGATTTAAAGAATCAACATCGTATTGACTAGATAAATTAATTGTTTTATATAACAAACTTGTTATTAATATTATAATTAAATACTTGTTTAAAAAACACAAACTTAAGTAAAATTTATTTTGTAAGTGTAAATATAAACGTTTAATAGGTACTTTAATACTTTAAAACTTGCAATGAATTTGCTACACTTATACTTTGTATTATATAGTAGCCAAACATATCTACAAGAAAAGTAGTACAATATTTACTGTATTGCATATTGATTTACCAAAATATTTCATTTTGATATATACCTTCGCGTACGCGATTCTCTGCGCAACATTGAAGGTGTCTGAGCTTACGCACAAAATGGATGTTACACGTTGCGTTTAATTATCGTCAATTAATTATCATTAAGCGCCATTGCCGTATAAAACACGGTAGGTAAACAATTGTTTCATGTAACAAACTGCTATGTATAATGGAATTTAAGGAAATTCTTACACTTCAGTCCCTTTGTAGCACGTAGATGTATTAAATGCTAACTAGTACATAAACAAAGGAGATCTTATTAACAACTTATTTTTTTTTAGGATATTAGAATTTTGAGCTTTGGTTTGCGCATATATTGAAAAATGTTGATGCAAGTAAGGTTGTTTGATCCGGCAAATGGACAAAGCTTCATAGCTGGCTATAGTTCGAGGCACCATTATGATTAAAGGTTTTGGTATATTTACCATGAATTGTTTCGAGTTTTTTTGGCATTGTTCCACTCGCCGTGTTCACGGAGGAACATGGCGTATCCCAAAACCTCTAAGTAAGTAATGTGATTAACTATTCACATATCAAACAAAAAAGAAGGGAGACATGAGACAGTAGATGATGGTTAACGTTCATAAGGTAGCCAATTATCTCTTTTTCTCCAAAGTTTGCTTTATAAAGGAGGATTACGGGTCGACTTAAAGGAATTTTCCCTGAATAAAATGTGCACCAACAATATGTAATATCTAAATAATGACAAAAGCCTTGTCAAGGACTCCGTTGATTAGTCGGACAAGGGAATCCGGAGATTGTGCGCGTTTGCCACGGCCGTACATCAAATATTCTACAAGTTTATTCCTACTAAACGCTTTCAATGAAAATGAGACTATAAAGTTTCCGGGCGACGCAAAATGATTCAATTACGAATATGAAATGTTATTACCTCGGACGGATTATAAGCAGGAGCAGGTTTTCACAATTGAAATTGCTTCCCTCCTTTGGAATCCATTTTAAGGATGAATGATACAATTCTTACGGGTAAAGACTTTGTAGACTTGGATGGTATGATTATCAGACTCATTCATTGCTACAATAATAATGAGGTTTAAATTGACAAAGGTAATATTACATAGGCTGGGTACTTTATTATTCGTACGTAGCCAAAAGATTCAAGAAATCATTAAACATGATAAAAACTTCAAAAGCGTGACACGTTTAAATTAGTTCCGATTTGGTTTCTTCCGATCAGTTCCGATTTGGTCCTGCATACTTAGTGATAATTTATGAAATCAATGAGCATTATGTAATGCAATCGCCAGCATATAAATGTTGTACCTGATGAAAAACAAAGGGATCGCCTTATAATATGCCACAGATGAATCTGAACCGGTGAAGTTTGGGCGTATAACGTTTCGGCACAAAATAAAGATTGTATTTTGTGGTTTCAGCAGTTTCAGGAAGAAAAAGCCGGCGGAAAAAAACGCATAAGATAGGGTTCCATAGTTACCCATAGAAACCGCTATAACTCCTCAACTATCAGAGTTATACCATCCGTTCTAGTTTTCCTTTAAAGTAGATGGACTACCATCACGAGTTTTTTAGGTTCTTCACGTCAGCCGTTTAGATTTTAGACACCCTGTTTTTGCAAAAACTTGCTCTTCAAAACTAAATATCTCACAAACGGATACCTAAATCAAAAACTCATATTAGCAACCTTTTAAGGTTTTTAAAGACCTATCTTATTATCCTACATGATGGACTAGACGTGTGAAAAAATGTCTTGTACTTTACGTGTTGGGGGATCCCAAAAAAATGAGACTTTAATTATGATACTCGTAGTAATCAAAAATATATCGAAATTTGACTATGACCAGAGAAATTTCGAATCTCTTTCAAATGAGGTAAAAAATTAACGTTTTTGTTACTACCTAGGTTATATTTATACTAGCTGTCCCGGCGAGCATCGTACGTATAATTTTTTCTAATATTACGCACAAATGTCTTTTTTATTTTTTCTTCTATAAGATTCTTCTCCTGGTAATAACGAATACAACAAATAAAGAATTAGCGAAATTAGTTCAGCCGTTCTCGAGCCATTAATCTCGTAACTAACCCGACTTTGTTTTATATATTATATAGATTACAGTATGGTTTATAATGCTTATAATATTTATAATGCCGTGCCTCGGAGAGCACGTTAAGCCGTCGGTCCCGGTTGTCATACAAACAACTATGGCAGTCGTTAGGGGTAGTAAGTTGTAGCCCTAAATCAAAAATCCGACCGGTCTAACTACAGAACATCGATATCGCCCATGGGTTGTGAAGGTCAGATGGCAGTCGCTTCACGGAAAATATCGAAGTTCAGCCGAATCGCAGTTAGACTGGAAAGCCGAACCCAACTGAGTTGGGAAAAGGCTCGGTGAATGATGATGACAGTATGGTTTATATAATCAAAACTGTATCGCCGAAGCGGTAATAAGCAGAGATGTTTCAAACAGCCTCGTTTTGCCATAATTTTGTTGGTCTCACGTTATGGAGGGTAATCCTATGGCCGTTACTATACATGTATTAAATAAACTACCTTTGGCTTATCGCAATTTAGTTTTCGTAAATTATAGTGAAGGCAATTTAACCAGTATTCAATAGTTGGAGTTTATAATGTAAGGGAACGGCGGCCTATTGTTATATTTGCTATAACAGTATTGTAAACTAGTGTTTCTGATAACAAACTTGTTGTTAAACTTTCACAGTGCGAACCCAAAACGGGCCGGTTTCCTTAAGTATTGCAAAACCACATACTTTGTTGCAGTGTCATCTTACCTGAAAAAGATAAATATTATTTTAATTAGATGTTCAGTAAATTATACGAACCACTTTTTAGTTCGTAGTGAGCTTTTTTGGGATTAATTTGAAATCAAATGCGAAAAATTAATATAGACGAAAGAAATTCGCCAAGAATTAGTAAGTAAAACAGAGCAAAAAAATATCTATTAGGTATATAACTTAAATTCTAACATCAGTCAGTAAATTCTCACACTCTCATGTTCAAGAACATTCTAATGTTTCACATAATTTCAATGATGTGTACTCAAGCTTAAACTGTTAGCTGGCAGTATAAAGCAACAATATGTGCAAAATATCTTATCCTTGAATCGCTTGAGTGGAACTTCTAATGAATTTCAAAGGAGAAACATCTACAACTCTCCACCACCTACTTAACCCATTAACTCTGCCTAAGGATATGATTTTGGTGGATGGGTTTGGAGTATCATCCTTCATGTACTTTAAGCGAAACTTGTATTGGTACAATATACTTTGCAATATTCCGCTACATGCAAATTACCCAACTCTCGTATTTATTCATGCACAAGTCCGCCCTCCAAACCCACTTAGGCCGAAAGAATAGAGAAATAATTTTGAAAATAGAATAAATATGAGAGTTGTGTTATCGTGCAAAAAATAATAAAAAACCTCGACACGTGTTTCGCCCCCAACCAGGGGCATCATCAGGAGATGTCGATGGCTCGGCGCACGGCGACCATCATCTCCTGATGATGCCCCTGCTTAATTTTTGCACGATAACACAACTCTCATATGTATTCTATTTTCAAAATTATTTCTCTATTCTTTCGGCCTAAGTGGGTTTGCAGGGCGGACTTGTGCATGAATAAATACGAGAGTTGGGTAATTTGCATGTAGCGGAATATTGCAAAGTAGTTAGATTTATTTTATTTGATTGATTAATAACTGACAGAGAAAACTGCACTTGAGAAGTCAAGATACTCTGTCAGAAATTAAGAGATCACAAAAAAATGTAAGGTAAATTAACGTAGTCAATCTAAGTTAAAATTCTCAGAAGCATAAGCATGACTAGAGACCTAATGCCTCGACGTTTTTGATATAGTGCCTACTAAATTACTTTAATAACTTATGTAGGTAAAAAATAAGTTTTGAAAAGAAAATCGCTAAACGCTTCTCGTTTTACCCAAAGCGCAGCTTGAGGTACAGAGCAACGATGCGTGAGGGCCCACTACCCACGACCTCCGTGTCTCTGGCAGCCCATGAAAATAAATCGTTCATAATAAAGCATTAGGTGTAAACCGTTCTGCGTTGTACCAATACAATTCATTATATGGAGAGTGGTATAACAATGTTTTCAAACCGTAACTCTATTTTTATTTTTATTATACCTATGTGAGTATACTTGTATATATTTAACATTAGATAAAAGTAATGTAGCTCAGAAGATTGAGAATGAAAACGGTCATGCTTCGTTGTCAAGTTCCGCAGTAATCTAAAATTCTTAAATCACTAGTCAGTACAACAAATCTTTTCCATTTATTTAGGTCTCTTTTATCTAAGTCTCGTGACAGGTTGTGATTAATAAATTCCATCCATTGCCTATGTAGTTACACTCCACTTTGTATTTGTCACTTATATCGTTAATTATTTGCATCGCTTCGTTTCAATTACGTCCCAGGAGATTAACAAAGATTTCTACTCAATTAATTAGTGTATTATTTATACACTTAGTTGTGTAGGTAAGTAAACATAAAATGAGCCAATCGGATAGTCAAATATTTTATTTTGCAAATATTTTTTTCATAAAAGTACTGTCATAGAATGCTATTATATTTTTCTCATTTTAGTTATTGTTTAAAATCTTGTTAGAGGTCCGGACTACTTAAGAAACCCTAAAAAACTAGTGAAATTCTTTGGTTCTGCCTATTTACAAATAAGACTCGTCTGTTTCCAGTAAAAAGTATTAATTTACTTTATTGTGGTAAGATTTTACATAATAAGTCAATATAGTCCGGTCAATTTAGACCAAAAAATGAGAGTGAAGGTGCATAAAGTCCCAGCAAGCTGAAAATCAGTAAAATTGTTCAGAACATAATTATAAATAAAATTTAAAAGTTCCTCATCATTCCCGTGTATGGAAAATTTTTTATTCGAGGTCAAAGCATAAGCATTGCCATACAACGTGTCAATGCTGTCAACCTTCTGGGAACATTGCCAGTCGGCGACGAGGCGGAGGAGTTCTTTGACGCCTGTATAATTAGTGTAGATTTTAGTGTGTATAGTATAATTTTAGTAAGTGTAAATAGTATTTTCTTCTACTGTTAATTTTCTTTCTTGTGGTCGCTATTGTAATTATTATTATTTAGTCCGGTCAATTTAGACATTCGAAGGTGCATAAAGTCCCAGCAAGCTGAAAATCAGTAGAATTGTTCAGAACATAATTATAAATAAAATTAAAAAGTATACGTTAGTTCTCGAGAACTGCTTATGCTACAATGATGGTTAACCCCTCTATGGATAGCCCTCGATCTGGAGGCAAGCCAAAAATTAGAAAATTTGACATAGCCCTAAGGGGTCCATAGTTATAGGCCAAACCCTTGGCCGAAATCTTGGCATCCGCCAAGACACCATACTGGTTTTGGCTTATAACTTTGGACCCCTTAAATCTAGATCAAATTTTCTATTTTTAGGCTTGCCTCCAGATGGAGGGCTATCCATAGAGGGGTCAACCATCATTGTAGCATAAGCGGTTCTCGAGAGCTAAGGGGGACATTCCCCATATATATTTGGCCTATAACTTTGGACCCCTTAGGGTTAGGTCAAATTTTCTATTTTCGGCTTGCCTCCAGATCGAGGGCTATCCATAGAGGGGTCAGCCATCATTGTAGCATAAGCAGTTCTCGAGAGCTAAGGGGGACAAAAATTACATTTCCCGTTTGTATATATAGATATCTCAGAAACGGTGGCTCGTAGGAAAAAAATTATTAATACATTTTTATGGATAATTTTAAGATCTACAATTGCACCTTCGAATGTCTAAATTGACCGGACTAAATAATAATAATTACAATAGGGACCACAAGAAAGAAAATTAACAGTAGAAGAAAACACTATTTACACTTACTAAAATTATACTAAGTATACATCCAACGTGGCAACACAGCCAGCATTCTGGGAACCTTCCCAGTCGGCAATGACGCGGAGGATTTTTTAAACGTTATTTTGTAATGTAAATATTTTTAGTCTATAATTATGTTTATTTTGTATATTGTAATTCTTAATGTAAACAAAGTTTTTATTAATACACACTAAAATCTACACTATATACAGGCGTCAAAGAACTCCTCCGCCTCGTCGCCGACTGGCAATGTTCCCAGAAGGTTGACAGCATTGCCACGTTGTATGGCAATGCTTATGCTTTGAGCTGAAAAGTAACCAGCCTTCTGGTCTTGAGAAGAGTCGATCATGAGTTTCAAGCTGGTTTTAAAAAGTCCGCGTACTGTTGGAGTACACAAGCTGAAAAGGGAGAGTGTCCACTTTAGAAGTAATATATCAGCAAGTTTTCCCAATTACTTCTGAAATGTTCCTAAGCACTTTCTAATTACAGAACACATTTCAGAAAATCCGAAAGTTGCCTTTTTGCGAATCTATAGTGCAGAATTTTTACTTAATTTCTTATGAAATCATCGCACTATTGTGTGAGCGATTACGCTCACACAATATTTTCAGTGGCCGCAATATCTTGACAAATTAGATTTTTAGCGGGTAATGCTGGCTAAGACTAAATTACAGCAGACTTTGAGTCGAGTGCAAGCTTTTAAACGTGAATTAGAGGCTACGTCGCTCAAGCGATAATGGCGTATTGTGACTGAGTAAATGTCGTTAAAATTATGTGGCTATATCGAGACTTTTAAGGGACATTTGCTATTTAATAGTCAAGAAAGATAATAGTATTATGTTTCTCAAATTTAACGAGTAAACAAAAATTCAATTAGAATTTGAGTCAAGATTGGACAAGACGAAAACGGGCATTAGAGATTTATTTTCTACAGATTTATCTCATTATTATCGTTATCTGTACAATGAATACAAAACCAATTATTTAAAACTAGCTGGTGACCGCGGCTTCTTGAGCGTCAATTTCAGATCTTAATACATAATTATTCCTGCCATCCCATTTTGTCAAGTTTAGGTTAGTCCACTAGTTCTGTAGCACTTACATACAAACAGATAGACAGACCGACAAGAAATAAATAAACCGGTCAAAACGCGTCGGACTCGCGCACACAGAGTTCCGTACCTACCACTATCAATAAATATTTCTTTTATTCTGTTTTAGTACCTAAGTATTTGTTGTTATAGTGGCATCAGAATGATCTGTGAGTACATTTCAACTGCCTTGCTATCACGGTTCACGGCACAGTCATGCCTGGTGACAGTCGGACAGACAGACAGCGGAGTCTTAGTAATAGGGTTCCGTTTTATCCTTTGGGTACGGAACACTAAAAACCACTAGGTAGATATTTTATTTTTTATCAATTTTAACCATACAAATTAATTCTAGGGCTCGTGGTCTAGTGGTAACCGGCAATGTTAACACATTGCAAAGGTTAAGCAACATCTAGTCAGGCCATTTCTTAAGATACTGAGACCCCTCCGTGCCTCGGAGAGCACGTTAAGCTGTCGGTCCCGATTGTCATAGGAACATCTATGGCAGCCGTTAGGGGTAGTTGGAGTCGCAGTTAGGCTGAAAAGCCGACCCCAACTGAGTTGGGAAAAGGCTCGGTGAATAATGATTAAACATACAATTTATTTCCAGGTAACCTACATGGAATTAAATTTATCATTAGCGAATAAGATTGATGATAAAATCATGTAATACCTACGTGATGAGGATTTGATTTTGTAAATCTTTTTGACCAAGTCATTATGAACAATCAATCAAAAAAAGCTTTAAACAAAATTCATTATAATCAAATATTAACATAGAAAAAGTGAAAAAATTGTTTCATCATAATTTCAATTTTATCGTTGGTATTAATTATTAATCTAATCCAAACAGAGCTTGAACGATAGCAATTGTTTCAGCAAACTTTTTGTTTATTTTTGAAAATCCGCTTAACAAAACAAATGCTTTAAATTTTACGTATGTAGGTATATGGTAACAATTGTTAGGTTGAGATCATCATGTTGTAACATTGCGGGGAGTTTCACAATGTTGCTTCATAATCGGATGCCTGCCCACCATCTGCCGGAAGTTTTACAATGTTTATGAGCTCCATCGGGAAGTATACATAAATTTTGGCGATTGGACGTGTGCAAACGATAGCACCACATAATGGGTTAACCGTATTAACCCTCATAATTGTTTGAAAGTACCTATAAATACCTATATTGTTACATTCATGAATTAAGCATAGTGATATCCGTCGTTTGTTAAAATATACTACCCCCTTTTATACACACAGCCTGAATAAAATAAAGTTGGCGACAGAATAAAATTTCTCTCAAGTTTCAAAACTCAGAACATTGTTATAAATAAATGGATTGTAAATCTCGTTAAAGTCAGTAGGAGTTAAAGTTTGCCAATGATATACAACATAACAAAGTTCGCGGACATCTACAAAACGAGAAACAGTCCCAAAATCATTTTAAATTCAGTATTAATCCTTAAAACTCAGTCCCGAGCATCGTTTCTTCAATACTTTGTGGGATTTTCGAAAGAAAGCTGCTACTGGAAACTTCTATCCAAACTCCCGTGTAATCTTACTTATAAAAATAAACTTTTGCATTAACTGATTTCGAATCAGGAGCGAGTAAGTTTTGCAAGGTAGGCCCAACCCACACCGCCGTCGCTTCCTTGGAAGTTGCAGAGTCAATCAGCCAGAAAATAGAAACAAATAAATACACGCTTAGGTAGTTTTGACTTGATAAGCGTAAATATACTTGGGGCACAAATTTATGGAAGAGTTCAGCAGATAATATAAAAGTTGGCAGATAAGACGAGCTTTACTGGGCTCCGCCGTGCGCTCCGAAAACTGAATATTACCAACTGTGCGTCAAAGACTTCAGGTAGGTAAATATTATAGTGATGTTCGACATAAATTGATGAAAATTGTTTTAGAAGTTCGAACACAGTTGATTCAATTATAATTATTAATCACATAAAAATCGTCAATCGTATTTTCTAACTTTTGTATCCTTTTATGACTGGGCAGGGCAGTTAAATTTCCCATTCGTTTAGTCCAGTAATTTTTTTTAATTCACATAATTATGCAACGATCTTAAAGACACCTTATGTTGCTCAGGAATATATATAAAAATAGTATAAAATATACATAATATCAGTAAAATAATTTTGAAAAAGTTTGGTAGATACGAATCCTATTCAATTCAAATATCAAATCTTTCCTCTTTAGTACATTAGTAATAGAAAAATATAGCGTACAGTGTGGTAGGCGATTAGCCTGATTGATGATAACATTTTAAAATTAGTTATTGAGTTTATTTGACCAAACAATTTTACAAACAAATAAATCTCTACTGTTTTTAGAATGAAATTAATAACTAGAATAAGCATATCTCTAAAAATTTGCTTTATTTCAAGTAATATCTAAACATGATGAGAATTTGGTACAAACAATAATCAAAACGAAATGCGAATTTCAAATATAAAATCATTGTTAACATTTCCCATTGTCAAGCGTTAGTAATTCACTCCGCGTCGAGTTTCCCGAAAATAAAATACATCAAAGTTAATCGAAGACGGCTCTTAATTTGACAGCAACATCCTAATGTCTCAAAATCTTTTATGTAAGTTCACGGGTTCATGTAGAAAGGTACTACTGGTTGTCGATTCAACATTTCTTTTTATTTTCGACAAGCCTTAGAGGTACGTGTCGTACTTATACCGTAGTCGAGTGTAATTAGGTGCAAAGATACCCGAAGTCTACCGACTAGACTGGTTCCAAGGGCTCTCAATGGTGCGCTGTGTACTCAAAAACCGATGAGTGTTACGTAGGCTGACGTTACGTAGACTGACTTCTATTGCGTTCAAAGATTCAAAGCCAACTTAATTGGATTAACTTTGGATTTTGTAACCGTTACATCTTCCTATTTATCATCAGATCTGTATTATTTATATTAGTAGGTATATTACTCATTAAACTTTCTTTAGCAGCAATAGATTATTGAGTTGATAGTCGAGCCAACTCGTTACAACAAAGATTGAAATAGTCTATTATAAATATTGCAAGTGTATTAATACAAACCTGGAGATGAAATAGACAGAAACATCGAACCCAATCTTATTACGATGCTCTAACATATATTTCACATTACATTAATTTCTCCGGAGACGTCTCGCAAACTAAGCAATAGCAGCTGCTTGCCCGGTCGCGTGTTTATTGAGAAATTGCCTAATCTCGAAGAGCTACAAAACAAAACCACATCGGAAATGTTGAACTAAAGTATTTCTTCTCTCCAAGGATACTCTAGTTGTGGTACCCTTGTCTGCGCTAACCGATCACACCCTTAAGGCTCCCGAATTACTGTCCGGGCTGATTACCGCGCCTCATCCCGCCCCCGCGTCGCGTCTCTTGATCGCCCTCTCCTAGTTACTTCTACTTCGAGCCTACGTCAACTATTATTTGTGTTCCTTACTTATAATTTCTGCGTGGGAAAAGTTTGACAAACAGCAGTCCTTTTATTAAATATGGGAAAAGTTTATTGGAACTCTTGTAATGCGCTTTAGGGATCACTTATTTCACGTTCAATTGATCCACGTTCCACGTTCAATTGATATTCTATAAAATTAGGCAAAATAATAGTATACTACTTCGATCGTACGTGGATTTTGTTCGTTGTTTTATTCGTTATTCTGATCAAAACATAGTCTATGCTATGCCCCTATATGCCAGGATAAAATTTCCTGCCATAATTTCAGAGCAATTGTTCCGCAGTTGAGTGGTCCAAACATACATGTTAAAATTTTACATTCGCAACAAATATTTAAGTAACAAATAAGATTGTCTGTCAAAAAAAAATAAACATTTACAAAAAATATTTTCTTATATAAAATCTCCGTCAAAGTTAAACAAAATGGCAAAATTGGTTAAAGCTCTTATGTTGGTGATTTTCTTTCAAAATGAAAAAAATGTGTTCATTGGTGCGAAATGAAATCATCGTTCTAGATACATTCTCTCAACAACAAAAGCCGCAAACGTGCGTGTTTAACATACTTCTCTTTAAACAGAACGCAATATTTACTGGCTTACATATATCGTTTTAAGGGGATAAATAATGGAGTTGCAAATATATTGTGTTTGGTATACGAGGGTTGAAGTGTAGAAATCCTCACAAATATGATAATTTGGGAAAAGGTACTGATAAATATTCTCTAAGAAAGGTGTAAAAACTTGAAAATGATTCTAGTTCTATCAATACGAGAAAGCTACATTATAATTTTTATATTATTGTGAACTTTGATAACAGAGCTAAATGATTTCGTTTCAACCATTTTTCAATATTTTTTTCAAGTTTAATTGAAAAGAAATGAATGAATGAAAAAAAAAGACCTACAGTACTTTTTTCTTTACCTAAGGGCATTGGTTAAAACGAAAGGCATCATGAATATTTAAAAATCCATGGTGTTACGTGTATGTGACGTTAACAGCGTAGAGGATACAAAAGTAAGGTGCACATTTAAAAGATAGATGGCGTCATTCGGATAATTCTGTTATCAGCAACGAGAGGGCGCCCTCGAGCTCGTATACTTAGAAGGCCGTTTCCTGCGACGTTAAGTCCTTATAAAGGTAACTGTTCCACTGAAAAACTCCTATTTCAGTGACAAAGCACGCTCTTAACCATCCAAGTGAAAATTCTAAGAGATTTTGTGTTTACTCGCCGAGATACTATCCCTATTGTTGTGCCGGTATAAAGTTTACTGGAATTTTACCTACGCCTATGGTTTAGCCATAATGTCGCAAAAAGTAAAATAAAAGCTTTAGTAAGAAAACAAATAGGTACGATAATATCGTGTCGCACATTCAGCAGATTACGCACTGAAGCTATCTCTGGGGGCAGAAATATCGCATAAGCATAGAAACAGAATTACTTTCTTACAAAGTTTAGATTTATTGACTATTGCGTAAGTTTACTCAGTTGCTGTAGTTGTTCTTAATAGTAAATCATATAAGTGTGATTATAGATTGCTGACGGGTGAAAACAAAGTGATTCACTATTAGAATAAAGACAGTATAAGCTACCAGAATCAGCTAGCAACTTTCTGGAATATTTGATCAAAAAGATGACAGTAAGTACACTTCAGGTATTAATACTATCTTATACGTACTGGAGTTACTATCTATCTACTAAGTTTATCCCCCTATTATCAGGCTGGTGAAATACCTTACGCATGAAGTCATACTCTTAATAAAACAGTCCCAACTTGAAGTATATTTCGTGTATCTGATATTTGTGTTGTAAAAGACATATTCGTTACGAACTGTGGGGACCATTTTATCGGTTCAATTTCTCAATTTAGTCTGCCATGCAAAAAGTAATTTGAAGTACTGTGACACAAGAGCGCTTACTTATCTATTTTTGAAGGAACGAAGTCCGCGATCCGTTAAATAGACTTAGAGTGAGTAGAGCCGACTTCCGCGCATGTGTGCTCGCCACGCACCGACACACTCGTCTTGTTCACTCGTGATACTAACTTAATGAGAATTATTCTAACAGTGACATTATTTTGTACAATATCAACAAAATATTTCATAGTAGAACTTTCCTCGTTGGCATCGAGGGGGAAGAAAGTATAATATAGATATCGCCTGTTGTTTTTCTTTTATAATACTGCAAACTACTTAATCTTATTACGGGGCCTAAGGTTTTAGATAAGCATATAATTGATAATTTATAAGACAAACATAAATAGTTAAATAAATATTTATAATGTTATAAATCTGATCATTGATCGTCTGGTTAATAGAAAATATTTCATAGCACAATCTAGAAATTTTATAAGAATCAAAGATTACCTAGTTAATATGGTATAGTAGCTCAATGGTCAGAACATTCCCCTTGTTAGGGACATTTCAGATTTTATGATTCATCATTAAGACTTTTTTAAGTAAGTACTACCTACTTTAGCCAGTCTAAAACATGAATTTACACCAACCTGAAGTAGTTTTAATAATTATTTATGTAAACTTCATAATAAGCTTCGAATGTTATTAAGTTCTACCTATGAATTACTAATAGTGCATTAGCAGGTCATGGCTGATCATTCTACCACTGGCTAGTACAATAACGACGTTGATAAGGTGCGTCGATAAGGTGAAATAGCAACGTGAAAACGTGGCGAGAAAATATCATTATTATTATTAACCTCCCGAGTATAATATCCGCGCCACCACGCCAGATATGGTAATGATTATGTAAATCCTGTTCGCAGAGGTACATCTTGAAAGCGTTATATACTTATTAAAACCAAGATTGCCAGACCAAGAGGGTCTCATCGTACAAAAACTTCTGCCCAAACTTGGGACGCAAGTGTTTGCAGATACTTAATTTTTACGATGTTAGTGGTGGATAATCTCGGGTTTTCTGAAATCGGACCATCGACATTGCAATCTTACTTGGCGACTCTCTTTTCAATTTTCTTAGTTTCCCGTTTGCAACAGGAAAGTATTGTATAGTAGATGCTTATCTCTCTCAAAAGCTATTTAGCTAAATGGAATTTACAGAGCCTGCACTGCAGTTCGACGAAGTACATTGTAATATTTAAAAATCTTGAAATTTGAGGCTAAATCCAGCCATTGTATTACGTGTCTAAGATTGCTAAAGATTCATTTTACTGTTTTCCCATTGCGGTTCTTTTAAATAATGCACTTTGCTTGATTTAAAATGTTGAGTCCTTTTTGAAACATTTCAACTTAAATAAAGCTGACACAAGTATTATTCAAGCGTCGTACTTAGAATTTTGTTTCAGTAGCCAATGAACATTGCTTAACAATTACACAGTAGCGTTGTTGGAAATGTTTAACTTTAAGTATCTAATTGAGCTCCGTTAATCAAGAGAACGAAGTTTTCACAAGTGCTGAAATTATTTACCTCAAACATAAAACATCGAAATTCAAAGCGCTTCTGAGATATTTTTGCTTACACAAGCGAAGAGCGCAGCATAAAATGAATTATACGAATAGAAAATATTGAAAGCGTGTTAAGAACATCAAAAATACTGACGCTGAATCTTGTTAATGAAGTTAATGAGGGAAGAAAACTAGGAGTTGTACAGCGAAGAAACTTTACGAAAGCATCTCACAAGTTTCCATTCCGAATGCTGTTATAACAAGAGGGTGGGACTCGTACAACTACTTAATATAGGAACAAAATGAAATTCATCTTAAAACAAATACATTATGACGTCTTTTAAGTTTTTACTGTTAGCCCAATCTCAATTAAAATGGCTTGTTGTAAATTTATATTTGATCAACTATTATCTAAACAATATTTTAATAATTGAAATTTTCTATGTAGAACGCATCAAAATCCGTTGCGTAGTTTTAATCATATAACCATACATACGGACCGAGCGACTTTGTTTTATAATATGTAGTGATAGTGATTAGGTTCCTAAATATTCATAGATAGGTTCATTTTTATGTCGAATTATTGGAATGAAATTCAATTTTATTTTTAAAATATCAATACGCTGAATTCGTTAAAATTGTGATAGATGGGCGTCTCTGTAAAAAAAAAACACCATGAGTTGCGATACCTACTGATTAATATCAATAACAGAACGTTGATTTGATTTCTCGATATTTCGGCACTGTTGCAAGCGCTATGATCACGGAAGAATATCGAAAGTGCCGAAATATCGGATACTAAAACCAACGTTGCATAGTAATATATCCCGATAATTTTAACACTAAAGTATGGTACCTATAATAATAATTGTACTACTGAAATACCTACTTACCTACTTATTTATGTTTGTCTACTAGTTTTGTATTTTGGATGTCATAGGCAATTCATTAAATTGGGCAGATCGTGATTTGCTTAGGCAAATCTATGAGAGCGAGATGAGTCACTTAACCACATTGTAATATGCCTGGGCACATCGTGTTATCGTATACTACTATCGTTTCACACGTTTATCAATAGTAGGGTGTCCATGCAACGTACTTCCTCCGAATACTGTTTTTTGAGTTCTAAATATTATTTAATGGAATCAATAGAATTTTCGTTAGTCTTTTTACTTAATCTATCCAATTCAGATCGCTGTAAGACTTTTTCCAGGTGCTGATTGAACACTATATAAGGTGATTGGTATTTTAGGTAAAGAAATATTATAGAAACATATTCGATTTGCCCAGCAGGCAAAACAATATCTACCTAATTCAACGATTTGCTTTCAACATAGATATAAACATAGATTTATTGAATTGTTGGTGTAAACTTAGAAGATTCATATAATGCTCAGTTACAAGTCCATCAGTTTTAAATTAGAATTATTATAAATTATTAAAATATTATAAGCAATGTTATCGTGAAGTTTAACGATACGGAGTGTAGTTATGTAAATGAGGTTCGTTTTTGTTGGGATTAGGGTTGTAGGGTCTATTGTTATGGGAAGATTAGTGTAATGTGGGTAAATCCAATAACCCAAGTAATTATCATACACCTAAGTTAATACTAAAATAAAATATGAAAGTCAATTGAAAATAAAGCCATTGATTACCTACTTTATTATTAAATTGGTAGTAATAATAAAATAAGGTTTCTTTTGAGCCGTATTTAGATCTCAGCAGTATTAATACACATATTATCTGTTTTTGTATAATAATATTAATAGTATAAACTTCAAGTTAAATCAATCACGTTTGTAAAAAACATTAATAAAATACTGTAATAAAAAGACAGCAAAATTGACACTAGATGTAGTAAAGAGATTGGAAAATAATTTCAACAAAAAGCAAGTTTCCAAAATTCACGTCAGACACTCAGTAAAATGAAATACGTAGCCGGCACCGGCCTTCGGCAAATGGTTTAATATCGAAATGTGATCACTTAGCGCAATCTCTTACAAAGGAAAAAAACATAGGGAAAGCCCCGAGTGTACTTAGCTTTTATCAGAAACCGAAATATATTTCATTTTTTTATTAAAACTTGCCAAACCCAAATTGAAGTGATAGCTTTCAATTCAATCCTTTATCTAAATTGCATATTCTAAACGTATTTATTTGCCAATTTAAAAAAAATGTTTGCAGTGACTGAGTAACGTACTAAACTTAATTTAAATTGAACTCAAATGCGATGTGTATTAGCAACAATTGTTAATTCATGTGCGATGCCTTATTTGTTACATGTTTACATACGAACAGAACTGCAAACGTTTTTACACTTGTGAGTTTATATTTGTTATTTAAAGTAAATTTCACACAATTTTATTTCAGATGCAAATAAAATGGATGAAAGTTTATGGTTATATTTCATGAAATGTTTTTTCTCATTTTCCAACTGAATACAAATTTTAAATGGTGAACGGTTATTGATTCTTCTTCGCTGCAAAAGCGCCCAGGAGAAAAATATTTACGCTTTCCGAAATGCAGAAATCAAGTAACAAGGAATCGGTTTTAGCGAGGAGGAGCATTAGGGACCGGTTGTTGAATAAAACGAGGAGCACCGCAATAATAATGCTAAAATTTTGAAATAGAGATAGAAGTATCAGTTCTATTGTTTAACCACATCGATATAATCAAATTCCACTGCTTTTAAATGGATAGCGGTAATTTGAAAAAAATCTTTTATCAACATTTTTAATGGGGTCTTCGAAGTACGTGGTGATTATTTCTATACCATTTTTTTTTCGTAGCGCCTGAGACTCTCAACTACCCATCGTATCGACGTACGATGGGCAATTGGGAGTTTCAGGCCAATATCCTCTTCTTGGCTGTAGGTGTGCTCTTTACAAAGTATAAAAGACAGCCGTCGCTATTCAATGAGGTAACGTCGAGATTACGCCGAGTCGATGGATACGGAAACATGATTTTTCCGTGTAAGCAAGTCCGTATATCATACGTCAATAATAACCACGTTGCTTAAATTAAACGCGAAAAATATATTCTGAAACCATATAAAAGACGATAGCCGTGCGCTGGTTGTTGCAGTCCCCGACCTAATCATGACGAATCCCGTGTGCCATTTGCTTGCCCACTTCTTCGATCGCTCACTCTAACGATACACTACCACTATAATGATTACCTCACGTTTTTCTCATGCTTTTATTTATTTACCATCACTTAGATATTTTACCCTATTTTTCCGTTGATTGGAATTATTTTGCACGTAGGTGTATTGGGATTTATCCTATTGCATCAATTTGATTTTACGAAAGCTTATCTGCTACATCTGAAATATTTTGTTTTAGTGTTTTTACTAGATTGGAATAAAAAATAATAAAGTACAAACAGAATTTATGTATGTAAATTTGAATTGCACTATTAACTTTGAAATCAGATTGAACTAAGTACGAATCACTTGACACCTTAGCACTAGACACTTGAACATTCACACCTTCCTAGCACATCCGGATGTCCCGGCGTTGCTGCTGCATCGGCTGATGGCCTAAAACAGCGTAAATATGCTAACCTAGCAGGTGATTACATATTTGAGCCGTTTGGGGTTGAGACACTGGGGTCATAGGGTCCGAGCACTCGCCTATAGAAACATTGCTAAACGCTTAATCGATGCTTCTCAGGACCATGGCTGGCTATTTTCTAGCCCAAAGAATAAGTATCGCCATCCAACGTGGCAACACAGCCAGCATTCTAGGAACCTTCCCAGTCAGCAATGACGCGGAAGATTTTTTAAACGATATTTTGTAGTGTAAATATTTTCAGTACATAATTATGTACATTATAATTCGTATTTTAAATAAATGTATTAGATAAAATTAAAGAATTTTGACAATAAGGTTCACAGTTTACAAACTAAGCAAGTAAAATAAATTTTGGCGTATTTTAACTACAATTATTACAATAAAATTACAGGAGATTGGACGTTTTTCCTCACATTATCGTACTCCAAACAAAAAATAAGCTACATATTACAAAACTATTGCAGTGGTCAATAAGTCGTAGTAAAGTAGATATATTACTTAAGTATAACTGAATATAATAAATACATTTTTATACCGACAGGGATCTGCGGCGGGGAAGCTAATATCCTTATTTATTTCCGTTGGGTGTTCGTCCGCTAATTGCGAGTCGCTACCCAGTGATTTTCCACGATCTCGCTTCTTATTGTAATTACTTACCATATTTATGTGCACTTTCCAGTATTAACGCAACGTTCTGTATAAACCGTGTTTGTTTACTTTAAATTGCTGAATAAAAAACCAAAATTTTAAGAGTTTTATTTTGTATGTTTTCTTGACAAGAAAAGAAGCGGTTAGACATACACAAAGAAAAGATTGTGATCCTATTTTGAGCCACATAAAAGCCTTTAAAAATCTAACGTAGGTACCGTAGGTAACGTACCTTAAAAAGTTCTGCTTGCAACGTCAGTAATTTAAGAAGACATTATTGAGCGCATTAACTCATTACAATACAATACCAATTACTGAAAGGAGATTGCCCATATTTCAATAGACCGCCGTTTCTTAACAAACAATATTGTATGACAGCGAAAATCGGATATTAAATTGAATTGATGTCGTACTTTCATAGGAAATAAAAAATATTCTGTTATTTTGTGGGGTTTTCTCTCGTTCTTCGTTTTGCCGTTAAAATTAGAGGTTAGTTTTGAAGCAAATGTCCATCAATCCGTCAAATCATTTTTGTCCAAAAGGTGCTAATCGTTACATGGATGAACATGGATTTAATTCAAATAAGATAGAAGTAATAGTTACAAAATAACCCTGACAATGGGGCGGCCACATCATTGGGTATACCCACTTGTACGTGATGCACCTGCCGATCAACGGACAAGATACTGGCAAATAAAGGGCATGTACGCCCCTGGTGAAAAGTGGATGTACAAATGCCTCTGTATACCCTTTCTTAGATATAAATATTTATTTTGGACATTCTCACACAACGTCATCTAGCCTTAGCTTGTATTACTTATAACCAATCAACCACATATACAAAATCACGTATCTAGATCTAGATAACTGACAAACATACATAGGTAGGTATATTTATTTCTCAATATACATAGAAAATATATTTAAGTAAAAGTAGTAATTAAAAGGAATTTTCTAAATTTAACGTTATTTATTATTTAAAAAATTAACTCAAAACAGTCTATAACAATATTCCTCCTTCCTATTGACTTTTACATCCACTGCCCTCCTACTAGGTAGCTTGGTAGGTATAATGACCACAGCGCACTGCTTCATTTTGATCTCAGTGTAATATTAAATGTAAACCAATGCATTTAGGATCTACTTATTGCAATCATCCAAGAATAATTCTTCAAATCTTGGTGTCACTGAAAAATGTAGTATCGAATCTTGGTGTCGATGTTATCGCTTTTGATACTCCATAGTAGTCCATAGCAAGGTCTTCAGTCATCTTTCTTAGGAATAGTTTGCATAATATGGACAAAAACAACGAGTCGAATAGTGATAACACAGACATAATACTTTCCTTTCCTTTCCTTTCCTTTCCTTTCCTTTCCTTTCCTTTCCTTTCCTTTCCTTTCCTTTCCTTTCCTTTCCTTTCCTTTCCTTTCCTTTCCTTTCCTTTCCTTTCCTTTCCTTTCCTTTCCTTTCCTTTCCTTTCCTTTCCTTTCCTTTCCTTTCCTTTCCTTTCCTTTCCTTTCCTTTCCTTTCCTTTCCTTTCCTTTCCTTTCCTTTCCTTTCCTTTCCTTCCCCTACCCTCTCTTCAGAATGCATTATTACCAAAGAAGGACAACCTTGATATCCTTGGCATAGACGTTCGTCGAGAGCTCAATAATAAAAACTACATCGAAAGATGCATAGGGCTAGCTTCGCGGAAACTAGGAATACTGAATAAGGTAAAGAGATTCTTTACACCGGACCAGAGGTGTCTGTTGTACAAGACGCAGATTAGACCCTGCGTCGAATACTGCTCTCACCTCTGGGACGGCTCCGCGAAGTATCTGCTGGACGCTCTCGACGCTATGCAGCGACGGGCTATCCGTATTATAGATTGTCCGGAGGTAACGGGAAGCCTTGAGCCGCTAGTTCAGCGCCGAACAATAGCTTCCTTGGCCGCATTCTACCGTATTTACCACGGCGAGTGTTCTGAAGAGCTCTTCAATCTGATCCCACCCTCTTCCTTCCGATCCAGAACGACTCGTGCCGGGCAGAGATGCCACCCCCACACAGTGGATAGCATGTTCGCGAGAACCGAACGTTTTAAACGTTCGTTTCTCTGCCGAACGATAGTGGCCTGGAACGCCCTGCCTGTGCATGTGTTTCCTCCCACATATAATCCTGGGTTCTTTAAGCGGAGCGTGAAGAGGCACATCAGTAGGTCGTCAAGTTGAGGGCCACTCTCAATAGTAATGTGTGCTGTGAGAGTGGCCCACAATCGCTAGACGTCGTCACGACTTACCACCAGGCGGGCGGCGTCAATTTAGCGAACCAAATATAAAAAAAAAAAAAAAAAAAAAATATAATATGAACAAAAAACTATTCGACTCGTTGTTTTTTACAACCAACACTTGAAACTACAATACTAAAATACGATATTAATCACCAATATCTATGAATTTCTACGAGAAAAATTACATATTTATCCCTTGGATTTTATAATAATTTAGAATAAATAATCTAAGATTAAGAGAATTTGTAAAAAATACCAAACTGTCAAAAGAGGACATTTGTTTTGACTTTCGATTTAATTGCTTTTTTATTATCTGTCAATTCAGCCTGGACTTTATGTTAATCTTCAAAACATTGTTTTACATTATTTAATTATTAAAACTAGTAAATTGAGTCTGTTATTCAATTTGCTGTATGAAAAAAAATACGTTTACTTTAAATCTATCGGATCAAATGCTATGAAGAGGTGGTGTAGTTCTTACTGAACTTTTTGAAAATATTATTATCGACATTTTGAAATTCTGTTATTTTTTTGTAAGAAAATTAAAGATTTTAATAAATAATCTTATGATATTTGTCTATGAATTTGATTTTACTGTTAATACGTTCGGGTCGGTCGGACATCCGGCGCAACCGATTTCAGAGTAGCACTGCTGGATCGTAAAATTCGAATCGTGACATCCAGTCCGACATAGTGCATTTGAGTAAGAAGATAATTAAAAACGATTACACCACGAATTATTATCTAAGTTTAAACCCCACATACGATTTCATTCGAGTGATTAATAGATTGTTAAAAAAGAATTATATGATTTATCAATTTACTTAGGCAGCCATACACTTTTTATTTAGGTTTTAAAAAAGAAACGGCTTTTGAACAATCTCCTTTAATATTAAACTTCTGAGTAATAATAATTTTATGAAATCTGGGAAATTCAAATCAGCCATAAAATTATTCCTAATTGGAAATAATATCTGCATCGAATTGTATTAATTTACAGACATAGAATTCATTTACAACCGTTTGTTTAATTATAGCATTGAAAACGGACATCATTTAAATGGTTAATGCATCGATGTTGCTAAGTTAAATAACAATTTAGATTTGATAGTAAAACTCCATTATTCTGGACGCTTTTGGTCTGGTATGCAGTTAATCAACACATTAAATACATTTCGACAGAAATTCATTCACAAATAAAGTGCAGAGTTGCAGAGTTCGATGTGGCGAGAGAAACTATATAATAGTATGTAACTACTGAAATGCAAATATAACTGATTGGTTTTCCTCAGTGTGTCAGTACTTTTATACGTATTTTTACTGCAATTTTCCCCATCACATATTCACACTCCAAACATTTAATTACGTGGAATGGATAAAGTTTAGTCAACGTACTGTGGTTTCATCTTAAATTTCGTATATGCATTTTAACGTGACTTTCATTGTTTGCCTTCAATGGTAAATGTAATTTGTATGTAAATAAACTCGATGGAAAATATACGACTGTTTATTCATAGCAATATTTTGTAAAAATATATTGTACAAAAGTAGGACTGAACTTACTATCACTATAGTGTCCCAGTCAGGACAAACATAGTTATCTAAAGAATGGGAATTTATGTAATTAGTTCGTACCTATAGGTATATCAGTGAGGATGTAAAATACTAATCAAGAACCAAAACAATGATTGAGAGAGAAAGTTCTCGGTAAACATAATTTTATCTAATACACCAGTATAACTACAAGTCTCATTTATCCTCTCATCATCTCATTCTCTCATTATATTTCAGATACATAAGGTGAAATCCATATCGAATGAATATTGGTTCCGGTGTAAGCGCGGCCGGTCTTACGTCCATTGCCGGGCGTCTCTGGTATGCACCAGAAGGTATTTCCAGTGGCGCCCGGCGGACTTTAGACACCTGTGGGGCCTCTTCGGGGGTTTGGTCGGGATGAGAATCCCACGTCGTTGAGGTAGGGTTTTATCCCGCGTCGGTGGGTGAATCTACCTTTCTAGCCTGCTTCTGTACGGACGGCGGGTGACTATCCCGCCGTCCTCAGGCCCCGATCATGGAGGTCGATGGTTAGTTCTCTATTGGTGAATTGAGAAGTTTGAGCTAAACATATTTAAAGATATACGAGATATACATATTTAAAGCTATTTATTATTCGTAGACTAGATTAACTTAAAACTTATTTTTTATTTCTGTTAATAAATTATTTCCAACATTAAGAAAAATAAGAGTGCAATAATATTGAGAGGCAAAAACAAGAAGCAGCATATTTGGTAGATATCTCCACTCGAGGCTTAAGGGTATATACACGATGACAAAGCGCCGTAAGCTGTGTTACATTTCACTGGAACGTACTCCAAGTTATTTGTTGCCAAGCAAAATATTAGTATGAAACCGAACAAGTTTACATCACAATATATGCTTAGACTTAGTTCTTAAAGATATTTAAGGATAATTTTATTTTTGGTGGGTCAATATTGAATAATAATAAGGAGGACCTATATCAAATGAAACTAATTGTTGTCAAGTTCAAAAAAAACACTATAAAGGTAACATATCTATAGTTATAAAATATTATAGATAAATCTACTTATCGATAAAATACACTTAGAAAAATTACTCGGTAAAAATAAAGACAAAGTTGAAACAGTCTGAACAAGCCATCATCTTTAGGGGGCCAATGTGATAATTGCTTTATTCAGTATGAATTGAATACCTTACTTATTTACATTTACATATTTATCATGATTAGGACATGACATGAAAGGTATCATTGGATCACGATAGGCAGTAAAACATTTAATTTTTCAAACCTGATTTATGCTAACACGGAGTCGGAGACCGGAGCGTTTTGCAAATTAATAAAATACCAACCAATCGTATAATAACATAGATAACCATCTATATAATATTATAATGATGTTTAAGAGCCTTATATCTATATATAAGGCTCTTAAACATCATTTAAATATGAATAGATTTTATGAAAACATGACGAAATTTCATAAGGGGCTATATTGATGACGTCATTATCATTTTATTAAATCAAGATTGATCACATTGGCTCGTAGACGTTAACGGGGAATACGAAAATTGCAAACCAGATTTTTTTGAAAAGAAATTGAATACCAAGGAGAATTTTGTAGTAATTTTTTTTTGATCAAATATAAATGTTTAAAGATATTCGAAGATAGGGGAAGTATTTGTATAATTAATGAGGTATCTTATAATGGACACCTCCTGATGGCTTACAACTTTAAATAGGAAGGACCAACTTTTTCAATTTGTAGCAATTGGATAATGAAAGATAAACGTGTACATACCGAAATCAATCAAAACCAAGTCAAAGTTTCGAATTTAGAACAATCATTAGTTAGAAGATATCGTAATAGATTTTCAATCCACGTAACAGGTGTGGCTTTGGTATCACAAAATCTTATTTAATTGAATGATAACAGCCTCGAGATAGAGCTGCGTTTATGTAAATCTTACTCAGTTAAGTACACCCTTCTCGGCAATCGTCGTCTTTGGGCCAATGGCTTACAATGTTTCATTTTGGTACAGGGTTCACTTTAGGTTGAAATTGTTATATTGCTAGCACGAGTTTTAGACGATGCAGAATGAATATGCAGATTAGTAGGTAATGGCTTCGTGATTATGGATTGTTTTATGGTTAATGTATTACTGGGGCATTTCGTATCTAGATTTTACCCAAAAAGTACTTGATTACATCTGAAAGAAGATGTGTTTTTTCTTATACTTAATTTTAAGTACCTATAAGTACTTTGACCCATAATTAAGAGGTAAATTTATTTGTAAGTAGGGGATAATCTCAGGAAAAAGAATTACCACAATTTAGCTGTTTTAGTCGTGAGTGCTTTAGGCTACTCTATATCCCAGTAATATCAATACCAATAATAAGGTAATCAAGAATGATACAACTATACTAAGCGGGCAGAATTGCGGGGATTATGTAGTTTATATTAATAAAATATGTTTAACCATAGTTTCCCAAGTAGCAAGTACTTCTACTTTCTGAATTATAGAATATTAAACATAAGCCACGTGCGTCTAATGACTCTTGAAAATACTTAACAATTTTCAATTTGGTCCCACGTAATAGTAGATGAGCTTATTGTCGAACCCTATCGTCCGTCTTTCCACTTACTGACAAGTGGAAACTAGAGATAATGGAGTCTTTAGGAACCAACGAGAAAAAATACTTATACGGAAATGTAATTCTCTCAATCATTGACATTTATTTTATGATGTACCCATAGTTCTACCATAGCATATATATATCGTGCATTAATCTGTAGACCGTCATCAAAAGAAAACAAGTCGTCCGATTAACATAACTCTTTCCTTATTGCATAATATGAACTTCTATATCTTGTAAGGAAACCCACGTCAACTAAACTCAGGGAAACTACAGCTAGTAACAGTAAAAATATATGTGCTACACATTTGCTTACGACTTTATTGTTTACTGAATCTTATGTACGTGTCTGACAGAAACTACGCGCATTTTTCAGCGCAGGTATATGCAACTTAACACACTTAAAACTCCTGAAAAACGTTTGACGTATGTCGCAGGTATTAGGTATTCTATTTTTAAGTAAGTTCACTTTATTGTTTGAAAGGGTGTAGTAAAGTATTTCACTAAAAGTTATTTCACTAAAAATCTTTGTGAGATAGTATTATTTGCTGATGACACATCATTAATTTTTAAAAGTGATAGACAAAAAGTAGCACTTGACGATGTAAATAATACCCTTTCGGAAATATTGCATTGGTTCACAAGTAACAACTTGCTGCTCAATGCGAAGAAAACAAAATGTGTAAAATTTACTATGCCCAATGTTAGACAGGTGGATACTCATATTACTATGAATAATGAATTAGTTCAAATAGTCAATACCACAGTTTTTCTTGGGATAACTCTAGATAGTAAACTACAATGGGGTCCTCATATCACAGCCTTGGCAGGAAGACTTAGCTCAGCTGCCTATGCGGTTAGAAAGATAAGGTCACTGACTGACGAAAAACTAATTAATCAAAAAATTCCGATAACCATAATTTTAATACAAGAAATAAAAATAAACTGGCAATGACAAAAATTAGACTTCATAAAGTTGGTAATTCGTTTGTAGGCAAATGTATAAAAATTTATAATAAAATTCCTCAGGATTTGGTTGACATGCCTCTTAATAAGTTTAAAATGGTAGTTAAAAAATGTTTGATGATGAAAGGCTACTATAATGTAGACGAATATCTTAATGATAAAAATGCATGGTCACCCTAATCTTCTGTTGTTGGCCACTCGTATAATACAATATAAACTAATTGTAACAATGTAAACAAAACAATATTAAAAAAGAAAATGGATAATCTACCTGAGTTTCTTGCTGGTCTCTTCTCAGGAGAACCAACTTACCGAACCAGCGAAAGAATCATTTTCTATTGGTTATTTATGTACTTACTTAATTTAGTATTTTTATAATATTACTTGACAAAATTGTAAAATTTTGACATTCATATGTGCTCTTTATGTGCCTAAACTGAATAAATGAAATTGATTCTTTGATTGATTCTTTGATAAAAATACCTAATTCTTTGACGGTAGAATTTTTTTATGGCAGGTATTTTTAGACTATAAATAATGTCTATTATAATATCACCAATTCATTATTAAGAACGAAATTCTACAATGGTTCCATACAATAACCAACTTATTTAAATATGAAAGACGGAGTATAGCAACAATTTTTATCAGTCCATTCAAGCGGCCATGAAGAAATTTGCATTAAACCCATTTACGGCAAAGATTATAGGCTCTCGGAATAGTCCGCTTAACGTCTGGCGTACGGCTGATCGTGGTGACGCACAATACACGTCGCTTCGGATTACGCTATCGGCGCCCGTCGCTGTAAGAGGCTACGTACTCTAAAGAGGCACTTATCGACGCCGCACTGAGATACCTTGCCGCTTCTTACCTAGATTGTGATCCAAGATTGCGCTATCGCCAATGATACGTGACTCATTTTTACCCCATAATTGAGTTATTACACACTGAAGGTGTTCAAGTATGATATTTACGGTGCGTGATACACTGTCAGTACTCGTATCAACGATTTAGTTGAGTTATTGTTATGTTTGTGATAAAGTAAAGATATTTTACGTTATGCATAGGGAAGTCACGTCTCAATGTTACGCGGTATTTCTTTTTGAAGAAAAATGAATTATATTACGAGATAAGTGTTGTAGTAAATCTAGATAGCAGTTGGAATATATTTTTATATTTTACGAAAGTGGATGATCCTCGCAGGTAACACGGTAGATAATTTATGTTCAACATTTCAGAAAATGTATACATTTTATCCGGTACCTACATCTATGTTACGTCCGCTTGTACGCGTGTAAAAATTAATTATCACTTAACATTAAGATTGATTAAAAATATCATAATATTTTTTTTATCGGTATGAGCAATTTTAAAAGGTCGGCCGACTAATGAAACGGGATAAATGTAACATTATATTTGTATGTCCCTCGGGGAGAAACACATAATTTTGGATATAAGTAGCTTGGCATTATAAAGTGCAATAAATGGTCAAGTTATAAGTAAGTAAGTAAGTAAGCATTTATTTGCATAAAACAGGTGTAGTACAGGTGTCCAAAACAGTTTAATAGTGCGCTGCTTTATAGCCTAGAAAAGACATTCAAATTTTAGTTACAATGACATAAATATCAAAAATATCAAGAAAGTCAAAAATACAAGCAAAAAACAATGAAAAAAATAAAATTAAACAATATTATTAGATATAAATGTCAATGGCTATTATGTCAAATTATAATTCTACAAAGTCAAGTTTATGTCAACAAGTTAGATCAAGTTTAATAATCATCAGAGTAATTTAATCGTAGATAACACAATTTTCAAATATACTTAATGTCAAATCAGCTAAATACATAGGTAAGGTATACATAATTAATTTCACTATAGTTTATCTTGTATGAAATCTTTTACACTATAGTAACATTTGTCATGAAGTAGTATTTTTAGACGTTGCTTGAAAGCAAATAAGTCAGACTCTTTTATACTACTGGGTAACTTATTTAATATTTTAGGTGCCATGGCAAAAACACTATCGTGCATTAAAGTTGTGTTAGCCTTACATAAGCAAAGTCGGCTTTTATCTCTTTGTGCTCGTCCAGATGCGTTAGAAGCTAATACAAATAAACTTAGATTGCCCTTGACAAAAACAGCTATTTCATAAATGAAAATAGAATAGGGTCAGAATATTATAATTTTTAAAGTAAGGCAAGCATCTGTCAGTTACTTTTAATTAGAACATTGCTCTTATACAGCATTTCTGTGCCTTGAACAATAAATCTTTGAGCACCGAGTATCCCCAGAAGATCACCCCGTATCGCAGAACAGAAGCTACTAGTCCATGGTACGCGGTCAACAAAGCTTCAGTGTTAAGTACCTTTGCAAGTTCATGGAGTGCATATTATACAGACTTATTGATATGTTTGCATAACTTTTCTATTTGCTCTTTCCAAGTCAGTTTATTGTCTATTATTATGCCTAAAAATTTTGCTGAGTCTACGTCTAGCTTGTGCACGCTTATGTTCAGGTTCTGCATTTTAGGGATACGTTGACTGAAGTGCATCAGCATTATCTTACTTATGTTGGCTTTTAAGTTATTACAATCTAACCAATCCATAACTGAGTTTAATGCGCCGTTTATATCTGACTCGTACGTATTCTTATTATTACACCTAATAGAGATTGTACTATCATCCGCAAAGAGAGATTTTGGATGCCTAGTTACGTTTGGTAGGTCGTTAATATATAATAAGAACAGCAGAGGCCCAAAACACTGCCCTGAGTCACGCCATATTGTATTTGTCGTACATTGGATCGATAGACTTCCTCAATTTTGGTTTCAGTATTGGGTCTTACAATTTCAGTATATTGTTTACGGTCCTTAATGTACGATTCTATCAGTTCCAAAACAACACTTCTCACACCATATGCATAGAGCTTATCCAGTAGTGTGTCATGACTAACATAGTCGAAAGCCTGTGTCATATCCATATATATAGCACAGACGGGTCAACAGTCACAGTGTCAACACTCTTCAGTACATAATTTAGGAAATCGTATATGGCCATATTGATAGATATGCCACTTTTAAAACCTTTTTGCTCTTTTGCCAGTATAGAATTAGTTTGCATATATCATAAGTTCATTTAACCATAGATACATTTTTCAAATATTTTAGACATAATGGGAACAAGAGCTATCGGTCGGTAATTCTCCACATTGCATCTATTTTCTTTTTTAAATACAGGTTTTATTATAACAGTTTTTAATTTGGTAGGAAATACGCCGGTCACTATACATAAGTTCAAAATGTGGCTAATATGATGGCAAATATTACTTGCCACGTGTTTAATTACCTTAGTACTGATCTCGTCGTATCCTACACTATTTGTATTCTTCAGGTTTTTAATAATGATTAGTATGTTGGTAGGAGTGCACGGTTTGAGAAACATAGATTTTTGTGTATGTGGGATGGTGGAGGGAAACTTCCCCTTATCATGAGGCTGATTAATATTTGGTACAATTCGATCGATAAAATAGTCATTAAAAGTTCTACAAATTAGGGTTTGGATCATTTAATATTATATTTTATACACTCAATTGATTCCTTTGGCACATTCTGTTTAGAGCTATTTATTATTTTCCACGCAGCTTTGGATTTGTTTTAGGCTGTATCAATAAAATGACTATTTTGTGCACGTTGTGTTAATTTGATAATTTTCTTAAATCTCCTGGAGTATTCCCTTAAATTTTTCCTGTTAGAGGTAGTGGGCCTTTTGTACCAAGAGTGCGCGATTTCTTTTGCTGCATAGTCGTATCCCACGTGAAACCCACTTTTGTTTTTTGTAGGTGTTACTAGTCACAAATCTTATTGGAAAGCAAAGGTCGTAAATTAACCTAATCAAGTTATAAAAACTGTTGTATGCTGAGTTAGGGTCGTCAGTAGAGTAGATCTCCAAAAAACTCAATCTACCGATGTAATCATTAAACCTATCCAAGTTTTCTGTGGAATAGTCTCTGCGTCTTACTTTCCAACGTTTAATTAGGCACACTTTTTTGACAGGACATGTTATTATCTGTGCTTAGCATCTGCGTGAGAAATTATGATAGGCAAGTTATGATATCATTTGGCATTATCTATCTCGATTTTTTCTGTAAGAATGTTCTTAATAGCCTCATGAAGTCAAACATGTTTTATTTTGGGGTTGCTATATAAATAAATAAAGTAAAGTGTTCATGCATAGTTATAGGGTACTAAGCAGTAGTAGGTATTTATTTTGCTTTAGATTGACTTGTGAACTTACAATAGCTGCAAGAACTGAAAAACTCTTATAATGTAGGTATTCAAAAACAAAATAAATAGTTACAAACGCCGTCATTATTGTAGTATGATATAAACGTGATATCATATACTTTTTATAGTAAATCAGAACTTACTTTCATCGAAAAAAACCCGTAACATTCAGGTGAGTCGACACCGGGTGCCATCAAATTCTATGCACATTGTCGGAAAGCAATTTTCACTCAATCCCCTCTCGTCAACAAGTACAAACTTACGTGGCGCACGTGCCTCCGTATCAATAGTATAACAAATAGGCTGATATTTCGTCAGAAATAACCCGAATCAAGTTTCAGTGCGAAAGCTTTTGTGTGTGGCAGGTGAAAAAGTGAGAGACTTGATTTATTCGCACCGGCGCCGCCTATCGTTGGATGATTGAACGGGGAACGTGTTTATACAGCATTGGCCAAACCGTAAAATATGACAACTGAAATACGCTTAGAAGTATTCTCTTATTTTTAATAGTTGCGACTGTATTGGTTGCCATTTGAGATTCTCCTGTCCAAGTATCGAGTCCATCCGAATATAAAAATTTGATTTATGTCAGTTCTGCTCTTTGTATTGTTTCTTGCGATACGGTACCAGTTATTCTGTTCCTGTCAAACGGCTTCATACCGTCATGCACGGGGGCGTTTATTGTATGCGTTGTTATTCAAATAAGTTTCCAAACACGTTATAGCTGTGGAGCTAAGCTCCACACGTAAAGCCATTTATAATCAGATTTTTAGAAATAGGCAATGGAATTTTAATTGTTACTGTTATAATATCTGGGAAGTTCTCATGCATTTAAATAAAGATTTAAGACGCTAACCTTAATAGCATCAGCTAGAAATTATATATGAGGCAAAGATTAGATGATGTCGGTATTATGGGCATCGTAGCTCAGTGGTCAGAGCATTCCCCTTGTTAGGGAAATGCCGTGGGTTAGAGTCCACCCGATGACATTTCAGTTTTGTGATTTATAATTTCTATCGTAATATTTAGATTTAAAATGTTGATTACCGTTAATTTTGTGTTCTTTCAAGAGCAAAGTGGCAGTTGAACTCTTTATTGTAAAGCTTGTGCTCAATTTTAATTTTTTTGTGACGGTACAATTATATAAGAAGTACCTGATTTACGTATGTACATCTATAATATCAGAGACTTGGTCGTTTGTAGCAGGGGAATCACCTCTAAATGAACTTAAATTTCGTAATGTAGAATGGAAAAGCTACTTAAGGCTGCTTCAACCGATTCATCAGAAGCCCATCAAAATCAATGTTGTAGGTCACACACGCATACTACGCAACCTATACGTACGACAGCCGATATTGACTTTGATAAACGACCTAGTCAGTGTCACCCTACAAGGAACTACGTCACTTTGGTGCATTGCGGCTCCTACATCTCAGCCCACCCTTGTTTACACTCAATCCGCGTACTTTTTATGACTACTAACATGATATTACGTCCAACAAGAACGCTTATAGTGGTCCTTTATTTGTTTGATACAGTTTATTACACATAAGTGGAATATTGTAAGTGGCCAGAACCACCGGTTTCGACATTGAGCTATATTGCTCTGATATTTCCCCTCTTACTTGACTTATTTTGTTGATTCTATTATGTTGGAGAGTTCTTATACACTTACGAGCAGTCGTAATTTAGCATTACGAATTTGTACTTAAATCAGATTTGCTTTACGATTAATTTAAAATTAAGAAAAAAATATCTAATTTCGCATGGGAGTCTCTTGCCAGCCATAGATATTGAGATAGATATTTTTGCATGCACGGGCTTCAACCGAGGACGGGGAAACGCAATTTTAATTCACAATCAACTTTCATTCATTAATTTTTATGTTTATTTTGTGAAAAATAGTTTCAGACCCTGGGAAGATTTCAGGCTTTTTACTCCAAAAATAGATTCCCATGGGTAGTGGAAACAAAATTACAACAACGCAATTTGTAATAGAATATCATAAAAAATTTATAACGCAGGTATATAAATATTGTAAAAATGTAAAATGTCTGTTACACAAACGCTTTTGTTATCGTTAAGTAACGTTACGGAGACCAAAGCTTTTAGCTAGCTGATAGCATTTGCATAATATTGAAACGGTCCCGATTCACCTAGGGCTCATTAGCCATTGATCGGCTTACGATATAGTATACAGCGGGCAATACACTTGTGAAGATTACACTCAGCTCTTTGTGCCCTGTAACGAATATCATGTTTCGATACCTAAATTCTGCTATAAAATTGTCTACATTGACAATTGTTTTTTTTGGTAGTATTAAAACGAGTGACTGTAAAATAAAGTTTTAAGTGTCAAAAATAATTAAGTGAGCGACTAGTATAAGTTAGCGACTGACTGCGAGTGACGAGAAATTACTAAGTGAGCGACTGACTATACTAAGTGAGCGACTCATAACATTTGAGCGATGCAAGTCGTTTCTGGCAATCGCCGGCCGCTGCCTCGGCACCGCTCGCTTCGCTCGCTCGGCTCGTGCATTCCTACGCACAGTTTTAACCTAACCTAACCTACCCATTTAGTTTAAAGAAGAAATGTACCCTCTCTGTATTTCTAGTCGCTCACTCTGTATTTCTAGTCACTCACTTAGTAATGTGGTCGCACGGACAGAATATTATTCAATCGTTTTATAACAAATGCAGAGAATTTTAAAGGGATACTACTGGCAGACTTCGCAAACGTTATCTTGCTGGTTGGGCCACCCTTTTCACTTACCGCCGGGCGCCACTGGAAATTCTTTTAGTGCTTCCCAGAGGCGGTCGGCAATAGACGTAGAAATACCCAATAGAAGTAGAAATACCCTCACTTAGGATGAAAAAGTTGTTTTGCGACCGATTCTTTGACCTACCAAATATGGTCAAAAAATTTCAAATTTCTAAGAATCGGTCACGCCGGCGCCGTTTCGGAAAAGTATCAACAAACACTTATACTCGAGAATTTTCTAATATTTACGCGCGAACGCCCGCGGCTTCACCCTCTTGTAAATTTTATAAAAAACCTACCTTGAGAACCACACTATCTATTGTTGAAAACCGCATCAAATTCCGTTGCGTAGTTTTAAAGATCAAAGCATACATTAGGACCGACTTTGTTTTATACTATGTTATAATTATGATTCGATTAAAATATTTATTGATTAGTCTTTAAGTATCCGCCTTCATTTTTCTAGTTATGTTTACTTCTCACTTCAACTCTATCTACAATTTAAAAGTATGGTTCAAGCCTAATGCCACTGCTATGAATTAATTCACAATAATAATAAAGAACGGTTCTTATAATGTGCCAATACTAAAGATAAATACGTAGAAATAGGCAACCATTAAAATGTCACAGCCGATTGAATCCAAAATAGTCAAGAGGAGACGCATAATGAAGGAAAACTTATTCACAATTACTGTAGAAGTAGGTACTTACATTTAAATAAGCAACTTTGGTTTATTTTCAATTCATAAATTTTAAGCATACGGAACATCTCAGGTTGGTAATCTGCATTTATTATTAGTACTGATTCAAAACAATGAAAAGTATCGGTACTTTATTTTAAACTTTATAGTTTCATAGGTCGTCAAAAATAAAAAAAATTAAATGAAAATTTCATATCTCCGGTTATCATCTTCAATACCTACTAATAATATTAGTAAACCCAAAAAAGCAGATCTCTTCTAAAGGTTGTTGAATAGGCTCGGTAACCACTGAACCGATTTTGAAAATTCTTTCACTGATAATAACTTAGGCTTCTTTTTATCCCAGTAATGTGTTCCCTCGAGAATCAGGATCAAGAAAACTATACCAAGCGGAGCCGCGGGGCTATTATAGACTAACTACTTTTTATGAACTAACCATAACAACACTAACGGTAATGACGGTTTTCTCAAGCGAATTGATACCTATGTAAAGAAATGTGTTTGCTACCCTTACCTACTCAGCAAATAAACGTGCATTTGCATAATATTGAAACGTCAGCGATATGGATGCAGGAGCTCATTAACGTAATTGATCGGCTTTCCACTAGTCTGGATTCAATCACACGTTCAACCAATGATTTGCATTAATTAACGTACCGAATGTCACGTGTTGTTAGTATAGGTGCCTACTCTAAAAAATTTTATGGAATCCTTCAAATTTTTAAATGTGACGTTACACTTATGTACCGGTAGGTTTAACAGTAATTCTGACCTATTGACACGAGTACTAACAATTGAAAAAAATCCTCTGCCATTAGATCGTTTTAAAACGAGTATTGAGTTCGTATGAGCTATTTCACACTAATGATACCAATTTTATTCGTACCTGGGAAATTTAAACGAGCAAAGGTAACAGGTAATCTATTCTGAAACAAACATCAAACACAACAGTTGGGATCTGTTTCAAAACATACAACTTTGACATCTGCCAAACCAGAACAAACACAATCCAGCGGAAGGCGGTAGTACACACCCGACTTAAATCAAATAACTGTATTGCTTTTAGCTTTGTAAAGCTTCAAGTGCAATAGCGTCAGTGGCGGATGTTCCACCCCGTCTCCAGTCTGTAGTCTATGATATTGCTCCACGCCCTTTACATGTTCGGTGGGGTCTGAAGGCGGGTGGTGCGCGGGCACGCACGCTGAATCGCATCGCGTTGCTCTACACTCTCGCGGCTATCACCACCTCTCCAGAGATATCGTAAGCGTGACGCCCGACCTAACTGCTCTAGTTTATCCCTTTAATTGCCCTTTTTTCTGGCGACTGGCTTTAAACGCTCCTCCTATATCTTCTCACGTCGCAATTACGGAGATGTCTTATGATAAATCTACTGTAATTTGCATGAGATAGCATACGCTCTCAACTTTCACGCGAAGCTTTCTACTCTTGGCGTTTATTACGTTAGGAAACGTTTCCAAGAATGAGAATGAGCTATTTAACTACTAACTAGATAATGCTAACTATTATTTGCGCCTGAAAAAGATGAACACGAATTTGCATACGTTTAAAATTTAAGTCGTTTTCAGTTTGGCTGACGTGTAATCAAAATTGCAATACAGCAAATTTAAGTTAGATGCACCCTCATACAATTGCTCCAAGCGGAAATAAGATGGTAAGAGGCAAACAAAACAGACGGCACAATCTTCGTGTTGCAACGTAGCGAATTGGCGGCCGACACCCGAAGGCTGCGGTGTTCTCCTCGCCAATCTCGACATTTTTTTCTAGTTTTCGGTGCCTCTCCTAGCGGGTTTCAGATATTGTACCGTCAGCGAACCTCCCTGCGGACTGCGTCGCAGCTCGGCTATTTGCCGAACGATGCGCCAAAACATCACATCGCAATCGCACGGAAAAATTATTCCTCGCTAGATTGCTAGTCTTCGCTTTTTGAAGGTGCATTTACTTTGCAGGTTGAGTTTTATATTGTATAGAAAATGAGGTACAGATTGTATTATCTTATTGGCAAGCTCTTCGATGCTATTCTCATTTCAGTTTGATGCAAATGGATAGAGGTTAGAGTTTTTAGAGATTCTTTTTTATTCTTTATTGTACATTCAACAAAATATAGGTACTAACGTCGGTAATTTAATATTAAATAACAAAATGCGCAAAGAAATTTCTTGTCAAGTAATTGTAAGGAGCCTAAAGTTAGTAGATGATAAGTTTTACAAATTCTTCAATCAAAAAATTGTTTTTGCAACCTCTCAATGTTTTTAAAAGACCTATATATACCTATACCTCAAACGATGGTAGACGTGAGAAAAAAACATCATCAACAACATCCGCACTTTACGTGACATTCGTTTTTGTGGTTTATAATTTAAAAAAAAATATGGTAAATTTAAAGAAAATTTTTAATGTGCCCCGGTGATAAATATGAAATGACTAGAAACGTATCGATGGTCGATAAACTTATTACCAGAGAAGTGTTCGGTGATCGTTGGAGCGTGTGGGTGGACTTTTGAAATGACGTGTCATTAGTTCTTTCCTATATTCTCTTGTATTTTATCGTAGACAACTTTATAAAGTATTTTGCTATTGGAAGAACTTATAGACTTAGAAACTTTTGTATTAGTGAAATCCACACAAATGTGTTAAAAATTCTTAACTTTCTGTTGTGTCAAATATACGATAAACTGGGGATTAAAATGGTTTAGATACTAAACAAAACAAACTAGAATAATTATGATTTCATTACATTTATACGAAAGCTACTTATAGTCATAACTAGAAGTCAGTTATTATATGTACATGGGGCACACTAAAAGTTTTGCACTTCTAGCTAATTGGTACTATTTGAATTTCGAATGTAATATTTTTTTAAACGTTGCAACCTACTTAGTAATAAAAAAAAACAATTTGCGGGACATAATTTGTCGTATGCAACGAAAATGGAATTAAGTCGATTTTAGAGCGACGATTTTTTATGAATTTAAAAGTTCTCTCTCTCCGCAAGACTGTGCCGCTCGTCTTCAAAATGCTTTTGGGAGCGAAGCACCTTGTTTGAGCACCGTGAGGCGATGGTTTGCTGAATTTTAAAGAGGTCGAGTTTCTTTACATGACGAATTTCATGAAGGGCGGCCTTCAACTGCCGTCAACGAAAATAATGTGGCTACTTTTTTTTTTTTTTTTATATTTAGGTCGACAAATTGACGCCACCCGCCTGATGGTAAGCTGAGGCGACGTCTGGCAATTGAGGGCGACTCTCACAGTACACAGGAATACTATAGAGAGTGGCCCTCAACTTGACGACCCAGTAATGTGCCTCTTCACGCTTCGCTTAAAGAGCCCAGGGTTATATGTTGGAGGAAACACGTGCGCAGGCAGGGCATTCCAAGCCACCATCGTTCGGCAGAGAAACGATCGTTTAAAACGCTCGGTTCTCGCGAAGACGGTTTCCACGGTATGAGGGTGACATCTCTGGCCGGCACGCGTTGTTCGGGATCGGAAGGGAGAGGGTGGGATCAGGTTGAAGAGCTCTTCAGAACACTCACCGTGGTAAATACGGTAGAACGCGGCCAAGGAAGCAATTGTTCGGCGCTGGGCTAGCGGCTCAAGGCTTCCCGTTACCTCCGGACAGTCTATAATGCGAACAGCGCGTCGCTGCATAGCGTCGAGTGCGTCCAGCAAATACTTCGCGGAGCCGTCCCAGAGGTGAGAGCAGTATTCAACGCAGGGTCTAATCTGCGTTTTGTACAGCAGACACCTCTGGTGCGGTGTAAAGAATCGCTTTACCTTGTTCAGTATTCCTAGTTTCCGCGAAGCTAGCCCAATACATCTCTCAATGTATTTTGTGTTATTGAGCTCTCGACGAACGTCTATGCCAAGGATGTCTAGATTGTCCTTCATTGGTAATATTGCATTCTGAAGAGTGGGTAGGGGAAGGAAAGGGGATTTTTTCGCTGTAAATGCACACGCCTGTGTTTTGTGGGCATTGAACTCGACCAATTTCTCGGCACCCCATTGGGAGATACTGTCGAGGTTTCGGTCGAGATCACCCACGAGATGTCGTCTCTCATCCTCTATCACAGATCGCCCCGCCGTCGGACGAACCGAGTAACTCCCGTGCAATGTACTGTCATCTGCATAGCAATGAATGTTCCCGAGGGAAAGCATATCATTGATATGCAGAAGAAAGAGAGTTGGTGACAGTACGGACCCCTGCGGTACCCCGGCATTCACTTGCAAGAAGCGAGAAGCCTGGCCATCGCAGAGGACCCGCACTCGGCGCTCGTTTAAAAAACTGGCAATCCAGCTGCACAGTTGAGGAGGTAGACCATATGCCGGAAGCTTGGAAAGGAGCGAAGCATGCCAGACCCTATCGAAAGCTTTGGCGATGTCCAGGCTAATAGCCAAGGACTCGCCGATCTTTTCCATAGCCTCACCCCATACATGCGTGACGAATGCCAGGAGGTCACCCGTTGATCGTTTTGGCCTGAAGCCATATTGCCGATCATTGATTAGCGAGTGATCCTCCAGGTATCGCATGAGCTGCTTATTAATAAGAAGCTCGAGCACCTTGCAAATGACTGAGGTGACAGCTATGGGTCGATAGTTGCCTAGTTTGATAGATGTGAGCTCCTGACCAAGCCGCGCGACGCGCTGGGCATCCGCTCTCTTGAAGGCCCTCTTGCTGAACCTAGTGGCCCGATTGTACGCTGCTTTGAGGCGGTTCACGTTCGGGTCACGTGCCGCCCGAGCCCTGACCCAGGCGCGATATGTCGACTGTTTTTTCTGGACAGCCTCGGCACATTCACGCCCGAACCAGGGGCGAGCTTTGCGGATGCTGGCGACATCAGTGAAAGGGATATAATATTCTATCCCTAGACTGATCTCGCCAGCAATGGCAGCAGCGCTATCCGAAGGCGCCTTCCTTACAAAGCAGCGCTGGCTCCACGGGACGGACGCAAAGTAATCGCGGAGACCGTCCCAGTCTGCCGACGAGTAGTGCCATAGTCGTCGAGTCATTTGCTCAGCACGAGCAGGCGGTGGCACTTGGAAGCTGGCGTGCACCACACAGTGGTCGGAAGTGCCCAGTGGGGCGCGTACCGACACACTGTACTCGGCTGGGCGACTCGTCAGCAGTAGATCCAGCAAGGCGGGCGTGTGGTCTGACCTGTCAGGTATCCGGGTGATCCCCCGTACCATCTGGGTCAGCCCGTGGGAGAGAGTGAATGCATGGGCGGTTCGTCCCGCATGATCGGTCCTAAGGGACCCCAGCCACTCAACGTGATGACCGTTAAAGTCCCCCAGGAAAACCAGGTCAGCGTTCGGGAACCGCACCTGCGCATCGTCAGCCATCTCGCTGAAGTATTCGAAAAGCCTTGTTGTCCCAGTGTCCCCAGTGTGGGAGCGGTAGACGCACACGTAGATCTGGCTCATGGAGCCATGATCCACGTGCAGCCAAAGGACGGAGTAGGAGGGGTTCTCCAGACAGCGCAACCGGCGGCAGCAAACATCCGCCCTAACGAACACGCACACCCCGGCTTTATCGCGGAATTGTTCCTCAATGATATAGCCCGGGTAACAGAGGTACGACGTGTCGTCAGGGCGGCGTATCTGTGTCTCCGTTAGGAACATCACAGAAGGCCGTGCCGACTCCAGGTGATGGTGGACGGTATCGAGGTTTGCATGGAGTCCGCGGATATTCGCGAACTCCACCTCAAACGAAGTCAACTTTGTGGGGTTTCTAGGGGCCGCTGTGTACCGTCTATTATCTTGTTGCACTGTCATTGTGAAATATGGGGAAGCGTGAAGACAGGGCGATATTTGGTGCGGCAGTAAGTGACAAAGTGCAGAGGCTAGCTTCGTCTAGAACCGTGTGGTTAGGTCGGAGCCGACCCGCCGGACGGAAGGGCTCCCAAACCCCCCTGATGCAAGGCCGCCGCTACCCCACACCGGTTACCACCCGCAGCGGCGACCCCACAACAGGATTATGCGCAACATGTGGGGCAGCCTACTGGGGTGGTTGGTCCCAGGCGGGCCCCATGACTATGTTGCGGGCGGCCGCGGCAACGCTGTTGCTAAGGGTCTCCCTGGCCGGCGAATCGACCCACACCACCCACACTAGACTCCGCTTCGCCCCCACTGGACCCCTGCCTGCCGCACCATACACCGCCCCGGGCCCGGCAGTGCAGCTGCTGAACCCCTAACACAACCCAGCCTGGGCTGGGTTACTTGGGGGGCTTTAGCACAGCTGCACGGTGGTACCCCCCCGGACCAACACTGTTGTACCACCTGGTATCCACGTAGGGGCCAAAGCCACCACATGGGTACCGTAATATACGAACCTCGTCCGTTAATCAGCAGGTGCGCCACTAGCAGGTGAGGTCGCTGGGGCCCGATAGATGTAAGAAGGGCCCCTTTGCACCCAAAATACTGTATAGCATAATACTGTTAAGCGGTTAACTGAAGAAAACCCGCGGATTACCTAGTAGACAATTTGAGGACTATTGGGGATTGGTATGAGTCAAATCCAGAAAATGTTACACGAAGAATTGAAAGTTAGGAAACTTTGTTGTCGTTGGATCCCTCATGAACTGACAGCGGAGCAGAAGCAGGCTCGCGTGGAATGGTGCTCACAGATGCTACTGAAGTACGACCACCGACATTCTAATGTTGTTTATGACATTTTCACAAGAGACGAAACGTGGATTTATTGTTTTGAACCCGAAAAAAACAGCAATCTTGTGAATGGGTGTTTGAAAAAGAGGACAAGCCAACAAAAGTGAGGCAGGCGAGAAACGTTGGTAAAAAAATGATCGCGTTGTTTTTCTCAGCTACGGGTCCCATCTGTACAATTCCACTTGAAGATCAAAAGAGTGTTAATGCCGAGTGGTATTCTACCATTTGTTTACCCAGGGTGTTAGAAAAAGTTCGCGAAAGACGACCCAGAAGCCGGGTTCTCCTATATCATGACAACGCTTCTTCAGACACGGCCAACAAAACAAAGTCATTTTTAGCTTCCGAAAAAGTACAACTCGTCACCCATCCTGCGCATAGCCCCGACCTAGCACCCTGTGATTTCTGTATTTTCCCCAAAATCAAAGATTTGATGAGAGGTTTGACGAGGATAGCGTTCAATCAGGACGTAGAAAACATGCCTTCAGATCTGTGGTTCTCCTGTTTTAAAAAATGGTTCGATCGCATGAAAAAATGTTTAAAATGTAAAGGAGAGAATTTTGAAAAGCAATAAACATAATATTTTGGTTTTAACATGTTGTTTTTTTAAGTTACGCAAAACTTATAGTGTGACCTACGTATAAATCAAGTACAGTACCTTATAAAAAAGTAAATAAAAAGTCGTACACTAATCAGATTTGTGGGAACGGTATTTTTTTAACTTATAAAAATTATTCATTGTTCTGTCTACGTAGTAGGTACTCGTATACATTGTATTGTTGGTGTTGTATTATATGTATTAGATACCTATTCTCAAATACAGTATATGCAAAGAGCTACATTCGGAATAAGTAGCGTATAATTTTCTACCTCCATCATAAAGAACATCCGGAAAATGAGAATGAATAAATGAATATTTCAGAAAGGCTTGAATCGAAAATATTCTAGTATTAGAACTGCTATACAGTTATTAATAAAAAGACATGTAGGTATTTTGAATTTAAAGCTGACAGATATTTGTACCTCCATACTACCTATCGATTTATATTTGGGTCTCGTAGTTTGATATGAATTTGATGAATTTTCGATACCTTTCTTTCCAAGTTGTCTCGTTTCTGATTCCCCCGGGAACAGATTACTAGGTTTAAAAGTAGCCTAATAACACGCCGGAGTAATGCAGCTAAATATTAGTAGAACAATATTCTGAATCACTGCAGTAGTTCCAAAGATCACTACATACATAGGTAATACGTAAGTACAATTTTACAAACATAATATGTTATTAAAATATCTGTACACATAATAAAGTAGGTAGTTATATAATACAATTAACAATGAAACAAACGGGGTATTCCCCATGTATAAACAAATTTAAGATTAAATTTCCGACGTGCACATATCCCGTTTATTTGGGTTACGTAGTTCAAGTTTCGGAACCCTTAAAACATTGAGAGGTTGCTAAGACAATTTTTTTTGATTTAAGTATTCGTTTGCGAGATATTCAACTTTGTAGTTAATTTTTTTCTGTAAAACAGAGCGACCCCTCTAAAGTCTAAACGACTGGCTCGAAAAATCTGAAAATATTTGTGATGGTAGTCCATGTAGTAATGAGATATAACGGATCCGATAACACTGTTTGTTCAGGAGTTATAGAGGGTATTATGTGTGACTACGGAACCCTATTCTATGTGTGGCCCGACATACACTTGGCCGGTATTTTTTCTTTTATCTATACTACTATTATAAAGAGGAAAGATTAGTATTTTTGTGTGTATGTTTGTAATGAATAAACTCAAAAACTACTGTGCCGATTTTAAAAATTCTTTCTACATTGGAAAGCTACATTCACTCTGAGTAACATGGGCTACTTTTTATCCCGGTAATGTGTTCCCAAGGGAACCGGGAACGAGTAAACGAAATCACGCGGGCGGAGCAGCGGCGATCAGTTAGTGTTATGATAATTTAAATTACTGGATCTCCTATATCATAAGTATGTTTTACTTCGGTTCATATTTCAGTATAAAACCGTGTTAATAAAAAGGCGAAGCATCACTACGATCGTTGGTCTCTTGATGAGCTAGTAACTTGTAGGGTGGAACACCCATCATGTGCTATGACACCCCATTAACCCAGGACGGTCTGCGCTTGCTAACTTACTTCACTAATATGTTTTGAGACAACCTTAGTTGGGTAAGTATAATATTATTTATATACCATTACTTTACTTCATATGTCAGCGGAAGAATCCATCTATCTATTCGGAAAAAGTGTCTGAATTATATATCTCGATACAGACAAAACTAAGTATGACTTTTCGCTTTGTTTTCTTTTAGGCTGAGTTTCGCCAACAATTAATATTTTTAGCTCATATTATGCTCATGGTAAAATAAAATAATGTTGGCTTGACTAATAGAACGAAATTTTCTACATGAGTAGGTACGAAGCTGCAATTAATAAATAAAAGTGTGGTATTAAGCTTTTGTCCTCTTCACATTTCGTCCACGTCACGGTCACCAATTTAAGTATTAATAATATGACAAAACGTGACCCAGCTACAGACCGCCATCCATCACGACCGCACGTCAAGTGGTGGTCGTGCGATTAAAAAACTGTATTTAACCAATGTATGCCGCCTCTCCCATAGATAGGGAAAGTATTTCGGTATACAATCCACCGGTAAATGCTCCAGACAAGGGTGAGATTAAATATTAAATTGGCGGTTAGAAATTTGGGTTGAAAAGTAACGATCGTGAAGCCATGTGTATAAGCACATTATAGAAATCTAGTTAACAATTTAAACTTTAGAATACAAGGTAATATCTAGTAATAAAAAGTACCTATTTAAAATAATTAAAGTAGGTCTTTACTGAAATATTCAACAAATAACATAAACATGAGATGACGAAGTTGGTTGAAGTCACGTCGTGTGCCAACGCGATAACGCGACTAATGATTGATATACTCATGCGTCTCTGTTCAAACTAATGACAGGGTGAAGGGTGTTGACTTTCAAGTTATTAATTAATATTGCTATTATTTAGGCGCTGATGAGAACATGTTTTCCGTCAAACGCTGACCTACTACTGCGACAAATAAAAGAAGTTATTAAATTTTTAATTGAAAGAAAGAAAGAAAATACGTTTAATCTCTACACAGATACTGAGAATACAAAGTAAATAAAACAAGCAAAAAAATAATTTATAAAAGTGGATTTGTGAAGATGAGAACCCATGAACCGCGCCAGTGCAACCACCTGATCTGTGCAAAAATTAGGTCGACTCTCAGTTTGATGCTGTTGGACAGGCGCTGATTTACAAATTGGTTTATCAAAGTACAGTTTTATGAGATCTTGGTATGTATATAGGATCTTGGTACAAAAATTGAAAAGCAAAGATTAAAATACATTGCATTCCATAGAACATTTAATAGGTACAATTGAACAACTTCATAACCAAGTTGTGATGAAAATTACTCCAACTTCTCCCACGTCAGAAAGAATTCACCAACGAACGATCTGATCAAGTACTTTTCACAAACTTTTTAATTTCCGAAAAGTATTTGTCGTAAAAGCCTACAATAAGAAGTTTTTTTTATTAAAGTAATTGTTGACGAGAAGTATGTTCAGAATTCATAAAATATACGAACTTGAAGGAAAGTTATGAGGTCTCAACATGATTAAATGCAATTTCTTTACGAAGTATGCTATCCACTTGTAGGTGAAACTTTTGCTTTAGATGACCGGATTCTTGTGACTCACAATATAAGATAGGTATAATATTTCATAAAGTGTTGCATACTCCTCGGTTATTACATTTTCACCTGATGTTTATACTTAAAAAAAACCGTCCAGGTGCGAGTCGGGCTCGCACACGAAGGGTTCGTAGCGTTGTCTAGCTGGGCTGGGAGCCCTCTTAAATATTTATTTTATTATGTTTTTTAGTGTTTGTTGCTAAGTATAGCGGCAACATAAATTAATACGTCATCTATGAAAAATTCCTACCTGCGGGAACGGTTCACTCTGATGCGCGCATCAGATGAATCGTGCGGGCCTCACCTCTCGCCTCAACTGTCCTTCCCATAAAACCGATTTCTTTTCCTACTCTTTTTCTGCTCATGTTGTTCGGCTGTGGAACGCTCTTCCGGACGATATAAGGAACTGCAAAACTGTTTATGTCTTCAAGAAGAAAGTGAAGGAACACTATCTCGCTTCCCTTCCTTAACTATTTGTATGTTAATGTGTACTTATGTATTTGTGTATTTATGTAGTTATAGTGTTTGTAAGTTTATTAACCTTAAGTTTACAACCGTACCAACCTGCAGACACACCACCACCTGATTGAACTCACTTCTCCTGTCCTAGGCCCATTGGAAGAGATCTCTTTAGAGATAAGTGGAGCCTTTGTATACATGTATATAATACTTCCATTCACAATATTGTTTATACTGTGTGTACATAAATGAATAAATAAATAAATAAAAATTCAACTGTCTAACTATCACGGTTCATGAGATACAGTCCAGTGACAGACGGACGGACAGCGGAATTTTACCTTTTGGGTATGGGACCCTAAAAATGACTTTATTATCATTTTTAAGTTAGATGATTTTTATTATAAAAATGTTTATAACCATTTTTTAACGATAACAGTAAAGTATCGTTAGTTCATAAGCTGTAAATAGATAGGTATTGTTACGAGCCGGGGTTCTACGGAATTGAAAATGCCGATCAAACTACCACAAAACACTTTATTTATTACAACACTAATTTACACTTCACTATAAGCTTCACTGAACACTTTAAATCGCACTTGAACTCGAAGGTATAACTCGTATTATCGCTCTGGAAATACTGATGATCCGCCACCGAAGTGCTCCGCCTTTATAGTGCGGTCATTACTCTAGATTACTCTGGAATTTTCACGGAAGAAATATCGCGAACATTCCACACCTTCGAGATGCTTCTAGATAACACGTTACATAGAAGTACCTTGACAGAACATTCCCGAAAGACGTTACGTAGTAGTACTGCGATTTGCTACTAGATGGCGCTGAGTTTGGTAGTCTTATTACTCGCTACGAGATGGCGTTACACTGCCCTCTCCTAAGACATGCTCGTCCCCGCATTGTCAGGCCCATAATATCGCGCCAATCGATCCACATGAACTATCTTTGGCGCACTTCTTGGACTCTTCCGTATTCGGTAAGTGACATCGTTAATCTTGGTCACAACTCGGTATGGTCCATCCCATTTAGCTTGCAGCTTAGGAGACTTCCCTTTACTGCGGACTGGGTTATGTAACCACACTAACGAACCTTCATCGAAGCTCTTATTGTTTGTCTTTCGGTCGTAACGGGTCTTCATCTTTTCAGACATTTGTTGACCTGATTGTCTGACATGCTCATAAATGTCATTCATCCTGCTGCGCAAGTCATTCGCATAATCGGTGATATTGCGTGGAGCGTCAGGTGGTATACCGGTTATTAAGTCGGCAGGCAACCGTAATTCTCTTCCAAAGTTCGCATAAGCTGGTGTCACTGACGTGCTTTCATGAACCGCACTTCGGTAAGACAAAAGGAACGGTTGGATGTGCTTGTCCCAATCTTTTTGCCAATGTCTGATTAAATCGCTCCACCATTCCATCTGACTGCGGGTGGTAAGAGGTCGTTCTGGTTTTGTGAGTACCCATGACCCGACACATTTCCTGGAACACCTGAGATTCAAAATTTCTTCCTTGATCGCTATGGATTTCTAGAGGCACCCCGAAACGACAGAAGACTTCGTGAACTAATTTATCTGCGACCGTAGTAGCTTCTTGATTAGGTATAGCGAAGACTTCTGGCCACTTCGTGAAATAATCCATCACAACCATGAAGTACTTGTTTCCGCTTTCACTTTCAGGAAACGGTCCCGCAACATCTAGGGCTATCCTTTCCCATGGTGCCCCAACGTTATACAGTTTCAGTGCACCTCTGCTCCGTGTATGAGGTCCTTTCACAGCAGCACAACTCGTACATTTGCGACACCAGTCCTCAACGTCGTCGCGATAGTGGATCCAGTAAAACCGCTCACGTATCTTCAACAGAGTCCTTTTTACTCCCATATGGCCCCCTGAACATCCATTATGGTAGAGCTGTAGCACATCTGGGACCTTAACTTTAGGGACGACCATTTGCAAATGGCAGCTGTCTCCTCGAGCATTTTCCCATTTGCGGCACAAGACTCCATCCTGAATAACTAAACTGTTCCATTGCGCCCAATAACTTTTTGTGATTGAACTCATTGAAGCGACGTCACTCCACATGGGTTTAGGAGCACTTGCTTCAATCCACTCAAATATTGGCTTGATGTCCGCGTCGTCCTGTTGAGCATGTTGTAGGATTTCTTTCCATTCGTCGCTCAGATCCGTTTTAAGCATCTTCACAGGTATAGCTACCTTTATCTCCTGTTTGGCACAGTGCTTACGGTCTTCAGGGCAAGGTCTTCTTGACAATGCGTCTGCGTTGCCATGGAATCTGCCATCCTGGGTTTGTGAGATCCAAAACCCTTGGGGCTCTTCTAACATCAGCCGGCACCCGCCACGCAGACCTGGCTATTATTCGTTTTCCCTGCTGTTGCTGGGCGGTGACGTTAGCCACCCTATCTTCTTGGGAACGACTTTCTTCTCTTTCAGCAGTCCGCTTTGGGCAACTGGATCGAAGGTGGCCCCTCTCACCACATGTGTAGCACCTAGGGCTATACCTCGTGAAACGGTCGCGAGCCGGTGATGCTACAACTTCCCTGATGCGGTGAGATCGATGATCTTTCCGTACGGCTTCGACCTCCAAAGCATGAGCCAAGGCGTCTTTGAGAGTCTCATGGTGCCCGAGCCTCACAGCAGCCCTGACTTCCAGGTCGTGGATGCCGTCGATGAATGCTTGCACCAGATTCCCATTGATGAGCGCAGGTACCGACTGGTATGCTTTCCGTACCAGCTTCTCTACTTCCAGGGCCCACTGTTGCAAGTTTTCGCCAGTGCGCTGGACACGATCCTTCAGCTGCGCACGATACACGTGTTCCAGGTGAGCGTCACCGTATCTGGCTTCCAAGGCTTCTAGTAGCTGCTCGTAGGATACATCGTCTCCGAGAGCTTCTAGGATGGTTAACGCCTTGTCTCGCAGACCCAATGTAAGCGCAGTCATGGCCTGGGCTTTGCTCCACCCGTTTGCCTTCTTAACGGCCTCAAACTGCTTTTTATAGGCCGACCATGATGATGTCCCATCGAATGGAGGTACTTTAAATCCACGTGCTGAAGGCACAGCAGGTAAGGAAGTCGCATTCCCATTTCCAGCTTTCAGATTTCCCAGCTCTTTCCTCACATATTCTGTAATCTGGGTTTTTACATCTTCTATCCGTGTTTCGGCTTCCGTGATGCGGTTCTCAACATGATGAACTTGATCCTTCATCACATTCATCTCCTTGCCAAAAGTCGCTCGAAGATCTTTCATGAGGAGCGTCTGTTCCTCCTGGCGGCGTGCCTGCTCCTCTTTGTCACGCAGCAGCTGTTCTTCCAACCGGTGGGCCTGCTCCTCCTGGCGGCGTGCCTGCTCCTCCTTGTCACGCAGCAGCTGTTCTTCCAACCGGCGGGCCTGCTCCTCCTGGCGGTGGGCTTGCTCCTGTAGCATCGCCATCAGCGCAGCAAAGTCTGGAGGTGCTGGCGCTGGAGATACCGTGGACGGGCCAACTTCCACCGTTGGCTGCTGCTGACCACCCAACCTCTGGCGTATTACCTCCGAAGCGCCTGCTGTCCAACTCCTGCTGGCGCTGACCCCTGGTACGGACGCCCTCTGTGTCTTCTTTTGGTAACACCGGCATTGTTCAAATCCCACTTCTGACACCAATTGTTACGAGCCGGGGTTCTACGGAATTGAAAATGCCGATCAAACTACCACAAAACACTTTATTTATTACAACACTAATTTACACTTCACTATAAGCTTCACTGAACACTTTAAATCGCACTTGAACTCGCAGGTATAACTCGTATTATCGCTCTGGAAATACTGATGATCCGCCACCGAAGTGCTCCGCCTTTATAGTGCGGTCATTACTCTAGATTACTCTGGAATTTTCACGGAAGAAATATCGCGAACATTCCACACCTTCGAGATGCTTCTAGATAACACGTTACATAGAAGTACCTTGACAGAACATTCCCGAAAGACGTTACGTAGTAGTACTGCGATTTGCTACTAGATGGCGCTGAGTTTGGTAGTCTTATTACTCGCTACGAGATGGCGTTACAGTATCTAGTTATGAATATAAATAAATAAATAAAATTTTTGGACATTCTCACACAACGTCGTCTAGCCCAAACTAAGCTATAAGCTTGTGTTATGGGATCTAGACAACTGATAAACATACTTATATATTTCTAAATACATACATAATATACATAGAAAATACCCAAACTCCGAAACAAACATTTGTGGATCACACACATATACTATTTAAATTCATATTTTATAGCTACATCACATTTTTATTGTATACACTCAAATGCTGCCAATAGGACCTGAGTACTAGTTGGTCGAAATCACCACCGCACATCACGCTAGCAGATAATTTTGTGTGATGTGTGATGTAACTTAATGATTACCTCATAACGATTACAATCTAACCTTGAGGCTAATAAGTAATTTAAATATAACTTAATTTGCTAAAAACTTGTAATGTAAATAATGTGTCCATTGGCACTTTTCTTATATTCTCTATTATAATGGAAATACACTTAGTTTTTGTGTTCTTCAAGTGTAGTAGCACTCACTGCACTCCATAAAACTAATTTCACTAAACTAACTCAAAAGCAGCTAGCAGATAAATAATGAAAATAAAATAAATGGTTTTACCGGAGAATCAAATACCTATAAACAAGGACATCTTGTTTTAATAGGCTTGTTTTTAACTCAGCATCCCAATTCCCAAGGCTGCAGCCACCCCTACGGCTATTGCCAGGTGCCCCAGGTTACACGGAAGAATTCCTACTACTAAGTATGCGATACCCACAGTAAAAACCTACGTTCCTCTAATAACCGCCTCCTTTACAATTCTGCCCTTGTTGATTCCTCATTTTTTGTCCAAGCTATTATCCTTTGGAATGTACTTTCTTCCGAGGTCAGGTTATGCAATACCCGTCCTACATTCAAGAAAAAAGTCCGCCAGATATACATCATTGTATTTATAATGTATATTTCATTTACATACATAGTGTTGTATTTATTTGTACCATTGTCGATCTCACTCTCCTAATAACAATTAGAACCTACCAGAGCATTATTCCTGTATCACCTCAAGGTTGACTGGCAGAAAATGCCTAAAAGCATTAAGTCCGCCATTGTACGCGTTTGTGCATGAATTTTAAATAAATTCCCTGTACATTGATGGAAATTACTCTTCTCATTCCTGTCATAGCAGACTTGCTACTTTAATGTTTGGTAGTGATCTCGATCAAGTACACGATATTATTTAAACTAAGGTAATTTACAGAATGTATTAGCAACGACTCGGTTAACAACTTCATATGTTACTCGTGTCAACGTCATGTTTATGGCACCAACGTTAACATTCACTATAGTTTCTCTATCATGCCACTACAATAGAAAGTGTAGCCTGAAATCAGTTTTATATCCTTTATGAATGCGACAGATAAGGGGTGAAAAACAGCTCCTAATTTACACTGTTTATATAAATAAACAGTAAAAATTAGTAGTTAAACTTTGTAATGGTAAGTAAGTAAACGAGGCATTCTCAAGACTGCTAGCGTGATGTATACACATTCATACTTAAAAGCAATATGTTCTGGCTTCATATTTTGCTGTTCTCTCTGAGACAGTCTTGAGAATGCCTCGTTTAGAGGTGAAACAATTGTCGACGTTTTATTGTCTTTTGTTTTTGCGAAAATAATGCTATTAAATTTTGAAAAGTTTTAACATCTTACTTACCATTACTTTGTCATGGATTTTCGCCAGGTAACGCCTGTTTCTATCCAATATTTTAGCTAAACTTTATTACTATTTATAAACTAAATTGAGTTCCACAATAGTTTGTTGGAAAAGTTTTGATTTATGCAAAACCACAGTGTGAATTATACGATTATTCATTCGAAGGTTTGTTTTGACAGTGTAGACGTTTATTGATATCCAAGACCACCCTTTCAAAATCGTGTAAAACATCAATTAAAACATTCCTTTTTACGGAGATCGTACGATTCGAATTTAATGGATTTTTTTTTAATTATACGCTTTATTTGAATCTGCATTAGTTCAAGAAAATGCTTTGACAAACTGGGCTAGTAAGGCCATATCTGAAGATTTTGAATTTGCAAAGTTAAATTTGAATTTGTAACGACAAATAACGTCAAACATATTTTCCCTATAGGTATTCTTTAAGCGGCTAAGCATACCTAAGCTCATAAGAACTTGAGGTCAAGTTCAAAATTATTCTATTTACAAAAGGTCTTTTATTGACTGCAATATCCACTACGACGTCTTTCACATGATGGTCAGATGTAATGGTGAGTTATGTAGAGTCTGGCTCATAACTACTGTCCAGCAGCGCATAAGTTTCGATACCGCAGCCTGCTGCGCTTACATCATTCACAGCTTGCTTAACAACCATACCTTGTTATACTGAATTTATTGCCGTTTAGTTGGTAATTTGTGGGTAATAAAATTCGAGATCAACTACATTTGGTGAGATTTAATGCATTGGCCACGTTTTTGACAAAGATAATTTTATCAAAAAAGATCAGACTTCAAATGGTTGGAATGGGAGCAAATTGTAATGTGGCCAAACGGAAAGTGCCAGTTGCTAATTTAAAAAAAAGGATTCACAAAATCGGATCACTCAGTCTATAGTTATGAGGTAACAAACATAAAAAAAATCTTACTTCCTTCATTTTTTGAAGTTGGTTTTGAATGCTCACTGATAGTTCAGTTCGATTCTCGTAAAAATAAGTAAAAAATATATTTTACGTTATTTTGTGTATGCTTTTAATATTATAAACTTACATATTGAGGTGTTGAGCCATAAAATCTTACAATTTCATTAAAACCTCCTTAAATAGTAACAAAAAAACTTCGTTATTTGGCTGTCAGTCAGCTTTTAAAAGCCCAACAAAGTTAAAACGAAGTAATTAAAAAAGAAAACACAAAATACTTGCAAAGTCGGAAGCTCGGCTCTCTTCACTTAAATTACTTGCGATTACACCGACAAAACGTTTTAATGAAACACGTTAAATCGCGCCAAGTGGCCGCCAGAGCGCGCTACACCGCGCCGCCCATACCCTCCACGTCTGCCATAGTTCGGCAACTTCACCACTTACTGCGGTAGGTGGTGGGTAGTTTTTCCTCAAATATCTTAGCCATAAGTAGAGTTGAAACTACTTCTGCGAAGTCCATTAAAGAGTATAAACTCACATCGCGGTGATTACAAATACCACCGATTTCGGCGACCGTTCCTACGTTTGATTAAAGCTTATTAATTGAAACCACGAGTTACAACTACATAACGTTTAACATGCAAAGTATCAAAATTAGCAGGTGTACACAATATGCCTTTTCTTAAAATAACTTGTCATTTAGATATATGCAATACTCTTTTTAAAAAGTATATTATTAATCTGTCATTATTTATAATTATATCTAACAAAATTTCCGTTATGTCCATGAAATTAGATTGAAATGTGAAATGAATTCCACGGTTATGTATGCTATTCTTGGAGACAAGACTAGTTAGTGTAGGTATTTGCTCTGTATAAATGTAAGCAGGGGAAACGCTGACGTCTGCGGTCCGCTGCATCGCTACGGAAACCGCGTCAATTAAGTTGGCCGCGATGACATATTAGCCTTTGTTCTCTCGCATCCCCATCCTATAACCCACCGGTATGTAATACAAATCGCTAGTTGTATATAAAATTTCATTCCAAATACGTAATCGCTGTTGTTACCTGCAGTTATTCGTGAGCTGGTACGCAATGGCAACATTCCATAGTCATCTAAATCTAATAGATACTCATTTAATATTAATTTCAATAAGTTTTCAAATATATAAAAGCGCCTATAAATATTCTAGAGAATAGCAGGAAAATTGTGATAGACGTAAAAATATGTCTTTCACACAAAGAAAGTTGGAGCCAATATTTTTTTTAATAATCCAGATTAGACAGGTATAAAGGCGAGAGATTAAAAAAATATAAAATTTTAATATCTGCTGTAGTCATCTGCCAGATGCTGACTGTACAATTAAATACCACTGAATCAATTCTAAATTAAATAGATCCACTGTGAAAATACAAAGTTTAGTGACCGTCAATGTCAAACAAAGAAGATGAAAAAAGTTTTTTCTTCCAATTCCATTTTCTTTCACAATTCCTCTTTTGCAGTCTCTAAAACTTTACAAAATAAGAGGTTTTCCAGAGAGTCTCAATTATCGATAAAGACGATATTAAAAATTCGTTTGTTTTGTTCTTAGCTTGCGCCTTGAAAGCGGTGTCCCCTTTTTTTCATTGTTTGCGTAAGAAAGGAAAACAGAAACGGCGGCAAACGATAATCAGAAATTTGAATTTCGCCCCCACAAGTCACTGACAAAATCATCCGATTTTGTGCGTCGTTTATCATAGCAATTAATTAGATGGACAAAAAATATTATCTCGATCTTACTGGATACTGTTTGTGTCAACAAACATTTCTTTGTGAAAACTTTTCGAGTTTACTTTATCTCAAAGTGCGCCAAGCCTCGTTACCAAGCTATCGATTGAGAATGAATAATAAGCGGATTCTATATACATAATTTCCATATCTCTATGATAGCCGTTCGGTGGTATGATGAAGGAACATGGTCTAAATTTATTCGTGAGCATTACAGTGTAACATGTACGAGGTAGTGCTTCCTTAATGTATTCATGTAATTCGCATAGCCGGCATCCCCTTTGACCGGCCACGCAACACCGCACTGGCTGCCTGGATAGAGTAATATAACGTGATGTTTTAAAACCATCCATCACATTTAATGTTCAAATGAAAAGAAAGCAATAAGCCTACCTGTTTCAACCGCGAAGGTTTTTAATTCAAAGACTTTTGATTTTCCGTAAATTGTATAGGTACATATAGCTTCTATGTTTTTTAAACACTACACTACACAACACGCCAGAATTTACTATACCTAAACCATCTTGGAAGTAAATAAGTACACTTGTTGCAAGTAGCTGCGATAAGCCCAAGTTTTATAAATGTTAATACAAAACAATGTTGGTTTTCTCAATTTCACCTTACGAAACTCTCTCGTTGGCTTAGAGCGAGTGGAAATTATCAATTGACTACACTCTAGTATTAAGCAGTGTAAATACAAAAGCAAGAGCTTAACGTCTATTCTGTGCGAGGTCAAATAAAGCCTCAAGTATCAGGCTACTTGAATGTAAAAACGTTGGGATGCGGCCGGGGCAAACGGCGAGCCTGACGCCAATTTACATTAAATGCGGCTTGCATCCACCAATAATAACTAACACTTGAAAGAGCTACAAACCTAGTATTTATTTTTGAGCTTATTTACTTTTTGGGAACTACTATTTATTTATTAGGTATATAACATCCATTTATCTATTTACAATTATTTTCTAATAATCCTATATACATTACAATTCTACCTATGCATAAGTAACTAGTTACTCATAAAACCATTATGGAACTAACTTTCTATTTTTATAACACGATCTATGTGAACTTGTGAAGTTGTAATATCTTAATTTCAGGTTACACTGAAGTCATGCTATAAATATAATAAGAATAATAGAAAACCCGAAGTAAATAACGTATCTATATTACTTATTAAGAACAAAATTGATGCAAAACAGTGTACAACCAAAAAATATAAATTACACAAATAGACTGTTATGTGATTCAATCACGGGAGTATCTTGGTTATGGACGACCCTCAGATCACAACCCGCATACTAAATTATTAGCCCTTAGTTATTTATGCATCATGGACTAACATCTTAATAGCGAGCGAGAATTATGTCCACCCTAAAATAATATTTTGTGTAAATGTTTGAAAGTAAACAAGCGGCGTGGAACCAGTTGTTTTACAGTCACAATTTGTCGTAACTTAGTACGCTGCTTCGCATTTTGTGGTGGTACAATGTCGGAATGAGTTTATAATAAAGGTTTAATTTTCAATTTACATCTAACCGCAACGTGATGAAATGTTATCAAAAGCTTACCTTTGGATGTGCTCTCCGGGGGAAGGCCACTTTGGGGTCAATCTGAAATTGAAAACAGAATATTCTAATGTAATTCAATTCAAAGGAAACGTGTACAACTTTGGTCCATTTAGTTTTAATTTATAAACATGGGAGATTCTAAATTAAAAAGAGCAGTACGAAATGTCCGACTTTACTCGTCATGAACCACACGTCCGTTCGGGAATCGGGTACGATAAATTCGCATCGTCTCTGCGGGTGCAACGTCCAGTCCTAAAATCCAGGCTGCAAAAAAGCCATTGGACTGAAAATCCTACGCCGTGGTCCTGTCACTCGATTTCGCCTCTCGTCTTTTTCATGTAACCGAGCTCTACTATTTCATACGTAGCACTGTTTAAGCCCTCAGATTTTCTCCCGGCAGTGAGCGGTCGCTGCAACTCTTTTTGCTCGTATCTCAACGTACCGTTGACCGCTATAAACGCAAAATATAAACCCAAAGACTACCTTTGACATTTCAGATGTAAAACGTTTCATTTCCACTTGTGCTAACTGCGTTTTATCAAATGTTTCTATATTTAAATCAAATGCAATATTACTTTTTAGAGATTTACTTTGAAGTGGGTGACTTAAGTGTGAAAATTGTTTCAACAAATATGGATCTACAGAGACCGGACGGTATGTCTTTGCTACTGTGAACGGTCAGTCGGACAGTCGGCAATGACGCGGAGGATTTTATAAACGATATTTTGTAATGTAAATATTTTTAGTGTATAATTATCTACAGATGTTATAGCTTTTTTGTACAAATTAGGGAAGTTGGAAATTCTGTGACCTACTCGTAGTACCTCCAAGTTTCGACCTCATCTCTAAAGTGGACCTCTTTTTTATGATCGCTTGGACCTAGAAATTTAAATATATATCAAAATAGTGCGCGTAGGAGCTCTTTTTTGGGAAATTCAGTTTATCAGTGTCAACACTTTCGTTCGCTATGATTTTATGCTGAAATGGTTGTTATCATATTTCATAAAAGTGTCATGTATAAGTGTTCAAGTTTAAACAACTCATATTTATAATTCAATTCAAAGTAATTTTATTGCGGTTCTTGTCATAGAAAACTAATTGAAATTATTTATCTACCTTATAGATAGGTACTAGTTTGTGGAATCTTTAATATTGGTACGTATTTTCCTATTTTATTATAATCAGCAAACCAATATCTCTTTTCCTTTGCAAGAACTATTATATCTAATAGTAAAAACATGTGAAAAGTAAAAATTCGTTCAGTAGATTTTCAATATGACGCAAGTAAGTACATAGACACACAGGCGCAGCGTAGATATTTGTTTTATAAAATTTACTGAAATGCACAATAGACGAACCCAGTAGGCAAACCACGTCTTCGTAATTACGAAGCAAAAGTATGAGAGAATAATTTAAAACATTTCACCCGAGAGGACTGCATTATTACAATATCGGGGAAACCGCTTTACAGCGTCATTCATACATTCTTAATTATTTAATTATCTTTTGAGTGAGCTACGAAGCACCAATTTAGCATTACTTATTTCAGTTCATTAAAATGGATATTCAACCCGCGAATAATAATTTTAATGAAAATATAAATTGGAACCATAATAAAGAACGACGCAACCAATGTGAGCTTATCACAACAATATCAGTGCCCACACGAAAGAGACGTAAAATGTTGTGGGAAGGCATTTAACCACCTCACGCAAGCAATTTTGTAAACGTTGTAAAATGACCACGAAAGTATACAGAGCTAGCAGAAAAATAATAAAATCGCAGATGGTGGCGCTAAAGCGATTAAGCGGGTCGATGATAAATTTTAACGAGTTATTTTAATGGAGGCGATCGCAGTCAGTGGCTAGCCGGCGGCAGCCGGCGTCGATAGAAAAATAAAACCAAACTCGCCAAAAAGACTGTTTAATACGTGACCCCGTGATTTTTTTATTGTTTCGTAAACGTTTAACGATAATTACATTTTGAAACGACACCTTTTGTACATCCGAAATGCCATTTTCTTTGTAATTGACTTTAAAAACGCGGTATCTATAATAGCATTTGGTAGTCTTACCTTCTTACGTAGAACAGACACAAGAAACATCCCATCAAAAAAGGGTACTGCTACCATAAAAAATATATTATCTACTTTATTACGATACGCTGATTCGAATTCTTTAAACTAAACAACCATAACTTTACAATTTTAAATCAAAGTACCTACCTATCAAATATCTATAAGTACCTACGTTGTGCTATTTCTTATTCTGTGATATTAGCCCTAATAGCTAAACACTACTTAAAAATCATAAATTGTACCTATATTATAAATGTGAAAGTTTGGATATTTTTTGACTCATCCATCACCCTCTAACCACTAGACAAATTGAGCAGCTATTCGATATTAGTACAAGTAACTGATAAAGTGATAATTTCCATCCCAGTGAGTAAATAAAATAATAATAAATAATAAAACGTCGGATTTGACAAACACGTCAGGGAATAACTGTTCCAATTTTTTTTAAAGTTAAATTATCCTGCGCCAAATGACATAAACATCGATACAAATGTGACATTTTGATATGGAGCCATTTGCGTGATTACAATCAGTGGCGCACCCTTCAACTTCCGAAACTGGCTTCAACCTCCCCCTACCTAACTTCCTTTGCGATAAAGATTGACATCACCGACCTTAACTTTCGAATTATCCTAACCGCAAAATCATAAAATAGACTAAAGTGTGCTTTACTCAATACAATATAGAACACAAATTCATTGTTAAACAAATAATAAATTTCAGTGTGTCATCGCAAGAAAAGATTGTAGGCGAAAGCACATTAGTGGGATATTACTACTGGTAGCAAAAGAGCATGTTCACTTTATGTACTCACTATGACGGCATCGACGCTAAGTCGATTACGTTAAATTTTATATCAAGTAAACACTTTTACCGGCGTGTCGTGTATTTTGAAGTCATTGCGCTAACGTGAATCAACTAATAAAAGGTTCATTGTCGGGGTACACTGTTTACTTTATAACCTAGAGTTAGTGTACAAGAAATTTACTCAGCTTGTAATCTATTGTTTCAAAATTCATACCTATCACTTTCAAGTTAACGTTACATCATTGTACTATAAAAATTAGAGCTTAGGGCTCTAGGCTTCGAAGAGACGAATTTGACCTACTAAGAGCTTACATGATTGGAAAGTATAAAGTCCAAGTCAATACAATCGATCAACATAAATCTTTAAGCGTAAGGCTGTTAATAAAATCAAATGCATCTCAGGCTTGATAAATGCCAACTATTTATAACGCAAAATTTATTTAACGTAATTTGTAATATTCTAATAATTAACAAACAAATATCACACGTCATGGTTAAGCTAAGAACAAGAAAATTTAATGACGTGCACTGAGAGCAAGCGGTAACTGAATTTATTTACGTACAGACGACATGTAAGTGTCGCGTCGCCTCGAGCGGCAACGTTAAGTGGGGACCGCATCATTTGCTGTTCAGTCACTAACGCGTACTCTAACTCCTCCTAATTGGAACGAATTTGGCTGCAGGTGCAATACTCGACTTGGCTCAAGATTAGGAGCAAGCTATTGCTAGTATATACTGTTAGTACTGTTTCTCCTTGAAATATTCGATGTGCAACGTGCGACTTGCGGCTCACAACGCGCTAGCTCTCAAGACGCCATCATCTACATATACCACCAACCTGAATTAAATTAAGAACAATATTTACTCTCGCAGTCAAGATAAATTTAATGATATTGCACACTTAAGCTAGACTTAATGTTTAGTGACAACTTATGTACCCACATGGTGAACACAAGTTTCCGAAAACACTATTGCAAAGACGTACACCATTTGGTATTAGAATAGACTGCCAAGGTAAGGGTAGTACGAGACAGTCTTATATTTATGCTGGGTTTGTTTTAAAAACTGCATCGAATTACTACTAAAGTGTCAATTATTAACATTCAGCGTTTGGTTAGACAAGCTGTAATGAAACCAGAATAGGGCGGGGCTCGACAAACGTCATTACTAGGGCACGCATAAATATGCAAGGCAGGTAACGTACATTTTCATGCGACGTCGCAAGAATTTTATCGCTCGTTTAATTCTGTGAGAAAAAAATAGGATTCTTTTACATGTAACAGGAGATAGGCGTCCGCGTGGGAACTGTCAGGTTGCCCTCTTCGACCACATCTAAGTGCAGCTGAAATATATTTTATCCACTTTCGCAGATATTACTTTCTCTTAAACATCGTCGTCCGAAACGAGGACGGTGAGAGACGAGATACGTAATCTTATCCGTCAGAGGCGCCTTATTTGTTAGGCGCTAATGTGGGTGCTTTTTGTTGTAAGACGTGCGCCTATTAACGTGTGTTTTATTCATCTACCCTTTTCCTTCACTGTTTGTTACACGTCGGCTACAATTGCTAGGGACCTTAACGACATAGTTCTCTTTTCTTAATGCTCTTGTTAATTTTGTTTACATTTGTTTAAGTGTTACCGTACTTTATTTACTTTATTTTGTCATAACATTTGATGAATAAAGGAAAATAGGTACATATTTATCTATAAGTATTACTATTTAAAGAGGAAAGATTTTGATATTTTTTATTTGTTTGCATTTGGCTCCGTAACTACTTAACCGTCTTTGAAAATTGTTTCACTAATATTTAACTCCATTATTGCTGAAAAAAATATTTTTGGACATTCTCACACCACGTCATTTAGCCCAAACTAAGTTATTAGCTTGTGCTATGAGATCTAGACTGATAAACATACTTATATACTTCAAAATCATCATCATTCACCGAGCCTTTTCCCAACTAAGTTGGGGTCGGCTTTCCAGTCTAACTGCGATTCGGCTGAACTTCGATATTTTCTTCGATATCTTCCGTGAAGCGACTGCCATCTGACCTCCACAACCCATGGGCGATATCGAAGTTCTGTAGTTAGACCGGTCGGATTTTCGATTTAGGGCTCAAACTACCCCTAACGACTGCTATAGATGTTCGTAAGACAACCGGGACCGACGGCTTAACGTGCTCTCCGAGGCACGGAGGGGTCTCAATGTCTTAAGAAATGGTCACCCATCCTAAGACCGGCCTGAGTCGATGATGCTTAACCTTTGCAATGTGTTAACATTATCGGTTACCACTAGACCACGAGCCCCTATATACTTCAAAATACATACATAATATTATACATAGAAAACACCCAAACTCCGAAACAAACATTTGTGGATGACACAAATATTTGATTCGACCCGGAAATCGAACCCGAGACTCCGGAGTCGAAAGCCGATGCACTACCGACCACGCCACCGAAGCAGTCAAAACGTTTTACTGTCTATTGATACTATGTAGAATTTGCTTTACATATTGGACAAAATACTTTCTTCTGGTTTTTATATAATTTTTCTAACCGGTTGATGAAATACTTACATAGGCAAATTTTTATCCCATTAATTGTTGCCACGGGAATTGGGAACGAAAAAATAGCTCTTATACAATCATAATAATCACGCCTCATCCCCGTGGAGGTAACCAAATATAACCTATAATATTCAATAAACAATACCTATATAAGAGGCTTAAATTGTACAACTTGCATTGGCATACTATGTAAAGTTTAAGCTTATCTAGCAACTCGGCCTTTGCAAAAGCCCGAGTATTAGCACAATGTGGCCGGGCGGTCTCGTGAGACAAAGATTACGCACTCACCCCGACCGCCACTGATAACGATAGCTATTGCTGGATGCGATGCACGCTTTGTGAAGTGAAATTGAGATAGACATAGAAATACACCGGGCATGAACACCGACTCAATGTCACTACGGCACACGAGTATGAACTCGTCAATATTAAAGGGCCATATTTCCTCTGACATTTAGAAAATCGTTATCTTTTTTACTTCCTAATAGAAAATAATACAGTCAACTAACAAATTAGAAACTATAGAAAGATTTTCTTAAGGAAGTGACTCAAGTTCCTACCTTGCCTACGTAACCTAAATTCAATCTAAATGTATCTATTTTAGAAATCCATTGATTGTATAAATATCAAAGCAGATTTACAACTGTCCAGTTTGTCATCTTGAAACAGAACTGTATAAATCCAAGAACTCGATCACGTCAAGTACTGAGACCAGCAGTTCTCTAATCCTGTTTGTTGATTGATCAATGACCTATCTAGTTTCCAAACAATCTACGTCGGCTAGTCCGGCAGACATCCGGTGTAGATATTTGCAGTCAAAACAGACTTAGGTTGCTTGCTACTGACTGCACTCTGCGCATGTCACTCTATCTCTGTATTATTTATTAACTCCAACGAGCTTCCGATGTTACTTTATTCCATTGTGCAACTATCCACGGTTCCCGATGTCCGAACTTGGAAGTTCTCAACTGACATGACTAGGAGAAACTTTTCGAGCATAGAATGAATGCCTGTCAGCTGAACGTAAACATGCAAGCAAAATACTTGGTATATATATTTACTCTGTAGATTACGTAAAGACGATGCAATTGAATGCATTTTACGAGACTTGTGGTTCAAAAATGTAACATGAATATAGTTTGTAACATGACTATAGTTGACTGACTCGGTGGCGTGGTCGGTACGGCATCCGCTTTCGATGCCGGAGTCTCGGGTTCGATTCCCAGTCGAGACAAACTTTATGTGATGACATTTTTTTTGTAAATATGTATGTACAGTCGACCTCAAAAGTTGCTGAACACATTCAAACTTCCAAAACATCTGAACACTAAAAATTTCATAAGTCAGTGACGCAACACGAGAACAAAATAAACTCAACATACAAATGTCCATAAAACGCTGAACACTAGTATTCGAAAAGTAGCTGAACACTAGTATTCCAAAAGTAGCTGAACATCATTAACATCATAAGTAGATTAACAAATCATATTTTCAATGTTGTTGCCTGTTAATCTAATTTTGGTGTTCTTGATGTTACACGAATTTTGGTCTTTTGACATGTAGGATAATTTGAGAAAAGTTTTAAAGCTAATATTAAATCCGCTGCCCTGGGCCGCGGCCGCACCTACGTCCATTGCCGGGTGCCTCCGGTAGACACTGAGAGAATTCCCTGTAGCACCCGGCGGACCTTGGCTACCTGCGTGACCACTGCGTGGTGGTCGGGTGTTACCCCGCATCTTTGGGTATCGTAACAATGTTGGGAGCCGGGACAATTAATGTCATAGGGCACTCATGTAAATAAAGGCTTGCTGTCCACCTGTTACTTGGTCTACCTACATTAGCTTACTTAAATCTGTAAGCCTTTGCAATAATACATTACTTATTAATAAATTATCTACCACTACTGTGGATAATCGAGATTTAACTGAATTAAACAGAGGGTATTTTAAAGTTTATAGCACCTCCCTAACTTTAGGAACGTTGATCTTGTTTCCTATAACAGGAAACTACTGTGTTAATCCGATCGCTCAGAGCCACAGGGTAGATTACAGCAAGGTAAAAATAGTTTTTGAAAAATAGTTTGCAGTAGATGTTCTTAATACCCTTGAAATAAAATATATCAATTCAAAATTATGATACCGTTATTAAAAAATGTAACTATGAAAATAAATGCGGATATTTTTGCAATAAAACGCTCTAAAATAATACACCTATAAAAGAACAAATTCCTGAAAGTCAGTCACAGGTAGAGTCCGTAGCATTTGAAGGTAATACTGGTGAAGTCGGCAATGTTATTTGGCGACCCGGTGCAAGTAAAGGACTCTATATTAAGCATTCCTGTCCCCCCAATCTCTTCAGGTGGGCGGGCGGTACCTACGTGAAATCTACTTCAACTTATTATTTCGGGGCCGCATGTGTAACGTTTTTTTTTTTTTTTTTTCAAACCTACGCCTCTAATATACATTTACATATGTATAATAAACCTTAATCCCTTTATTAAATTCTGCAGAATGTTCCTTACCACATATTTTTCTTTTTATCTTTCATTTAAAAGCTAACTTTTAAAAATGTAGAATTTTAACGGCGCAGTAGTTTACGGTCGGTTGTTATCTTCCAGTAAATAAAAGCTTGGTTTTAAAAGTGCTTTTATATCGTCCATCATTAATGAACTCGTTATATCGCTAATTGTTGCCACAATCGAGCCCGGACGTGACATTAAAGCGACATCAAAAATGTATGTACACTATTTAAAGATTCCCATTTCGCGGTGGTCGCGTGCAACCGATTTACGAAAGCGACTGGCCCCGTGCCCATTAAAGCAGATTACGGACAAAAAATCAACGTGAACTTGGTGTTATGAGTTAATTTTGTAAGAATAATGCGGGCGTTGTTTTAGCATTGCCCTTTATTTGATGTTCTGGTTGTTCTGCTAATTTAAAAAGGTAATCCGACGTTAAACAAGCTGAGGCTACATTGTATAGTAGTTGTACACAAATGTGTGTTCTCGATGTTGTTCTAACGTAATCGTCGGACGATAAAAATCACTTAGCGAGCAGTCTCTAGACGTTACCGCTAACTACTAACTACGTGGAACATAACTGGAACGTTTATGTTAAACAAAACTCTTGTTATACTTATTTGCAAATTAACGTTAGCTTGAGGAATATTTTTAGCGCTAAGCACGACCGTTTTCAAAAAGAGATTTATGTAATGTCGATTTTATAATTTGCTTATTGATTACCTACCGGGATATAAGTACTGGTTCTTATTATTTTATGTTAAGTAAATAGGTTTATTCAGTAAACCACTGAATAAACCTAAAATGAACATAAAATAAAATATGGCTATTAATAAATACATAAAGGCGTGTACACACTGGCGCAATGTAACATGCAATGTACCACGCAATGATAGAATTTCCCATCCACATTGTCATAATGTATCACGTAATGCAACAGAATTCGCATAGTGGGTACGTCTTGCGCGCATAGCGCACGAACAGAACATTACAATGTGCGCGCCGAACGCCGCCATTTGTCGGTTTCAAAGGGGCGCGCATAGTGCACGCAGGGCCAATGTGGACTGCAGAACGCGCACTAACGTAAATATCTTCAGTAATTAATCACTATAGTATTGATTTGTCGCTGTTTGTTACCAGTGACAATAGAATGCATAATCACTTTTGTTGCCCGCTCACCAAGTACCTACTCAGCTGTCAGTCGCTACAGAATATTTAAAATGCTATTATATAAAAAGTAGCGTACTAAACGAGGAGCAATGTGATTCATGTGAGAAATCACATGATTTATAACCTGCTATTGTGCTTTCATAACATTACCTACTTCGCGCATGTCGGGTACAGATAACAGTAGGTTCATGGTCGGTTCGTGCGCGCGTTGGAACCGCTACATCTACACTGATGAAATGCTTATTTCATGTTACATTGCATGTTACGTTGCGTACACACCTTTACAATAGTGACACCCAAGTTTTCGTCTAGTCACAAACTAAGTAGAGGTTATAAATACACAAAAAACTATTTTCCAAATGTCAGTGGAATGATCCGCTGACATTTGAAAAAAGATTACAAATCAAATAAACAAATGAGACGTTGATACAACATTCCTCCTAGTTTTGTGTATATTGTATAATATTATAATTTGTTTAACTTTTATTTAATACAACAGTTAGGTATGTACCAATATACCAATATTTATCTTGGCACACAGATAAACTTGTACAATATTAACTTTACCTTCACCTCAACAAAATTATAAAAAGGTATTGTCACAAAATATCGAAAGCAGTGAGAAATTTCAAAAGCATTCTAACTCATTGTAACGTGGCATTTACTAGCAAAATGTACATATATCTTGACACGCGTGCGCTCCATATTTTAAAGGTGTCGATAGGAGAAAAAAAAGGAATGTCCCCGAGCGACGGTACTAGCACGCCTGGTCTAAACGTGTTTACAAGTTATGCAATAATTCAAATAGCGTAGTACAGCAAATTTATGCCCTACCGTTACATACTTGAATAGCTGCATTGGAAAGCATTTTATTTCCACGGACGGCGACTAGTATACCCTGGACGTATTTTCGAATTCAGGCAGAGACCGGTGAACGTGTTAGGTGGCAATATGAATTTATGATCATGGCGAATTAAATGCGTTTAAAGGCGAACGTGATTCAGTAGAATACGCATTGGAATTTAATTAAGGACGTTTTACATTTCACTGACCACTGTACTGGTATGTACGTCAGTCTATTTTGAATTTACTTTAACTGAGCCTTTATAGATTTTACTTTGATTGAATATTTCAAAATTAGAAGTCTCATTACTTCTTATAATATATTAGAGGGCCATCTCTGGTAAAAAATCACACTTTTTCATATTTATAAAAAGTTCATCGTTTCAATAAAGTTTAATAGTTTAATTTAAAGTTTGTTAGTAAGTACGGAGAAATCTTTGAAACCACTGAACCAAATTAGAATTTACTATTTGTTTTCCTTGTAATGTCTTCCCGGCAGAATTGGAGACGTGAAGAAAACTAATATACCCTTGCGGGTGGAGCAGCGGTCCTTAGTATTTAATTGTATTGGTATATTATTAATTAGTACAATTCTAAACAAAACACTGTAATATTAATTTGCATTCTCACTGTTTTATATATATTATCATCGTCACAAATAATATATACAAAGTATTATACCTACGAATAAATTTCAGTTACATTGTGTCTCATATTATATAAAATTCAGGTTCATGTTGTCTCATTAGCCTCACATCAGATTACATTTTAGAGCCATCAGTAAGGAACGCTACACGCAGATCTGACTGCGACAAAAGGAAACTAGGGGCTGCGTACAGAAATTTAATTGGTCTCTACTGGGTATGTTTCTTAAAAATATTCTTTACACGGAGTAATTCGTTAAGAATTTATTTAACAAATATCTAAATAGAATCCTACTCAGGTCAAAACTTTGTCCGATGAGCACGATATTTTTTTTCTGTTGCAGAATAATATTCATCTATAATAAATAAGTCTATCTGAAAAACTTACTTTGGGCTTACTGCAACGACAGCCCAAAAAAATTTTGTTTAACTTTACACTTTATATTATGTCAGTCATAACATAGTACTTATAAAACAAAGTCGCTTCGGTTACCTATGTATGCTTAGATCTTTAAAACTAGGCAACGGATTTTGATACGGTTTTCACTAATGGATAGAGGGTCTCGAGGAAGGTTTTTGTTTGTATTATTTGTCAAGCGAGCAAAGCCGCGGGCATCCGCTTGTCATAAATAATCATTTATTTAGTTTACTTACACATAAAATGTTTGTAACCATAATGTATTTTCGTAAAGACAGATGCCAGCAAAGATACTCAGTAGAAAAAAATACGAACCACTTTTATACTCATAATGGCTTGATAGGCCCTAACGGGCACTTAAAATGAAAAGTGTGTTCCATTTTAAACTTTATTCATTATACAAAAGTTCTTGTTAGTGTAACAGACATTTTACTTTCATATTTTGGTGGAAGTCTAAAACAATTAGGACAGTTTAATCGCTACCTCTTTAGGGCGGTCTGTTATTTTAATGAAACGGAGAACATTGTAATATAGTGTCTTGTGTGCTTGGCTTTATAATCCCGGCTGCTTGAAAATGTGGTTTTGTTACCCTTTTTCAGTTCAAAATCAGGATTATGCATTAATTAGCAATATTCAATTACTTTTAACAGTGCATACTTTATAAGTATTACTTACGTATTTTACACAAACATTTTAAAATAACGATGTAGTGTTGGTTCCATACGTGTTTCCGTAATTACTGCTACGTTACAAATTGCGTCATATTTTTAAATACACTGATATGAAACCATTAAATACCGAACATTTCCGTTGGAAGAGAAAAGTTGCCTACGAAAAATTTCGTGATTTATTTTTGTGGGATAATATCAAACACAATTAATACTAAATTAGAATAATGAATAATTTGTGGTTCTGATGGATTTCTTAGTACCTCAAGCCAAACTGAGTGCAAGTGAAAGCAAGGTAAGAGATTTTAGGAAACATAAAAGTACCACTGTAAGCAGCAATATGCTCACATTACTGGCGAAAAGCCTGCGTAAAATATGCTTCTGTCTACTCTTTTGGACTAATAAGCGTTTATGTATATTGTATAACATTAAAACATAGAAAAAAGGATGCTTAGATGGTTCGGGCACGTAGAAAGGATGGATGAAAGAAGATCGACGAAACAGATACATATGGCGGGCGTGAATGGACAGGCAGGTAAGGGTCGACTTCGACCAAATCGGAGTTGTTTTAACCAAAGGTCACGTCAAGAGTACCCAGAACCGGACAACGTGCATGAAGATCGTTATGAAAGTGGAAGAAGCGAAAGAAGTATGCTAGGATCGTAGCAAGTGGAATTCCATAGTCTCTGCCTACCCTCATGAGAAAGAGGCATTACAAAATGTATGTATGTAAAATAAAATAAAATATCCACTTGACGTCATAATCTACTGTAGTTTAAAATCCATCACTCGGGGGTTACTTCATGTTCAACTGAGTTGTAATAACAAGCAGACCAAACGTCATTATGAATGCTTTATCGCTTCGCAGTGTGTTAGACAGGTTATTTATTAATTTACTGAAGTGTACACAAGTGTAATAGAATTCTACATACATATTTATATTCTGTAAACGTTAACGTACATTTCAATCGTTTACTATTTATTTAGAACAGTTTACAAGATATATACACCAACACATTACATTATCATCTTAAGTTTAAGTGTCATGAAGTTGGTGCTATTTCAATTACAAGCTGCCACGGCATGCATTGAGAAGCAAATTATAGACATAGATATGTCAAAACAGAAAGTTTAAGTAGGTATAAAAATTTGTGAGACATTGAAAAACTAAATTACATTAGGTATGTGAGTAACTATAATTGTGGATTGGGTTTAGGATAAGGAATTTAAATTTAACTAACGTTTGCCCAAAGATGTCCAAAGCGCGCCCCTTACAGATACTGTTATAATGATGTTGAAGTCGGTTCTATTCGTGTCAAAATATATACGTGAATTGTATAATGTCATATTTGAATTACCAGTAGCTTTGGAAATAAATATACTTAACCGAGAAATTGCAACCCCTTGCCAGTTCAACATTGTGTTTTAAACAAATAGGTATGTGTCGCTTAAAAAGTTGCATTCTGATATTTTAGGTTAATTCAGCTAATATGATTTTTCAGCCGTACCCTTTCTCTATCATAAATTAAGGTGGGGAATGAAACACCATTATAAATTACAGGCGCGCCACTAGGCACGAAGCTGTTCACTAAGGGATATAGGCTTTTAATCGTGTTATTGTTACCTAGGTTACCTACAAACTGTATACCTATAACTGTGTACCTGTATTTCATATATTTCTTTCGCAATTTATGGCTTAGAGAATTAGTATACCTACCATTCAACGTTGCAGTCAATATTTTTGGAAATTTTCCCAGTCAGTTTTGAAAATGAACGAACTAGTATTTAATATCTACTCTATCTAAAAAAAACTATTTAATGCATTGATAGATAAGATAACTCACAACGAGTAGTATTTCTTTACAACAACTTAGTTATTTTGAAACCGTTGAGCCTTGGAACAAAGTTGGATGAGAAACTAAATAAGTTTCAATATTTCCTCTTCAATAAAATATAAATGGAGAAAGTTTAGTTTTACTTGAGGGATGGGTCTGCCCGAATATAGTGTTAGATGAGGGGTCCGATTTTAATTCAATATTTATTATACCTACGAACCTATTTGATACAAACTTTTTTAATGGAAATGTTAAACAAGTTTACATTCATACATAATATGAATTAAATATGCCTATATTCACGAGGGAGTAAGCAGTACATTTTGCTAGTAGTTTTGTTGGTCTATATTATTTAATAATGGTTGACATAATAAAGCATAATATTATAATAAATATGACCTTTGATTTCGTACACAAAAGAAACTGGCACCATGTGCGGCACTGTTTAGTGGTTCAATCGTAAAACTCACAATAAATATTGATGACTCAGAAAGCTATTATGTTCAGGCATACTCCCAAAAAATGTGCACAATTTACGATGTAAAGACATGCGATTAACTTTTTCCGCTTAGACCAGAAACAGGGCATGTAGTATTAGAAATCAATGTCAGCGTAATTTCCGCTAATAAATGGTTCTCTGTGTTTGTTAGGTGATACTGATCTTGTACTATTTATAATACATAATGAGCTATATCTACGAAGAGGTTCTGAAATACTATTTGATTATATGTATTTATTTGAGTTCATATATACTCGTACAAGGGCTAGTCAGACGCTTATTGAAATTTCACCAGTTGGTAACTTTTTTCCTTCGTTGTTCCCATGTAAAGATGATGAGACAATTATCACTGACTAGCTTTAAATTTTATGCATCTACAAAATTTTAAAATTATACAAATTAAAATCAGAACATACTTTCAAAAATCTACAGAGGACCTTACCTTGTATTTTTGCATGTAAAAACTATCTGAATCAAAATTGTTTGAGGAAATTGGGTAGGTTTTTGTTTGCATGTAAAAAATATCTGAACCAATATTGAGGAAATTGGGCACTAGGCCGATAGCCCACGTGGATACACATCGATATAAAAGAAACCTAAATAACAAATTACATTTGGAAGGGTTAGGGAGAGCTGTCTATCTGATACAACTGAGTTACTATTTGGTTACTTTTATCTCTTACGCAGTCCGCTGTTGATGCTATTAAGTAGGTACCCTTTTGCCACTAATTTCCATTACAGCTATGGTCCATTTCACTCTGTATCTGTGATACATCGCTATAAAATTACAGTTGCTCCTCTTTCTTAAACTACAGAAGGGTGTTCCATCAAATAGGAATCCCTTACAACTTTTGTATCAGTTTCCAAGTATGTTCTTGTAATGATGATTATATGGGCTTTAAACAATGCATCTATAGGTAGTAATAGAATAATAAAACCGGCCACATGCGAGTCGAACTCGCGCACAAAAGTTATTAGGGTCAAAGGTACCAAAACGGCCGAAATCACGTTTGTTGTAAGGTTCGTGAGATACAGCCTGGTAACAGACGGACGGACGGACAGCGGAGTCTTAGTAATAGGGTTTCCGTTTCACCATTTGGGTACGGAACCCTAATAAAACAACATTCTCAAGTACTAAACTCTGACTAAACCTAGAAACGATCCCTAATCTAAAACATTGTAAGTGAGTATACTATTACTTATCTGCACAGACCGTGTAATTTTTCGAATATGGTGAGTCTACAAAGTTGTAAATTTTTATTAATCTCAATATCACCCACAAAATTCTATAAATTATAACTTTTTCAATATCAGGATAATAAAATTCCAAAGTAAACCTTACGATTTAAAAAAATAACTGGATTATCCGAGGCTTTAAAAATCCTCTTAAAGGTTTTAATTTTCTGCCGAATCTTCAGCGAACGTTGTATTTTTTATTTTTTCGATTAACATTTCCCCTTTCTTTTTTGTAAACCATTTTTCCTGAATATCAGATTTAAATAACAGTTGGGAATGTATATTTTGTTCGTTTTAAGCTGTTGAATATAGGAGTGTACCTTAAATTTTTATGAACAATAGAAGGGATTTTATGCTTTTGCTTTGTAATTTGTTTGTAGGTTTTGTAAACCATAGAGTAACCTTCAGTAAATACGAAAGAATAATTCAATAAAGTTTAAAAACGACTCGCTTTATCGAATAATAAAAAACTATGAATAGTATAAAAAGATTCTATGATAAGTGATCCCAGGATCACTTATCATAGAATCTTTTTCAGTCTGTCTGACCCCAGGGTCAGACAGACTGAACAAGGAAGACATAAGTAATCTGAAGGTGAAACAGATGATTATATAGATTTATAAAGGACACGGGAAGGTTTGACGGGGGGGCGTGAGAGAGCTGGATCAACCACACTCTCCCCAAGGGGAGAATTGGGGAAATGGACGAAATGGCTCGCAAACGTCACGGGTAGATCGTCCATCCGGCTGCCGGCGTCCCCGTTGGAAATAATAATAAAATGATAAGTGATTAATTTATGTTTAAGTTTTTAGCCTTACTTTTTGGGCTAAAATCCTAGATTAATTTAAACCTTTAACTGGTCGGCCCAAATGTTGAACCTAAATCAGTTACAGATGGAAAATTTGCGTTTCTAAGATCAATATATCCTGTCAGAAACCTAATCATATCATTATCTAACATAAGCTCAAAATTTTGCTTGGAACAGAGAGATTCTTTTTAGATGTACCTTTGTAACATGCTCCTGACTATTGGAAGTTTTTGTTTAAATTACAGAGTCTTAAAGGATTTTCTACGGGCACGGCAATAGGCTTGCCCCCTATTTATTACGTGGGACTAACAAAATAACTAGTATAGTGTGGGAGTGTAATGCACCTCTTCCTACCCCTACGGGATTTTAGGCGTGATGTATATATGTAAGCTCAAAATTAGTTCAGCTGTATTGTTATTGGGATATTTTCTATAGCCAGTGATGAAACCAACTGTCCAAACCATTGAATAAGAAACTCCAGTGAAAGGTGCAAAATCACCTAACCTTCAAAATGAAATAATTTGGTAACTTTCTAACTATTCCTAAATCCTATTCCTAATCCTATTATTAGTAGTTTTACGACCAAAAACTAACAAGCAACTCAGAATCTAACTAAAATCCAACTAAATAATAAAGTATGTTCAATTGCTAAACATAAATTCTCTAGTAAATTAATGTGTTTTGTAAAGGCAAACCTCGATTTAGAATAGTACAATTTGGGCAAAATCGTGTTCATCCGCGTTCATTCTATGTAAATTGAGAAAATGCTCTTCTCGCTCGATTTGCGAGGCTTCGGCTAATCTTTCGCCAGTCGACTACAATTTAATCAAAGTAAACAACGACGGGCACTGTAATTTATCTGGATTATTTCGTGGCGAGCGATAGTAATCGACTTTTTTCTCCATCTGTACACAGTGGATCCTTGGAATGAGAACTCGTAATACATCTTGAATCTCAAGATACAAAGATGATTATTATCTACGTAAATGACTAGACGTTATTATAAATAACGGGTTCTATTATGGTTTTGTTACGACAGTTGGCCCCAATTCTACGCTGTATGGAAATATGTAGTATTCATGCAATAAAATTCAGCAACAGTTGACCCATTTGTTGTTCTCTAAAATACATTTGAAATCAGAATGGTTAATGAATGTCATCATGTCACTTTTGATAACGTAAATTTCATCGTATAAATAGCAACATTGAGTGCTTTTCATGACATTTATAATTCAAGACCTACTATCTAGAATAGGACGATTACTTTGCTGTGTAATGTCAACTTAAAATTATTTAAAAATATTACTGCAATTTAAACCTGAAATATTTAAATTGCACATAATTTAAAGGAAGTAAAATAAATGGTCGTGCGTAAATATTAAAACCTACATGTAACTTTACCGCCGGGTTCGGGGCTATTTGGCCGGAGGAGAGGTAAAATACAACACCACAAACAGCGTCACCACATTCTGTTAAGTTTTGCGAAAACGTCAATTTTTTATCTTCCGTAGCGAACATAAATACATGTGTATGTATAACAAATTCATCCGTACTCACTTGTAGATAATTATAATTTATACTGCCTACCTACTATCATAAAAATGTTAGAGCAAATAAATCATGAAATGAAAAGCCACTCCACGTACATGAAACAGAGTATGTACAGAGCTTGAAATTTTATCTGAATAGGTATCTACATATTAGAATCTGGGCGCATGGCAGTGACCCCGCCAATAATATTCTTCAAGGAAAATACTACTCAAAACTAGTCAAAATATTGTATTTGAAACTCATAGTGAATATTAATTTCCAATGTACCTAGTGTAATCACCGGTGTTTGTCAATTTATGAAAGACTTAAGAACTTGAGAGAAAAAATATATTACCTTTTTTCCATCTAATTCATGAGTTGCTTGAGCTAAAACTTTGTCTACACCAGCTGTGTCGCCAAATGTGATGAAACCAAAGCCCCTGTAACAAACATAATAAATACATTATTCGACATCTTCTGACACACACAGGAAAAAAACATCTATATTATATAAACATCTATAAGAATCGGTCCAGCTGTTTCGGAGGAGTTTGGCAACAAACACTGTGACACAAGAATTTTATATAGGTAGTATTTTATTATTTTTTCCTATAAATTTACAATAAAATCCACTTTTATTTTCTGTTCTAAGTAAACCTTAATACTGTCCAGTGCCCAGAGTACAGCCGGATTCAGAGCCAGAAACGAATGTAGCACTCGATACGAACTGTCTCACTGATTGCGCGATGTACCTGCCTTTCTGCAAACTCTAATGACGTTTATGTTTGTTTTGCACTACGTTTAAGTTTTATTCAGTACTTCTTTTCAACTAGTAAAATGTAGGTACTATTTTTACCCTACTGTGTCAGCGAGGATTATGTGATTCGCGCGTATGTATGTATGTTTCTTTGTTCCCCTCTACAGGTCAAAAGACTGGATGGATTTCGATGAATGAGGTCTCAAATGAAAGGTATTTAACTACAAGCAGGTGGGACTCGAATATTAGTTCAAACCTAGATGCAAACTGAGTCCCGCCTGCTTATAGTTAAATGGTTAAGTGCAGTCGGGTTTTTTTATTATTTTCTTTTTCCTGTTGTAAGTAGGTACTGTTTTTTCTCATTTTTTTAAATTATAAGTTGAATTGGACAAAATTTAGGTCAATCATTTTGATTTCTCTCGTTTTACTTGAAATTTGTAATGAAAGGAATGGGACAAATTTAGAATATTAATTAGTCATTCATACCCGTTTTACCAGAATACAAAGTTTTTGCTTCACGTATTAATAGGTAAGTATATATTATAGTACATCTCATTGTTATCTTCAGGCAGTATTTAATTTAGATTTTTACTATGAAATCACTTTTTTAGGACAAAGAGTAGACATTATAGTTAGGTTATAGTCGTGGGTTATTTGAATTTGTATCAACAAATTCATAAGTTATCCGAGTCATTGTTTATAAAATGATCATTAGTAATACCTACCTGGATTGAAGGTACCTAGATTGGTATCTTTGTAAAATTAGGCACCAAATTGCTACAAACCAAACCCTGTACCGTAAAAGTCATCGCATTCTTTGTGTACAAAATAAATTGAAACATAGCCTTTTCACAGTTCCTAATTTCTTGTTCCAGTCTGTTTGCATTTAAATCAAAAGTCGCTAAAAAATAAACGGCAACGGGAATCTAATTTCCAGGACATGATTATACAAAGATTATTCACATCCAAGTTAATATTTCAAACAAGTAAATTGAATAATAACACAGCTATTTTCAGTAAGCGGCGCGCTGGCCACGACCGGGAGGCGATAAATAATAAAAAGCCTTCTCCACTTTAGGACTTGCAAAAATCACAATTTATAGAGCATTTTAATTTCACTTAGCCGATCCATATTTTACATGTGGCGGCGCGCCCGACCGTTCTCGGGACTCGAATTAATACTAAATTGAAATTGTAAAAATGGAAATACAATTTTCTCGTAGTACACGGACGGCCCGCCCGCTACCTACAGGTGTTGCCAGAAATGTGTTATAATAACAGCGTTTCCTTAATATATTTGAGTGGGTCTCTTTGCGGGAAAAGCCTGTCATGTAGAAGACACTCTTTCTTTGCGAGTTACTCTGTAATTCTTTGACTGTTTTTGAGTATTCTGAGTGACTAAATATTTATTTACTATAAGATAAGGTTAGTATTAAAACAACCGAAAATACAGGACTGAAAGGCTATTAATTTATTTAACGCATGTGCTTTTTGACTAAATTCATGTTTTATACTAAGTAACATGAATTTAGTAAAATCGAATAGTAAAAATATTTACCTACCTGGTGTACAGCTACATTAAAAGTTGTTTCCATCAATATCAAAGGTCAAAAGCGAAAAATCATACCATTCAAGTCGTTGGTAATAAATAAATACGAGTATGTTAGGACAATTCACACAACGCCACCTAGTCTCAAACTAAGCAGAGCTTGTGATATGAGTACTAGATAAACGGATAAAAATACTTAAATACATTTTTTTGTAAATACCTACATATCATACATAAGAAACACGACCAAAATCAGCGCAAATGTATATTTCATCATTACACAAAGTTTGTTCCGACCGGGAATCGAACCCGAGACTCCGGCGTCGAAAGCTACTACACTAAGACCACGCCACCGAAGCAGTCAGCAGCAATAGGTAACAATTTGTGTTATTACCCACAAAATTTTAATCCTTCAAATGTGAGGTTTTATTTATTACTAAATTAAATTATAGTAGGTACCGTATGGCTCAGCGCCTATCCTTTGTGTGCTTTTACCTCTCATTTGACTTCGCTTAAAGTTAACGTGAGCGGTTTTATAATTAAGTTTCGTCTGACAGTAGGTACATAGCTGAAAAACCTTTTTAACCTTATGTAATAATGTCTAGAATTATATTGTTTTTTTTATAGTCCAGGCCAGTCGTGACAAAAGCCAGCAATAGGACGTAAACATTATAAAACTTTTTACTTTCACTTATCACTACATATTAAATAACAACAAGTCCTCCGCAGCGTCTATCTGTTCGCGTTCAACTAAAAAAACTACTGCACCGATATTCATGCTGTTTTCACTAATGGATAGAGTGGATCTCGAGTAAGGTTTTATTATATACTAGCTGTTGCTCGCAGCTCCACTTGCGTGTTACTTTAGATCTACATAACTTTTTTATTTATGAACCGATTGAAAACCAAACCTTAAATGTTAAGTTGAATTTTTATTTTTATTTATTTATTTTTCCAATACACGTAAAATACAATCTATACATTACAATGTCCCACACTACGAAGACCTCGCAGGGTCTATCTGAGTATAGGGAGCCGCAATCAATAAACTAAATTATTTTTTAGAAATTATATAAAAATTAGTTTAACTATACATTAGAAAACTCTCGATAATGTAGTTAACTACGGTTATTGGTATATGTCTTAATTGTTATATCTTCTCTCATTATGAAATTTTGGAAGAAAGTGCAGTTTTTGTTTACATTCAAATGATTTATGAGTGCTTCTATAAAAATTCTGTAGTTCGTCAGGTAGCCCGTTTAAAAAGACAGGAACCAAGTAGTCATCAACTCTTTCTCCATACACATTTTGAGTTTTAAACGGCTAGTTTACTGCTTTTAGGCTTTTAGAAATCTACGTAATAAAAATAAACTACTCCCTCCGTGTTATCGGCTTAGCAAGGTTAGTCATTCTTTCAAGGGGGAAGGTATACGCTTTGTATGCCCGACAATAAATTTAAAACCTTTATAAAGACCACTTTATGTTAAAAAGCATATTATAAGACAGTTAATTACCTTAATGATAAAAGTGTCTGGCTTGAGCATGGTGCAGGCGCCTCCTAAAATGCCGTAATTGTAGCATATTTTGTACTTAGGCGACTATAATTTTTTTTTTGTTGTATGAAACACTCGTTTTGAATTTGACACGAGACCAATGTACATTCGCCCACATTTAGTCTTAAGAAAATGAGTGAATGAGTCATTTATTTGAAAAGAGTGACCGAGAGTTTTATTGCCAGGTTCTATCTCTCGGTTCTACTTATTGCTTTGCGAATCTGGCAGTACATGTAAATATAGAAGCAATGACATTTTTTATTTTTAAGTACTTACTGAAGTTTGTAAGAGCCATTTAGTGACCTATACAAATAAATAAATCATTTAATTTCATTAAATCATTTATTTATTTCATTTCATTTCATTTCAAAACCACAACGCATTACTGAAAACCGCAAATTCAAATCAAAAATTCAAATCGGTTAACCCATTGGTTGCCACCACATTTTTCAAAACTACACCTAGGTGCCCACTTGATGTTTTTCTTGATTTAGGTTAAAGAACTTAGGAAAATTACGTTTTTTACATGTAAACTGCATAAATATATTATTATGCAGAAAATAGAAAAAAATAGCAGTCGCACCCTGTGCATTGGTGGCACTGATGAAGAAATTCTATTGGGCAGTGCCACCAACGACCCAGGCGAGTTCGTGTTTGGAAAGGGTTATGCAATATAACAATATAATTAGTTACGCATCTATATCAGTATTTGTTGGAAAATTTGTAGTAAATTAAGGATATTGGTAAATTGAAAGATTTTTATTAAAAACTTATTTATAAAAAAAACCAACAAAAAAAAGTCAACAAACAACAACAAAATCAACAAAAAATCAACTTGAAAAATTATTACCTAATTTAAATTACCTGATACTTCCATAATTTCACATAAAATTTTGATTATTCCAACGGTTAGCCACAAAAGAATTTACAAAACTTATAAAACATAGTCAAATTATTTTTATGAATGTTACTTTCATCTTACATAACACTATCCACGAATTGATTTTACTACTATGCCTATGAACGATCGGTTTGCGTGCATGCAATTATCTTTAGAACTACATTATGAAATAGAATCAAGAATCAAGAATCAATTTCATTTATTCAGTTTAGGCACATAAAGAGCACATATGAATGTCAAAATTTTACAATTTTGTCAAGTAATATTATAAAAATACTAAATTAAGTAAGTACATAAATAACCATTAGAAAATGATTCTTTCGCTGGTTCGGTAATTTGGTTCTCCTGAGAAGAGACCAGCAAGAAACTCAGGTAGATTATCCATTTTCTTTTTTAATATTGTTTTGTTTACATTGTTACAATTAGTTTCTATTGTATTATACGAGTGGCCAACAACAGAAGATTAGGGTGACCATGCATTTTTATCATTAAGATATTCGTCTACATTATAGTAGCCTTTCATCATCAAACATTTTTTAACTACTATTTTAAACTTATTAAGAGGCATGTCAACCAAATCCTGAGGAATTTTATTATAAATTTTTATACATTTGCCAACAAACGAATTACCAACTTTATGAAGTCTAATTTTTGTCATTGCCAATTTATTTTTATTTCTTGTATTAAAATTATGGTTATCGGAATTTTTTTTGAATAGATCTATGTTCTTCCGTACATATAAGATGTTGTCGTAAACATATTGAGAAGCAACTGTTAAAATATTAATTTCTTTAAATAATTCTTTCAGCGAGTCACGGGGTCCGAGTCTATAGATTGCTCGTATAGCTCGTTTCTGTAATATGAATATTGTCTCAATATCGGCAGCTGAGCCCCACAGCAGCAGACCATATGACATAACGCTATGAAAGTAGTTAAAATAAACTAATCGTGCTGTTTTTTCGTCAGTCAGAGACCTTATCTTTCTAACCGCATAGGCAGCTGAGCTAAGTCTTCCTGCCAAGGCTGTGATATGAAGACCCCATTGTAGTTTACTATCTAGAGTTATCCCAAGAAAAACTGTGGTATTGACTATTTGAACTAATTCATTATTCATAGTAATATGAGTATCCACCTGTCTAACATTGGGCATAGTAAATTTTACACATTTTGTTTTCTTCGCATTGAGCAGCAAGTTGTTACTTGTGAACCAATGCAATATTTCCGAAAGGGTATTATTTACATCGTCAAGTGCTACTTTTTGTCTATCACTTTTAAAAATTAATGATGTGTCATCAGCAAATAATACTATCTCACAAAGATTTTTAGTGAAATAAGGAAGATCGTTTACGTATATTAAGAATAAAAGGGGTCCTAATATAGAGCCCTGGGGTACTCCCATGACTAATGAGGCGCCAGAAGAGTCGGTGCCATTAATGTTTACTTTTTGTACTCTACCAGTGAGGTAAGACTCGAGTAAGCCAAGTGAGCTGTTCGAAACACCATAATAACCTAATTTTAGTAGCAAAGTCCCATGATCAACACAATCAAAAGCTTTTGATAGATCACAAAATATACCAATAGCATCCTGCTTTTCCTCCCATGCATCAAATATATGTTTCACAAGTGCAACTCCTGCATCCGTTGTGTTCCTGCCTTTAGTGAAACCAAACTGTTTGTTATGAAGTAACTTATTGTCTGTAAAATGTGAAAGCAATTGATTAAATATTATTTTTTCAAAAATTTTACTGAGGGATGGGAGTATGGAAATAGGTCGAAAATTTGAAGGATCACTTTTGTCTCCTGCTTTAATAACAAAGAAGATTGATAAAATGAATAATATTGCTTACCTTTATACCAATACAAAAAAATACACTAAAAACACTCACTGAAAACTAATGTAAAACCAACATAAAAAAATAAAATAATCAGTATAAAATAAAATATCAGTTCTGGCGCTACTTCGTTTTTTTCATAAAAATTACAGCTCAAACAGAAAACCGACAGTGTTGTTATATTTAAAATTCTTTTCTAGAACTAAATGTTACCAGAGATTTTGACAAAATACTACCAATTCTTAACCATCGACAGTAACAGTGCAAAGGTACGTCAACGCACATGGGGTGTTGGTGGCACCACTTAGGAATCTAGTAAAACGCAAATGGTGCGTTGGTGGCAACCAATGGGTTAAGCCGTTTCTGAGATTAGCGTGTTCAAACATTCAGACAATCAGACAAAAGTTCTAAAAACCATTGTTTTGGGTTTTATTGCGTTCATAAAGCCCCCCTACAACAGTTTCGCTATTATATCTTCTATTATATTTTATTCTCTATTATACCATACAAATTCATCTTAAGATACGAAAATATGAAATAAGTATTATTTATTATCTTCGTCGTGTGTTGAATTGTATGGCGAGCGATATTGTATCTTAAAATAAAATATTATAGTATCTTAGCTGTGTGCAGCGCCCCTTAGTGAACTCCACTGCGGGTGACGTAACCTACGACAAACTTATTATTTGAAGTTGGTACAGTAATCGGGTCTAGGGATCGAACCGCAAAATTAAGTTTGTTTTTTATTGTATATACTTTTCCGAGATAAAAAGTAAACCAGTAGGTGCCCAGGATATTAAAAAATAATTATACCATGTTTCATCGTAATAGAACCGGTAGTTATTGCGTGATACCTGAACAAACAGACAGACAGACAAAAAATATTTTAATCACATTTTTGGGTTCGGTGTCGGTCTAGTAACACTCCCTGCCATTTATTTTTTTGTTATTTTCAATGTACAGAATTTTCACTTCTACAGATTTATTATAAGTAGGTATAGATATTTTGGCACGGGTCGTAGACGTCCGCTAGTATTCAAGTGGAAGTATTGTGTATGTAGGTATGTACGGAGAGCTACAGCCTAAACCATTCGACCGATTTCGCTGATGGGAAAGCTCATTGACATAACTTGTCCAGGGCCGGATTAAGAAATACAAATCGAAAAAAATCAATTTTTAAATTTTGTTCTCTCTCTTTTCTCAGAAACGGCTCAAAAGATTTCTCTGAAATTTTTATCAATTGTAGTTAAAAGTGTCTCCTATTATTGACCATAAGGGGCAACCGGCCGGTTTTTTATAGTAGATACATATACCTACCTATTACCTAAGTATAAGTTTATTTTAATTTATAATTCTACGAATAGATATAGGTATATGTACCTATAAATTATCAAAATCTAAATAAAGAGTATGAGTTATACCTATTGTAAGTATTTGGATATTGCCTACACTATATAAGAGTTTCGTTATGAGCAGGTTACAACAACATGTGCAGATAGTCATACATAATAGCCGTTATATTATTCATTCATACATCGGAAAACAATCGCACCTCTCCCCTTGGAATCGTATTAAATCAGCACAGGTCTTTATAAGATTCATAGCTTAATACACTCACATCTCATACTCGTATACGAAAATGTATAGAGAGAAGGGCGTTCGTGTATGGAAATTGAAAATAACGAGGGCCTCCGTTCACACCGCGCATCAAGCCGACTATGTGCAACCCGACCACTTCTAATTGACCTCCAGTATGCCTTCCGATAACCCGTATCTCGCCTGATCTTCACAGCGATACAAGAGACGTGGGAGCTCTCGTAAGCTTGGAGCCACTACCCAAGCTACGAGTGGAGAGGCCCTTTACCGAATGGAGTTACGTCGTACTTATCTTTAAGGGGACGTGCCTTATTTTCTTCCACTTGTAAAAGAGGAACAACTCAATTCTCTAGTACAAAACGGTGGTAATAAGCTTATGAATGGTTTTTGTTATTCCAATCGGTGTAAAAACATTTAATGTGTTCTAAAAAATATTTTATTGATTTTTTATACATACTTACACCCTTTACCCTATTTTATCTCTTACAATTTTTATTCTATACCAGTTAAGTCCCATGAAATGGCAAGTATGTATTTTCTTTTTCATTCTTACAAATATTATTGACCGAGCGAAGCGTCTATATTTCGAGATTGGACAATTTTGCTTTCGTCCCTGTCTGTCTGACTGTATGTATGTTCCGGGCTAGCAGCTACAGTTTTTATCCGATCTTCACGAAACTTGGCACGAGTGTCCCTTGATTGAATACAATTCTTTTATCGTGAGGTTTTTTGGATTGAGGGGAAATTGGGGTAAATATGGTCAAATAACGTTTTAATGTTTTTCACGGCTAGCAGTCCACTTTATTATCCGATCTTCACTTGAATGATGTGTGAAACTTGGCACAAGTATTCCTTTACTAGAAACAATATTTTTAGTGGAGTTTTTTTTATTGGAAAGAGGGGCAGGTGTGCATCCCGAAAAATGGTTTTAATGTTCGCGAGGTCTACTACATGACCATAGGGCGACCACTAGTGATAAACTAAATGATTATGATTAATTAATTACCGTATTTGAGAACTAATACTTACTAGTGGTCGCATATAGGCTCGCAAACAATAAAAACATTCTTTGGGCTTTTTCCCAATTTTCCACCAAATAAAAAGTTAATGTTCTCAATGAAAAAATGTGTAAAATCAAGGAACAAATTATATGGTCACTATATAGCCTGGGTCACACATACAGACAGAGTGACGAAAGCCAAATTGTCTACTCTAGAAATGTGTAAGTGCATTTGTAATAGCAGATGTATGGGTACACATCAGGTTTACAAGGCAATATTAATTTTATTCTTATGTGTACCAAACTGTTTCTGGAGATTTTTTATAATTTAATCTAACTACCGACAGGGTAACATAAAATAAGCTTTATCGGCTCATATATTTTATTCAGAAATGATGATATCACAGACATAAAAATGCAACGTTTGCACGCTATCATTTCTAAACGTATTTACACCAGCAGATGTAGGTACCTCTCTCTTTAGTTACGTGCAATGTGACTTAAATGGCACAGTCGGAAGTGGAACGTTACCACTGTCCTTTAATTTATGCATGAAGAGATTTTGATACTGTTGCCGTAACGGTTATCCGGTTATAACGAATCACTTCTCTACTGGTTACTAACCTGTGTGTAGAGGTTCAAGTTTAACGAGAGTAAATTATTTGCGTTATTTGCGTTTGCATTTGATTAGTAATTGTTTGATTGTTTGCAATAACATTGTCGTAAAGAAGGCTAGCACGTTACTAGAATTTTAACTGTTAAATTCAAGACTTAGGGTTTTGCTTAAACTAGTTAAACTACATCTGTCAATAGCGGTCTTTGTTCCAAAAGTCATAGCAATCTATAATCTCTGCGTATTCCGTCCTATTTCAGGAACTATGTCGGAATAAATCTCAATAGAACAAAAAAGTGCATGACGGACTTATGCTCGAACAGAAATCGACTAAAAAATTTGAATTGAGAGCTTCCTGCTTTATAAGCTTGATTTCAAAAGAGACTGGCACAAAAAATGTATTTGACTCTTTAGCGTCAAGTCATATTTGACTACAAAAAAGTGTATATAAACCCTACATGATTACTTAATAGAGCAAATAATGCTTCTGACATTCACATGATTATTATTCAATTACTTTGACACTCACATGATTATTTTTCAAATAATTTAAAATTTTGACATGATTTAATTAAATTGTAAGATTCTCATTTAAAAAATTCAAATATAGACACGTTTTTAAAATTTTATTGGATGTTTCGTTTATTATTCAAATATATATATTTTTTTTTAATTATATTGTGTGGAATGTGGCTGTGCTATTGTCAATAATCTATCGTGTTACCTAAACCTGACCCATATTCGCAAATAAATGATTTGATTTGAATGAGATACATAATCATAGAAATTAACTTAGCAACAGTCACTATCAGTAAACCTGCCGATTTAACCTCTTAATCGCTCGAGACTATAATTTAAATTAAACAGTGGGTATTTTTGGTAAAATTGTAATCTCAATCTATTTAAAATATGAGTAGCCTAATGTTAGCTGTGGGTCTAAACTATCAGAACTGGTTGGGTAATCCACTTCGTCATTGTGTTTGAACAAACTCGAAGAAAATAAATATAGGAGAGCGGGATGGAGGTAAAACCCTAAACCGCAATGTCAGGAACAAATAGCGGTAAGTCCCGTATTCATGGTTCATGGTTGCTGCCTCGGGTGGAAACCGATAGCAATTACTGGCGAAATTAATATCACGCCAAAATGCTACTCCCTCATTTATACGTATCGAGTGCAATATTGTCTCCTTTATTAGTTACCGGGACAAATGCTAGCTAGCTCTGTCGTAATTTCCACCCTCTTAGATTGGCGCGCTTCTTATTTAACCTTATGTGTTGGTAATTAATGCTCTTTATGGGCAAGGTTCTGTTACTGACATTGGTTCGATATACGTCTTCCGCAACTGCGTAGTAATTTATAGACCATTTTGATATCTAAAGCTCCTTATATGATTTAATACTTGATTACGTTTTTAATAGAATATGTCAGCCACCTGGGGAGTTTTCCGAGTAGATACCTTATGAATTACACTAGAAAAAGATGATTTTTAAGTTATTTTATATATTTAATTTTAATATGAAACTTCGTATGAAGAAATACAAGTTATGCTTTGAACTTTTAGATGTAGTTATCTTTCATCACTTTACTATTCAATTTTATTTAATTACACCTACTTTATGCCATCATGCTACATTATAATGGTACATTTCCTACATTAGAATGATTGTTGGGTATTTGTGAAGTTTTAGTAAAGTAATAGTTTTACTTTTAAGAACGGCAAAGTGCAGTGGAGTCTCAAAATGACTTAACTCCACACTTGCGTCGTCTACCGCAGTTCCCAGAAAGAGAAAATCCGTTTAAAGGACTCGGTACTATACCCAGAGCCTAATATCTAAGCAGGTAAGCTTTAGCGGTATAACATAGTAACTAGATACTAAACGTTTCGGGTCTTAAGGGAATAATTCTAGACTATGTGAGTGATATCTCAGTTCTTCTTAATTGTGTTGTTCGGGTATATTAGGGATTATTACCAGGACAGCACTTTAATATTATCCTCACATAAAGTACCTCAGTGGCGCAGTTGTAGGAATGTGTATGCGACTGCTGACCCTGAGGTCCCAGGTTCGATTTCGGGTTGAATAAAATGTTTGTGTGTTCCACAATTGTTTGTTTCGAAGTAAGTGTATTTTTTATGTGTAATAAGTATGTTTTTAGAAATATGTAAGTTTCAAATATTGGATAGAAACAGGCGTTACTTGGCGAAAATTCATGACAAAGTAATGGTAAGTAAGATGTTAAAAACTTTTAAAATTTAATAGCATTATTTTTCGCAGGGTTAAAAGGACAACAAAACGTCGACAATTGTTTCGCCTCTAAACGAGGCATTATCAAGACTGTCTCAAAGAGAACAGCCTATATGTTTGTTCTCAGGCATATGTACCTCGGAAACACCCCAAAACGCTTGCACTCCTGATTGAACCAAAGATTATGACTTGCTGTTCTGTGGAGTTTGATCAACTTTATGTATAGTTTGGCCTGGATAGTGATGCTCACTGATCTCAAATATTGGATAGAAACAGGCGTTACTTGGTGAAAATCCATGACAAAGTAATGGTAAGTAAGATGTTAAAAACTTTTAAAATTTAATAGCATTATTTTTCGCAGGGTTAAAAGGACAACAAAACGTCGACAATTGTTTCGCCTCTAAACGAGGCATTATCAAGACTGTCTCAAAGAGAACAGCTGTTCTATGTAATATGTAAGTTTATTTATCAGTCGTCTAGATCTCATAGCACAAGCTTATATTAGATGAATTTGGGCAAGATGACATTATGTGAGAATATCCAAAAATATACCCCTATCTAATACTATTGTGTTAGCGACAAATAGATATACAATTATCTCAGAGACATTTTATGTTATGTTTACGAGAAATTAATATTAATACTATGACTTCAATAATATTAACTCTCGTGACTGATTAGATTCATTACATTAATTCAGTGTAATAATACGCGGTTTTGAGAATTATGTAGGAGAATTCTGACATGATATGACGGAATATTAACCATATTACGTTTATGATATATTATATATCCTACCTATTTATTTATTCTTGTCCATATTCTGAATCTCCAATGAAAAGTGCAATTTTATATTCGATAGGTATAGGTACATAAGTTTAAAACTTTAGTTAAATAACGCACCTAGCGACAGTTAATAAATTAAGAAATATTATCCATACGCAAGAAACTCTTTAAAAATACCATCCATAGCATAAAATAATTCCCTAGGAATTTAGAATATTCGACAACAAAATAAACTATTCAAATTGGTCCATCCGTTAAGCTATGATGCCACAGATAGATAGGCTAAACTTATAACGCTCCTCGTTGTCCGTCAAGGGTTACAAGATTATGTGCTTATATTTAAATGACATTGAGTCCTTCAATCACTCGTCCTATTCATAATAGACAGGCAAGTAGGAAATAATATTTTCACTTCGTAGATAATACACCTAATTAAATTCAAAAGCAAAGCAGTTCGTTTTCCTAAATATCCCCTATACAATGAGTAAGGTATAAAATATACCGCAGCGAAATTAAGTAATCCAATAATTAATCTAAATGGACCGTACAGCCGAATGGTTCAAAACAATCAGCTCCGCCGCAAAATACGCGCATTAAATGAAGTGAATGGCCGCCTCCGGGGGGATCCCTGATAAATTAAATTGATTAGAATCCTGTTCGATACCGGCCGTCGGTGTAGCTTCGCGAAAAAATAAAGCTGAGTGAAAAATAACGAGTCTAGCTAGAAGTGATCACTTGATCACAATCAGTGTGTAAACCACTTAGATGAATAATTTCTTTTGTATTTTGGTAACGTCTCTATAAAAAATAATACGAATACTCTTTGGAATTGGATTTTCTTAAAACTCTATGAAATTTGTGTTGTGAAAAAAAACTGGATTTTGAATATGGTGGTGTATCACTTCTATTCTTTATATTAAGCAAAAGGCAAGGATTTTAATTGGTATAATTTGTAGTGGTATACGAAGTGGGTGATTAGTTTTTTAATACTCTAGAGCCCTTGCCTGTCTTTCAGATCAAACACAATAATAGTGGTGATTTACTACTGACTTAGTTCGTGTATATATAAATACGAGTACCAGTGTCAAACGTGTAATCGTAGTAGGGAGTCTAGCACAGTCTGGTGTATGTCGGTGTGACTCAGTCTTATCGGTCTGAACACACACCCTGTTTATTTATTACCAACCTACTAGCCTCGTAGTCTTAGTCTCGTAGTAGAGGTTTCGCGACTGTTACAAGTTGCTCTGTGATATGCCGTTTGTTGTGAGGTGAACGGAGGTTAGTAAATAATTTCTATTGTTTTAGTGATGTATTTTGTACTTGTATCAAACTTAGTAAGAGGCTTTTATGATGTGACTTCAAAATAAGGAAGACATTCTTAATTTTGACAAAGTTGTTGACTAGTCAATGCTATTTATATATGTTGGATTCAGATTCATCGGTCGATTGAAAATAAAGGTCGTCTGGAACGAGTACAGAACTCCGAGCGCAAGAACTTCAAGGCGCAAGAGGAAAAGATACAGATGGTATTTGACAACCTCGCCAGGTTGGAGAACCTCAATATAGTCAAGTTTCATCGGTACTGGACAGATACACATAACGATAAAACCCAGGGTAGGTAGTATTGCTTAAGTATATGAAAAGATTCCAATTATAATTTCACATTATTTGGTGATAGCAGTTACACGAGAAATGTACAGAAAGAGAGAGTAGTTTAAATTATTCTGTATTAAAGTTTAGTAATTTAAACAGAAGATTAGAGAAGGAAAATTCGACACAAAATCCTACACCAACCCATCTGGCCAGCGTGGTATACCTATGTAAGCGGAATTCCCCCCTCTTTGGGGGAGGATTATGCCCAGCAATGGGTGTCAAATGGGTTGAGATGATGTCGATGAATTAAAACAGAAATTTGCAACTACTAGATGAGATAAGTTACATAAGATACAGACATTTAAACTTGACAATGACATACTCAAAATCACATTATGTAAATATATCTATATATAATTATATATATGTTAAGTATATATTATATTACTTACGTATAAGTAATATAATATCTACTTAACATAGAACTATAGCACTATTGTTTCCAACAATGTGTAATTAGCATCGAGTTTCCTGTCGCACAATTAGAAGGACGTTACATTTCTCCAGTGGGATTCTATCTTGGCATTCTTGGCAGCTAGTTAGAGTAACGATAATAAGTTTCTAATGATATCTATAGTAGGTATATGATGAGTTTTTCGTGAATATATATTTATAATATTAAAATATTTATAACTATTGATTGATATTTTTGAATTTCAAAGCAATAAGTTTGCTTAATCTATTCTTAAAATATTAACAAAGAAATTATAAATAGATCACAAAAACTGATGTCATCGGCGGGACTCGAACCCACGGCCTTTCCCTAACAGGGGGAGTGCTCTGACCAGCTTAGCTACGATGACCACTACCGACAACATCGAATTTTTGCTTATATCATATTCATAATTTCTACATCGCTCTATTAAGGTTAGCGTTGGATCCACCTACCGCAGTTCTACCGAACCAACGGTACCAGTGTATCGTGTTACAACGATATCTAAACACTGAATTTTTAGATGAATTCTTACCAAATCCATATATTTTTGTATTTCAAAGCAATGAGTTTGCTTAAACTATTCTTAAAATATTTAGAAAGAAATTATAAATAGATCACAAAAACTGATTGATATATTCTGATCTATAAATACTCAAAAAGCTGAAGATTTAATATGCAAAATACCGATTTCAAAAACTACTACTACGATTGATTAAATTCTTTTAGGTAGTGTTAATGTATTACTAAGTAGTTGATGGTTTAAGTACCGAGAAAGTCTATGGTATCATACCAACGCCATATTTGTGTAAATTCCCGTTAAAAAGTAACAACCTACAACAATATAATGTTGTTAAATCTATTACTATTATATGGAGTACGTAAATCTATTTCTTTTAAGGCAACCAAGAAACATGCGTGGTGCTAGTTTATGTATTTTATCCCATAGTAATAGATTTTATTTTACGAGTAGATAATTGGGATAATTTAAGCTAACTACATCATAAATATTGATTAATTATGTTCTCTGTCAGCATAAGAGCAATAATTCATTGAATATTATTATTTGTTTACAATAATGCATTGACATTGTTTGTCGAATGAGAACAAAGATATTGCGATAGTGGCTGCTGTGTACATAGTTAATAGTTACATAAGCTACGTATATTCGGCCTATTGATTAGGTCTCCAGTATTTGCAAACATTCCCCGCTAGCCATAATGTTGAATAATAATTGTAATAGATTGTTCCAACAAGTAAACTGTGTGTTCGTTCCACAACTACAATTACCTTAACAGTCCTTTCACCTTATAAAACCGGCCAAATGCGTGTCGGGCCACGCATAGAATGGGGTTCCGTAGCCACCCATAATAGCCTCTATAACTCCTGAACTAACATAGCTATGAAATCCACTACAGTTTTCCTTAAAAGTACAGTACATGGACTCCCATCATGATTTTTTTCAGGTTCTTCACGCTAGCCGTTTAGATTTTAGAGGAGGGGGACGCCCTGTTTTCGCAAAAATATGCTTTCAAGCTAAATATCTCGCAAACAGATGCTTAAATCAAAAAATCATCACAGCAACTTCTTAATGTTTTAAAATACCTATCTAATGATACACCATTCGATGGGATAGACGTGAGAAAAAAATATAATTTCCACTTTACATGTAGGTTGCACTACGTTATATATTATGTTATTAGTTGTGTTTTATGTTTGGTAATTCTTATTAATAAACAAAAGAATAATTGGCTATTTTTTTTAATATTTAAATAATTATTTGGCGAATAATGCAGCCGTTATTATTTTAAATCAAATTAAATTATTATATTGCACTCAAGTCAATTATTTAATGTAGTTTAAACATTAATAACTGAATTATCCGTTCGTACTTTTTCATTATTATGTACACTACCCGTATAGTAAGTTTAAGTTTAGTATTTTGTATTGTTCTATTGTTCTACTCGTATTATACTTTTCCATCCTAAGGTCGCTTGGAAGAAATCGTTGTCAGCGATAAAGGCCGCCCTTTGTACATGTAGCTGTAATTTGTTTTGAATGTTGTTTTGTAATAATAATAATTAGATAATACTTGCTTATAAATTATTACCTAATTCCAGAGGCATGGCCTGTGGCATGACTCTCAAGGCTCCTTCACGAAATGTGTACGAGTATCCTATGTCTCTTTCCGAATTGCCCACTAACTGTGTTCTAAGTTACAGCCAACAACGAATATCCGTATAGAAAAGAAGCATAATTTGCCTGAAAATGTAAGTAACTTATTAATTGTCAAGTTCTCACAAATTGTGTACAACTTGTTATTAGATACATCGCGATAAAAATTATGTAAAGGCCTCATTTGTGTAATCGGGTTGTAGCAGTTGCACCAATAACTAGTAGGATTAATTTAGACTGATTGTAGCGGGATTATATACCTAGATGTATTGAATGTCATCCACGAATATGCGCGCCTGAAATGTTTGATCAAGGATGTTTGATAAGGATAATGACAACCAGGACAGTTTGACAACCTGTGTTAGTGACACTGTCAAAAGCTGGATTCGGAACTCGTGGGTTCAAATCCTACCAGGACAAAGTCAGGCTGTATTAAAACAATTATAATATATAATAGCTTATAATGATAATATCTGTTGGAACATTATCTGTTACGTGAGTAAATGTAATTAACCAGGAAACTATCACTCCCAATAAAACAATGCATTCATTATTCAGAGGCTCGTAATCTATGTACTGTTTTATAATTAAATTGTGGACTGTAACAGAAAGCTCTCCTCGTATGGATTAATGGATTGCGATTATTGCAAACACGCATTTTATTACGATCCAACGATGTAGGAATTGTTTCAATGTCCGTGTTTTATGTTAATTTTATAGCTGATTCTCGACAATGTGGCTCACGAATTTTCATAACAGTACAATATATAATTTACTTAATAAATAAAATCATATTTATTATACTATTGATACGTTCCTCGGTGGCGCAGTGGTATGTGTATGGGTTCGTTTACCGGGTCGAATTAAACATTTGTGTGATTCACAAGTGTTTGTTTGGGAATTTGGGTATTATTCTAAGTATATTAAGTATGTATTTAAAGATGTATGTTTGGAGAAGGTAATCTCAACACAAACCCTAAACCAAATCGTTCAGTCAGCGTGGTATATGTAAACTGAAATCCCCCCTCTTTGGGGGAGGCTTATGTCTAGTAGTGGGCATCAAACGGGTTGAGAAGATGAGTAATAAAAAAATTGTAAAATATTTTTTAAAGATTTGACAGTATATAAAGCGTAAAAATCTAAAGTAACTTTACTCGATTCTCGTGTTGAAGCTTTTATTGCCGTGCTTGTAACACCGTAGCGTTATTTAAGAAAAAGAGTCACCCTATTTCAATGAATTTTAACGGCAATCAAGTCACATTGCATCTTATATCAAATCAATATTAAAAGTTTAAAAAATTTCAATCTTTAGAAACAGAGTATTAGACGACAAAATGTGAAGTGAACTTAATAATAAACAAATACTTTATTATTTAGTACCTAAGTACCTTATAAGTACCTAAGGCTCTAGCCTTAGGTACTTATAAGATCATAATACGATATTTAAATAAACTGAAATTGAATAGTCTGTGCAGTAGTTCCGGCGAGCGATCCACACTAAGCACTATCTAAATCCCAACCTCCAGTAACGGCGAGCAAAGCTCCTCCATAATTATTTCCATTTCGCCAAAATATATTAGGCAATAGTTAGCCATTAGGACGGTATTATTTGACCAGGCAGAGGTAGCGTGTTGGCGAGTCGTTTTGCTTCTGTGAAATTTACACTGGCAGATACGTACCACGCTATCAGACGACGGTTTGATATTAAAACGTCTGCAGCTTTTGTGCAGGAAACTTACTAGAACCGTTTAGACTATAGTTTCACACACACACTGGATATAAAAGTTTATGTGTTTACATAAAACGATTTTCAAATCATATTTATGAGTGTCATCTGAACATCTGCAACGGTTAGTTCGCCAGAAAATTGATATTTTTTAGTACATAACGTGTTCACGAACCATTTAAGTGTATTCCTCTACGAGTACAGATACCAAAAACTATTTACTTTTTGTATATATCGGGAGATCTAACATAACTTTATATTTGTGTTCATAAGCAGCAACCCTTTTTTGTATTCTCTATCTTTTGCAGTAATATTGTGTATCTATCGTCTACTTTATTACACACATGCCTGTATATTGCCAAAGAGTACTGACACAATCATGCGTGTAAGGTACGCCTTTATTTTGATAGGTAAGTACAATGTTGGCAGTAGGGGACGAACAAATTAAAATCAGGCTAGTAGGTGTTGAAAAAGGGGAGATTGATAGCATGGGGTTGATACCCATTTTAGTTAATACTGTTCAAATCTTAAAAGGCAGATAATCTTGTATTAAAAAGAATTATAAACATACGAGTACAATCAAAAGTATAGTCGTCTAACCTCCTGCTTTTTAAAAAGTTGGCAACAAGGCAAATATTATTCTAAAAATATAAATTATGAACAATTTTGGGTAGGATACGAGGATAAAAATTATTGTACGGTCAAATCTTATGCCTATATGATATTTTTTGGTACAATGGTATTTTTTGGTAAAAGGTACAAACCATGTCGATAGGTATAGATAGCAAAATAGGTGATTATTAGCACATTACAAATTAAAATATGTAACAAGGAATTAATTATCCTTTCAACATTGTGGCGAAGTCAGCGAAACTTAAGTGTAATTTAATTTGCATCATGGCCAAAATAAAGGCGTCAGCGACAACGGGGCGGCTGCAAGTATAATGACGCGTACTGGGATAACTTTTTTGGATGAATCTGCTAATGGATTATTATTATCACTGGAAGTACGTCACGACATAGTCTATACAACTATGAGAATGTATTTATGATTTAATTTTTATTAGAACTTTTTATACTCGTATTACGTTTGTATTTATTAATTCTTCATCTAAATTTCTAGTTTTAGTTCTATTATTCGGGTTTCTATTATTCATCACGCTTAGCGAGTCAAATTTATCTACATCCAAACGCATAGCTTTAGGTACATAAGGTTTTAGTCGTAATATTTCTTTGCTTTCATGTTCAAGTTTTAATTCTATATCACTTTACTACATACAGATTTCTATATAAATTGTACAACATTAAATTCGTGATAATATTATTAACATACTGATTTATAGATATTGTATTTAATGTTTGATTCTGCAATATGTTTTTTTTTACTTACCTATGTTTGACCAGACGTAGGTATTCTAAAAACACCTCACGTACTTATAATAAACTTACCTAAACATACATTTCTGCCTTGCCTTGATAAGAAATCAGCTTAATTAAAATAAAAGGTTAAAGACAAAATGTGTGGGTATTTAACTTCAAAGCGAGAAGGCAACCACAATCACACTAATATTAACCGTAAAAAGCCATCACTGAAAATGAAATGGTCCTTTGATTTTCTTGAAACCACCCGAGCTCGATCTCAGTTTTAATTCGACAAGGAGAAGCTAGCAATCAAAAGAACTAACGGTGGCTTCAACGAGGCATTTCCATACGCGAGGGGGGTTTTGCGAACGACACGGTATTAGTTCGCAACTGATTACATTCCTCGCCGCCTTCGCTGCAAACGACTCACAATGAAGTAGCGACGAATAAACTTCATTACGCCGAGTTAAGCATAAGAAATTATAAGGAGGAATTATCTTCGAATGGCGGCGGTAGCACGTACGCGAACACTTCCGGATTATGGCCTAAGGCACTCGTAGGACACGTCTCATGCCCCACTCATTGTCATGTGATAATCATGACAATGAGTGGGGCGTTCACATTACATAGCTTCAAAGTTCCTATGTATGTACCTAGCTGGAAGGTTAAGTGTATGCTAACTAGTTTCTTAAATAGTATCTGTAACATAAAGAATTCGTTTTAAGCTGACAACCACTTCAACTTTTGATAAAACTGTTATTTGTAGTATCTACCCTACATTTAATTACCCTACATTTTATTTAAATAACTCGTCACTTTATTAATCTACGAACTTTTCATGCTTCTACACTTGTTTTCCAAAACAGCATGAATGGTTTCACTAAATTTGCTAGAAAACAATTGGTCAAATTTATCAGCCCATAAAATGAGCACACACAATGAAAATCCATATCCTCAGATAGGTTACGTCAAACTTACTAGGTACCTATTAATTTCAAGCTTTTAATATAATTAAATTAGTTAATAACGAAATGTTCGCACACTCAAAGCCTCCGTTTAATCAATGCTACTTTATCTTATTAATCTATTAGCCAAATGTGCTCCATAATTGTAAGTTAGTAACTAGATACTCGAAAAGGCTGTTTGTCGACGTACAGCGATCGTGTTTACCGCTACAAAATAAGTTTTAATTAATGGATTGGTACTTGGAGACACACGTTTCGACTAGCGACATCAGTGAGTTACAAAACCTTGGAACCAGACATGCTAACCTACATGTTAACAGAAAATACAAACTCATAAATCATCCCTCATCATAAAAAAATACTCGTATCTAATAAAAATGAATCACATAATTACATCAATGAGCGTGAACAAAAGTTAAAATAAGCAACGCTTTTTTCTCGTCTGTCATGACTCATGAGTATTGAACAAGTTTTTATATAAATTCGATGCATTTAGTAAGGTGTAAGCATAAAAGCGTAAGAAAAACAATTTGCCAACATAACTAATAACAGGAAGTCACCTCGTTACTCACAAGTGAATGGTAGGTCGCCAATCTCGCGAGCGCGCCCTCCACTTCTCGACTTAATGAATGAGAATAATTTTGCCAAAATACTTTGGAGAGACGGGACACACGCCCCGGGAATTTTTCAATTTGCAACTGACATAATGTAATAAGAGTTACACCGTGAGGATGCCGGCGTAACGTAATTAATAACCTGTAAAATATTACCTGTTACAATGAATTTAGAGGATAAAAGTTGAGTGATAAATTTAAATAACAAGAAGGGCGTTGTGTGTTGAGAGCGACTACCCAAAATACTTGTGAATAGTTTGTCTGGATGATAAGTGGGGGTAAGCTTTACGAGAATCGTAAGTTTGTATTCACTAGCCTAATGAACGCGTGAACGCGGAATAACTTCGCAAAAGCTTGAATAATGTATGCTTTAACGAGATGTTTTTCTTGAGGGAATCTCATTAACCCACTTTCTGATTGTGTGAATGTAAACTTTAGGAAGTTCTCTTATTCTTCAGTGAGAGGAATCTTTTATGAGCTCAGTAAATCAAATCATCTCCTTCAAATTAAAGTAACCGTTTTTTTGTCTACTTACAAATATACCGAACATTGATATTGTTTTCCAAACATTTGGTTACATTGCGTAAATTTCTAAAATTTTAACAACAATACCCTTTGTATCATATTGGGTCTTACATAATCACATACACATGACTGGCTAAAATCGAATTCCCTTTATTACAACCATAAAATTTACCGATATTATCTCAAGCGAGCCAACTGGGCTATAAAAGTAATCCTTCTATTTTAATGGTCCTCCAACCTGCGCATGCAACAATGTGTCCAATTTGCCTCATGTTATCCGATTCAACACCTTCATAGTACCTATGCAAATACAATATAATGTGAATAGTAGCGTCATTATAATTGCTATTTAATGTTTCGCTTGTATTCAAGTATTATATTAAAGTACTACGTTTGGAAATTAATATTTAAGATGCTACATGAACAATGGGCTTGTAGTTCTACTCAACTAAAACCAATATAGCATTTTAAATATTCACACAAAATCCTTCGCCCAGCGTTATTTAATCGGCGCGTTAAATTCGAGAAAAGTCGAGATCACATCAAATATTTAACTCAGCTCGAGCGTTGTTTCGATAAATGTGATAATATTGAGCTCATGCAACTAAACCTAAACGCTTTGTTTGTATGTTGAAACTTAATCGAATTATACTCGATAAAAAATCCGATAATACGTCTCTGTATCGAATAGGCTCAAACCGTTTTCTTTTTTCTTGGCGCTCCCAGAATCACCATTAATCAAGAAGAACTCTGAAGTTTCACGCTACCTTCCGAATCTAATTTCGCAAACAAAGAAAACGAAAGCCTGTCTACCTTTATCAATCAAAACTGTTTGAAAATTCTATTCCGTTAGTGCGCACTGGGAAGTCGTGCAACGGAGACAATTGGAAAAATGTATCACAAATAAAAAGTCATATCGAAATGTAATATCCCGAGAACGAAGCTCGGAATATTCTTGTCATGTGAAAATAAAGGGTCAGGGAAATACAGTGACAGGTTGTGAGTGGACGGTGGTCATCCAAAGCGGGCACAAGTTTCGAATAAATAAACCCAGGAAGCAAATAACAACGTCACCTTCACGTGTGCCATCCACCGTCATTGAAAATAACACCTGGGCTTATGACATATTTTTGACAGTAAAGTCAATTCATTGTTTAGCCCCTATCACTTGTAATAGAAAACACTATGTGAGACTTGTATTTGTATTTACCTTTGACCGCATTTTTCAAGAGTTATTTGGTAAAAGGAGTGAATTTATTTGCAATAAAAATTACAGTCGTTTAAAAATTCCTCCACGTCATTGCCGACTGGGAAGGTTCCCAGAATGTTGGCTGTGTTGCCACGTTCGATGGTAATACTTATTTTTTGGGCCAGAAAATAGCCAGCCTTCGGGGCCAGAGGCATCGATTAACTAAGCGTTGTGTTTTTTTTTTCGAAATGTCAAATACGTACTTGTCAGTCTTGAGTTATCTTTAGTTATAAATTTCTACCTATACGGTAATTTCCATTGTAGATAAAGATTTATAATATTATGTTGCTGTTGGCTGAATATGTGAACATTAGAGACTAAATTGACATGAAGGTTGACAGGCGTCTGGCGACTGGGTACTTTTTTTTTAGTTCCGCGGCCCAAGGCCGCGGGCTCTCACATCCGTTGCCTCTGGTTCACACGCAGAAGGTATTTCCAGTGGCGCCCGGCGGACTTTAACCACAGTGGTCACACTGTGTGGTCTTTACGGGGGTTTGGTCGGTATGAGAATCCCGCGTCGGTGAGTGAATCTGGGTTGCGTGCTGCGGGGCCTTTGCCCTACAGCACGCAACCCTTCTAGCCTGCTTCTGTAAGGACGGCAGGTAGCGATCCTGCCGTCCTCATGCCCCGATCATGGAGGTCGATGGTCTTGGGCGTAGAGGAGTCTGCGGCACCCTCGCCGCTGACTACGGAACTCGGCGGGGAGGGTACGCTCTCTCTCCCTCTCGGCCGCCTCCTTCGCGAGTATGAGTTGCTCACAAAAGGACACGGCCGCGTTCCACCTACTCCCGCTGGAGACCATTGCTTGAAGCATGATCTCCAGCGAGGGTATCCACACCCAGATCCACTACGATCTACTGGGTACTAACAGTATTATTTCTCATCGCGGTTTGATTGGCTATGATTTCTGTTTTTGGTGGCATTCTTGCTGATGAATAGCTATATTCTCTAAGAATTCGATTTATTTCTATCAAATATAATGAATTCATGATGCCTTACTTGGTAAAATGCAGTAAAATAAATTACTTTTCAACCCAGTGAATAACAAGTCAATAATACAGTACAAATTGTTAATAGCCACGAGATCTTCTGTGTTCTATCTAAATAATATTGCTTCCTTAATATGCTAGCCGACAAACGACTGAAGTGAAATTGCTTTTTTCGCAGTGAGAAGTCAATGAAGACAGTACGATAGTGGGAGCGCTTCTGATATGTTTGCCTAGTCAAATGCGATGGAAATGTGGGTCTGATTTTAAAAATCTTTAACGGTGATAAAAGTTCAAGAAGTGAAGAAGTGAGTTACAACTTAAATAATTATTTATACACAAAATTTGTGTCACAAATACGATGAATTGAAGGTTTTTTGTACGGGATCTTCAATACGTGAAATTAGGTGTCAGTTACATATTATAATATTAGCTGTTCTATTGATTACAATTCAAAGTTATCGCTATTTTACGACTTCGCACGTCGGGCAAACTATTTGGTTGTACTGACTGGATTCACGAAACGCCCGCTAGGTGGCGCGATGGGGATAGTGATTTTGCTTGATTGTTGGATACGTTATACCTACATCTTACCTATGCACTGTAAAGTGGTTGTGCTCTAACTCATACTCACAAAACAACTCACAAAACTGTGCTTATATGTATACAGCCACCAAATCATCCCTCAATAGAAGAATCACGTCACGCGTCATGCCTTTGCTTCCTGGTTCCAGCAGAGGTGACTTGAAGGTCTGTATAATTATAGTTTATTTGGCCAGGTTTGATAATGCGTCACTTTATTTGTATCATAAGGTATGCTATAACATAATGGGCTATTTACACGACCTAAGATTAAAACTAAATAGTTAAAAAGTTTTGTGTCAATTTTATGGTTGCACTTTTGTGTGTTTAAACATAAAAATATTTTACATTTGAGCCTTTTTTGACTTATTTAATGTGCAATTGTTAGCTGATATTGAGAGAAACCTTTTTATGATGCTTCATGACTTCTAAAAGTTCTTTATAGGCAACTACTTACTCAAATGCAATTTATGTATTGCTTATATGCTATGCTTCCAATTATACCGTCTAGACAGACATTGAGCTTAAGTGAGTTATTAAAAATCTGCTTTACGCAACGAGTAACAATAAAGTTAAGTATTCTATTGCAATCTATTGCAACTGCATTATATCAAGATTATTGAACTGAGTGATATCACTGGTAGTCTATCAGGAACATAATTTTCGGGCCTGTCGTATTAGTTGAATATTTCAAACTAGGTGGCGTTACGGGTAATGGTTCATAATATTTAAGTCAATATCTTTCGTTTTAGTCAGGAATTCCATTCTAGGAAAATATATCCATATTTTAAAAGTTTTCTACGATTAAATAAGTAGTTTTCGGGTCTTTAAAACTCCAATTTAACTTTTTTTAAATAAAATGTCAGCACAGCGCCACGGTGCACATGTCGGCTAGAATAAGTACTGCTATAAATTTGGATGGCGTTTGTTTTTCATCAATAACTCTTGCTAAAGCACAGATAGATGTCACTGATATTAATATTGAATAAGCCCTATGGTTACGTAATTTTTGCACAATAGGATATTATAATAATATATTTATTTATTTATTTATTAGAAAACTTAACAGCTATTTAAACACATGACACATGATATAAGTTCAAGAAAGATACTTTGGACACTTAGCCAATTACAAAGTTTCCCGACAAGTATAATTGTAGTAGTATAACGTTCACCACTTACTTAATATATAATATAATATTATAACATGGAAATATAAATATCTATCTAACTATATAAAATATATATAATAAATAATAATAATAATATAATAATAAGCAAAGATGTAAAGTAATAAAATTATTTAAATATAAATATGAGCAACTAATATAAAATCCTCGTTAGAATTTTACAAGTATGATTTGAAAAAAAAAAAAAAAAAAAAAAAAATTACAAGTATGATCGTAACTTATTTGCTATTTTATTTCTAAAAACGCATTTCGAAAGGTGGAATATGTCAATGTCGGCAAAGTGTTCGTTATAGCAGCTAGGCAAACGAGTGAGGACAGCATTTTTACCGTAATTGGTGCGATGCAGAGGAACACTAAAGAGGCGGGTGTGTCTGGTACGAGTTTTGGGCGCACTTAAACTAATTTGGGAAAGTAGATCGATGCTATTAATTTCCCCTCTTATAATAGAAAACAGAAAGCTCATATCAAGCAACACGCGCCTATTAGACAAAGGCAAAAGATTATACCGCTTACAGTCATCAAAGTAAGATATATGTCGTCTTCTTGTTTTGAAGTTAAGATGTCTTAAGAATCGCTTTTGAATTCTTTCTATTTTATCTGTATACTTAGAATATTGGGGCGACCAGATAGAACTACCATAATCCAGCACACTTTGTACGTATGCGCAGTAAATAGTTTTGAGACAGGTGATATTTTTAAATTGAGAGCACGTGCGCATAACGAAACCAAGACTTCTGAATGCCTTACTCGTAATGGTGTCAATATGGCGGGATAAAAGCATTTTGGAATCCAATACAACCCCCAAGTCTCTAACGTGATTTACCCTTGCAATAACATCATCACCGAACCTGTAAGTGTACTCGATAGGATTTCTACGCTGACTAAAACTTATGCATTGACATTTGTCAATGTTAACGGTAATATTATTACGACTATAATATGAGAATAGTGCGTCAAGATCCCGTTGTATCAGCTCACAGTCATGTCTAGACTTAACTTTCATATAAATCTTTTTATCATCGGCATACATCAAATGTTTTGAGTTACTAAAACATTCGTCTATGTCAAACAAATAGGCACAATAGAAAAGAGGTCCGAGGTGGGATCCCTGCGGCACTCCGGAGGGTATATCGATGAAGTTAGATTTGAATCCCCCAACAGTTACAGCTTGTGAGCGGTTTGTTAGGTAAGATCGTATCCAGCGCAATAGATCGCCATGAATTCCCAATTTATATAAGTAGTATGTCATGGTGGACACGATCAAACGCCTTTTTAAAATCCGTATAAATCGCGTCCACCTGCCCATCCGACTCCATCCCACATAATACATTATTACAAAATAGAGCAAGGTTAGAGTTAGTAGAGCGGCGCTTCATAAAACCGTGCTGAGTATCCGGAATGCCCCGTAAAATAACTGGGTAAATGATGTTGTATATAATTTTTTCGAATATCTTACAAGAATTGATATCGGACGGTAATTTTGAACTACTGATTTTGATCCTTTTTTATGGATAGGGACTACATGCGCTTTTTTCCACATTGATGGAAATATGCACAGTCGTAGTGACTTCTGGAATATCAGATAAATAGGATAAGCTAGATTGTTAGCACACTGACAAAAATATAGCAGGTATCCCATCATAGCCCGGGCCTTTTGTCTTGTCAAGTGTCTTTAACGAATTGAGAACCATATCTTCTGTGATTGCTATATTTGACATACTATTAGGATGAGTGTCACAGTCTGCACTAGTTACAGAAGCATTATTAGTAGGTACATCTATAAACACACTATGGAAGAAACTGTTGAAAGCTGAGCATACATCCGGTCCTTCCGTAAACGTGACACCATCTGATGTAAACTGGTTAGGGTATTGACTGCCGCCTCGTTTTGACTTGACGTAGGTCCAAAACGCTTTTGAATTGCGGTTTATATTAGATTCAGTTACAGATATAAAATTATGGAAACATTTTTTCTGTTCCCGATGATGTCTGTCGCGGAGAATAGCGAATTCTAAATAGTCACGGGGATTTCCGAATTTCTTCCATCTCTTGTGTAATTTATTTTTCTCTTTAATTATATTTACTAAGGAAGGGCTAAACCATGTAGGATAATGATAATTTTTGGAATTTTTAACTAAGGGAACAAATATTTTGATACTATCGTTTAGTATTTCATAGAACCTGGCCACAGCATCATCCATCGTAGTTTCAAGCTTAATCTCAGACCAATCTTTTTGGCTCAAATGATTATTTAGCGCATTGTAATCGCAACGGTAGAAATTGTGTCGTCTATTAATTTGTTCAGTAAATGATGTAATATATAAGTCTGCTATTTCCATTGTGAAGGAAGGATGGTGGTTATCTTCCTTTAAGAGTATTTTATTGCATTTAAGCACGTTGAGAGGGAGGTTACAAAAGGCTAAGTCTTGTGTTCGACATATGGCGTTCTTTATACAGCTGTATTGTTGTAAACCTTGAAATAGTAGGTCTTCAACAAAAGAGGTCGCCGCTGATTGAAGCTCTTTTGTTCCAATATTGACCAGTATAAAACCAGCATCGGACCACTGCAAGCAGGGAAGATTAAAATCTCCCACCAGTAAGACTGTGTCAGACTAGTGGGATAATGTAATCCCCTGTACCGAACTTATCACTTCTTCGAGCTGAGTAGGTATATTAGGACTACCAGAAGGGATATAAGCCAAAACAATGTGTAAATTGACAGGCGTGCGTAAAACTTGAGCGGCAACTGAGATACAAAGTAGCTCAGTCGTTGTACTACTAAAATCAAAACGCACACTGGCGTAATATTTACGTTTAATGCAAATCATAACTCCCCCTCCGCCCTCTTTATTGGTAAGCGATAGATCTCGATCACGGCGAAATATTTCGTATCTATTATCACACAATTCGTTGCTTATAATGTCACTTTGTAGCCATGTTTCTGTTATTAAAATTATGTCGTAATTGTTACTTAGAATATTATTAAAAAAATCTAAACATTTTGTGCGAAGGACGCGGACATTCTGGTAATAGATACTTAAACTCTTGTCCTTAGTAGCCATTAAGTTAGAATATTGCAGTGCCAGGAGTCGAGTTTAGATAGCCGCGGTCCAGCCGCTGAATAAGTACATCCCATTATATCTATGACGGTAAAGTAGTACGCCATCCCCATAGTTAGCAGCGAGTATTAAAATTGACGTTACTAATATATATTAGTAACTTTATGAATATTCATAAAGTACGTTGGAACATACATACCCAGTATACTCACACACACATCATCACGCCAACATCCCGGAAGGGGTTGGCAGAGGTGCATAACACACCCACACAAGATGAATGATAAATGTGATATACACCAGGACCCTTGGGGCCAAACCAATGGTTGGTTTGGCTTGCGGGCGAGGCTGGTTACCGATCTCGCCCGCAAGCCGGTTGTGTACCTGCCGATTGAGGGTCGAGTCTCTGGTACAGGTTTACCACTCTGGTAGGGGGACGGTAGTCGTACCCATAATAGCTGCACAGTCCAAGCCGAGAGTAAGAGAAGCAGGCGGACCCCAGGATTCAAGGTGTAGGCCTCGGATACATCCGGGTGGAACGCTAGGATGATGGTGAATGATAGTGTTAAACCCAATAGGTAATAATAAGCTGTGACGTGTACTATATTCAAGACCAGATATAAACATATACATACATGCATTATTTCAATAATTTTATACCTGAAACCGCTGTTGGTTATCAATCTATACAAACTGTCCAAAGTAGTGAACCCCTCACATAAATAATATACAAACGCACACCCTATAATCGCCATAGCATACCTCATACCTCACACCAATAAACAAATTGCCAAATGAATTCATTGACGCGAATAGAACCCGGTAAATAGCTGTGTTTACTTTGCTATTACATAATCTTTCCACCTGTCGATAGTCACTTATAATGGTACGATAACATAATTAGTATCGAGGTAAATTAATATAATATAACGGAAGATGTGTTATAGTTACAATAACATTAAATGAGCTGAATACGTTCGTGTAGTTGTGTAAATCAATACGTATTCGAATGAATTCTAATTGTTGTATCGAAAAATACATGCACAGTAGCTTTATAACATAATAATAAAAATAAAATAAAAAGATAAGTTGCCTAACATTTACCTACATTACAATAACTTATTTAGTACGTCTAAATTACTTATGAACACCTTGTGGGATGTTTCTGATTTGCGTACGAAGACTCGACCTCCGCGTACCCACACAAACTTGTATTGTAGTTGTTTACAACGTTGACGGGCCGTGGCATGTAACGACTTATTCTCCGGAGAAAGGTTTTCTACCACATAAATAGGTGACTTGTCACAACCAAAGCCTAGGTCGCTTTTATTCAACTTATCCTGCGTATGTTTCTTGTTATGTGCTACAACGGCCGACAATAACGTGTCACGGGTGCGTGGGGAGTTTAATTTCAATAAGATAGATAGAGGGCGAGTGTTTGTTGGATTTATTTTTGCCGTTCGCGAACAGTAAAGTATCTCGTTATCATTGATGTTATAATTGACAGCTCGTCCCAGCTGTTTTACGATACTTATAACATTCTCGGATTTTGTTTCCGGGACGCACAAGATTTCGAGATTAGAGGCTCGAGATACCTGATCTAGAAGTGACATATTGTTCGATAGTTTAATATTATCAGATCGCAAGCTCTCATTTTCCTTTCTCAAAGATATAAGACTGGCCCGACTTTCTTCTACCGCCTTATGCAGGCTATCATACTGATCGCTCATGAAGTTAAGGGACTCTTAAAACTACAAATCTGTTCACGCATTGCTTGCAGGTTTTCTTTTAATGTCATATTAAGGTCGGTTATTTTTTTTTATTTATTTATATTTTGTTCGCCAAATGGACGCCGCCCGCCTGGTGGTAAGTCGTGACGACGTCTAGCGATTGTGGGCCACTCTCACAGCACACATTACTATTGAGAGTGGCCCTCAACTTGACGACCTACTGATGTGCCTCTTCACGCTCCGCTTAAAGAACCCAGGATTATATGTGGGAGGAAACACGTGCACAGGCAGGGCGTTCCAGGCCACTATCGTTCGGCAGAGAAACGAACGTTTAAAACGTTCGGTTCTCGCGAACATGCTATCCACTGTGTGGGGGTGGCATCTCTGCCCGGCACGAGTCGTTCGGGATCGGAAGGAAGAGGGTGGGATCAGATTGAAGAGCTCTTCAGAACACTCGCCGTGGTAAATACGGTAGAATGCGGCCAAGGAAGCTATTGTTCGGCGCTGAGCTAGCGGCTCAAGGCTTCCCGTTACCTCCGGACAACCAATAATACGGATAGCCCGTCGCTGCATAGCGTCGAGAGCGTCCAGCAGATACTTCGCGGAGCCGTCCCAGAGGTGAGAGCAGTATTCGACGCAGGGTCTAATCTGCGTCTTGTACAGCAGACACCTCTGGTCCGGTGTAAAGAATCTCTTTACCTTATTCAGTATTCCTAGTTTCCGCGAAGCTAGCCCTATACATCTTTCGATGTAGTTTTTATTATTGAGCTCTCGACGAACGTCTATGCCAAGGATATCAAGGTTGTCCTTCATTGGTAATAATGCATTCTGAAGAGAGGGTAGGGGAAGGAAAGGGGATTTCTTCGCAGTAAATGCACACGCCTGTGTTTTGCGGGCATTGAACTCGACCAGGTTCTCGGTACCCCATTGAGAGATACTGTCGAGGTTACGGTCGAGATCAGCCACGAGTCGTCGTCTCTCCTCCTCAATCTCAGATCGCCCCGCCGTCGGACGAACCGAGTAACTCCCGTGCAGTGTGCTGTCATCTGCATAGCAATGAATGTTCCCGAGGGATAGCATATCATTGATATGCAGAAGAAAGAGAGTTGGTGATAGTACGGACCCCTGCGGTACCCCGGCATTCACTTGCAAGAAGCGAGAAGCCTGGCCATCGCAGAGGACCCGCACTCGGCGCTCGTTTAAAAAGCTGGCAATCCAGCTGCACAGTTGAGGAGGTAGACCATATGCCGGAAGCTTGGAAAGGAGCGAAGCATGCCAGACCCTATCGAAGGCTTTGGCGATGTCCAGGCTAATAGCCAAGGACTCGCCGTGCCTTTCCATAGCCCCACCCCAGACATGCGTTACGAATGCCAGAAGATCACCCGTTGATCGCTTTGGCCTGAAGCCGTATTGTCGATCATTGATTAGCGAGTGATCCTCTAGGAATTGCATGAGCTGCTTATTTATAAGGAGCTCAAGCACCTTGCAAATGACTGAGGTGACAGCTATGGGTCGATAGTTGCCTGGATCGGACCGATCCCCTTTCTTGGGGATCGGTTGTACGTTCGCCTCCTTCCAGACCTCCGGCACGAGCCCTGAAGAGTATGACAGGCGGTACAGACGCGTTAATACTGGAGACAACTCAGCTGCACATTTTCGTAGCACCACCGCCGGAATGCCGTCAGGGCCACTGGCTTTCCGCGTGTCGAGTGACCGCAGCACTGCCCGTACATCACATTGCCTGATAACAATATCAGGCATTGTGTGGCCACACTTGGCGATGGCGGGGGGCTGCAGGCCACGGTCGTCGACCCGGGAATTAGCCGCAAAGAGGTCTGCGAGCATATCCGCTTTCTCTTGGGCTTTGTGAGCCAGTGTTCCATCTGGGTAACGCAGCGGTGGCAGCGAGGGCTGACAAAAGTTAGATTGCACGGCTTTGGCCAGTTGCCAGAATCCACGGCTGCCCGTGGGATGGGAAGTGAGCTCCTGACTCCCCTTTTACTCGACTTTGTGGCCCGGTTGTACGCTGCTTTGAGGTGGCCCACGTTTGGGTCGCGCACAGCCCGGGCCCTGATCCAGGCGCGATATGCCGACTGTTTTTGTCGAACAGCTTTGGCACAATCTCGCCCGAACCAGGGACGGGCTCTGCGGATACTGGCGACATCAGAGAAAGGGATGTAATAATCCATCCCTAAACTGATCTCGCCAGCAATAGCAGAAGCACTATCCGAAGGAGCCTTTCCTACAAAGCAGCGCTGGCTCCAGGGGACGGACGCAAAATAATCGCGTAGACCGTCCCAATCCACTGACGAGTAGTGCCATAGTCGTCGTGACGTTTGCACAGGACGTGCAGGAGGTGACACCTTCATGCCAGCGTGAACAACACAGTGGTCGGAACTACCCAGTGGGGCTCCTACCGAAACACTGTACTGGGCTGGGCGACTCGTCAGCAGTAGATCCAGCAGAGCGGGCGCGTGATCTGACCTGTCTGGTATCCGGGTGATCCCGCATACCATCTGGGTCAGACCGTGGGAGAGAGCGAACGCATGGGCGGCTCTACCCGCATGATCAGTCTTGAGGGACCCCAGCCATTCAATGTGATGGCCATTGAAGTCCCCCAGAAACACTAGGTCAGCGTTCGGGAACCGCACCTGCGCTTCATCAGCCGTCTCGCTGAGGTACTGGAAGAGCTTTGTTGTCTCAGAATCCCCTGTGTGGGATCGGTAGACGCACACGTAGATCTGGCTCATAGAGCCATGGTCTACGTGCAGCCAAAGGACGGAATTGGAGGGGTTCTCTAGGCAGCGCAACCGGCGGCAGCAAACATCCGCCCTGACGAACACGCACACCCCGGCTTTGTCTCGAAATTGTTCCTCGATGACATAGCCGGGGTAACACAGGTAAGACGTGTCATCAGGGCGGCGTATTTGTGTCTCCGTGAGGAACATCACAGCGGGCCGTGCCGTCTCAAGGTGGTGGTGGACGGTATCGAGGTTCACATGGAGTCCACGGACGTTAGTGAACTCCACCTCGAAATGTGAAGTTGTGGGGTTTCCTAGGGCCGCTGTGTAACGTTTATTTCTTTTTTGTTGCACTGCCATTGTAGATTTTGAAGAAGAAGCGTGAAGACAGGGCGACATTTGGTGCAGCTGTAAGTGACAAAGCGCAGGGGCTAGCTTTGTCTAGAACCGTGTGGTTAGGTCGGAGCCGACTCGCCGGACGGAAGGGCTCCCAAACCCCCCTGATGCAAGGCCGCCGCTACCCCACACCGGTTACCACCCGGAGCGGCGATCCCACATCAGGATTATGCGCAACATGTGGGGCAGCCTCCTGGGGTGGTTGGCCCCAGGCGGGCCCCATGACTGTGTTGCGGGCGGCCGCGGCAACGCCGTTGCTAAGGGTCTCCCTGGCCGGCGAATCGACCCACACCACCCACACTAGACTCCGTTTCGCCCCCACTGGTCCCATGCCTGCTGCACCATACATCGCCCCGGGCCCGGCGGTGCAGCTGCTGAACCCCTAACGCAACCCAGCCTGGGCTGGGTTACTTGGGGGGCTTTAGCACAGCTGCACGGTGGTACCCCCCCGGACCAACACTGTTGTACCACCTGGTACCCACGTAGGGGCCGAAGCCACTCCATAGGTACCGTAAATTAACGAGCCTCGTCCGTTTATCAGCAGGTGCGCCACTAGCAGGTGAGGTCGCTGGGGCCCTATAGATGTTGGTAGAGCCCCTTTGCACCCGAATTATACACTCCTTCACAACACTACGCATTTCTTCACGAATCAACTCCCTCAGCTCAGTACGCAAAACGAAATCTGACTGTGTAGGTATAGGTATTTGTAACAGTCCCGGTCTATGTTGCTTTTTGCGGCGAATTGAATTGAATGTTCTGTCGGCCGTGGATGTAGGAGTAGTTGGTCGCACTGGTAGATCAATATTACCTCCTTTCGGTTGCTTACTACAACACCTGGGGCATGACCAGTCCTGGTTACGATCCTGGTCGAGGGACGCGGCCTCCGTAGGAGACAGGTTCAGGCAAATGTAATGGTAGGCATCCTTGCACCGTGTACATTCCATGTAATCATCTGTATCCAGATCAATTGTACATTCGGCAGCGCAGCGGTTCATATTGCACAATTTACCCACTCAGCAACAAATATTGATTCGGTAAGTAGGTAGGTATACGGTGATCACTATTTTATTTAGACAGAGAAAGCAATTATGGATACGGTCTCTTGTCGTAGCGGTGAGGTAGATGTCCCCCCGCCGCTGCTTGTTTAACGCGTCGCTTTACACTTATTATTTAATTTAATTGTTGAATTGTGAATTCAATCACACGAAACTTGCACTTCAATTATAAACTTTTAGAGCGAATATTGTATGCACATTAATCTAAATTTTAGCAAGAATTTTTGCAAACGTCCGCCTCTGACAACAACAACAAACCAATTCTAATTATAGATACACATTTTCACCTATTGATACCTATTTATATTTATTTTGAAGCAACTTAATATAAAAACAATAATGAAATACTTACATAAGTACATACTTACATAAGTACTTGTCTTGAATAAAAAAACTAAGAAAAAACTTGCCAAAAAAAAAACAGTCAAATTGAGAACCTCCTCCTTTTTAGAAGTCAACAACTCGGATCATCTTTGATGTTTGCATCGCACCTACGCTAATCTGAACTTTAATTTGTTGGTGAAATACTGTACTACAACCCACAAACGTGGAAATTATTCGGTAATAATATAAAATTTTATAGTGAATATTTCTTGAGTTAACCCTAAAAAGGCCTATTTTACTCGTAGCTCTTTCATCGTTCCAGTGTGACTGCTATATTATTATAACTAGCTGTTGGCCGCAGCTCGGCCTGCGTGTTATAGCTTTCTTGATCACCAGTTACTGATTTATTATGGACTAGCTGTTGCCCGCAGCTCGGCCTGCGTGTTATAGCTTTCTTGATCACCAGTGAAAATTCTGTACATTGAAAATATCAAAACATAAATGGCAGGGTGTTACTAGACCGACACCAAACCCAAAAATGTGATTAAAAACAATTTTTGTCTGTCTGTCTGTCTGTTTGTTCAGGCATCACGCAAAAACTACCATTTCGATTACGATGACACTTGGTATAATTATTCTTTAATATCCTGGGCACCACACTGGGTACTTATTATCCCGGAAAAGTATATACAATAAAAAACAAACTTAATTTTGCGGTTCGATGCCTAGACCCGATTACTGTAATAAGTTTATCGTAGGTTACGTCACCCGCAGTGGAGTTCACTAAGGGGCGCACATAGCTAAGATAGGTATGCAATGCATGCTGCTGTTGCAAAAACTGAGCGAAGTGTTAAAATTTTCGAACGACAACGATTTATGAGATTTTTTTTGTTATGTCCGATTTTCAATTGTTTATGTTCTAAACCACCATCACACCACACGTTATCACTGTGGTAAGTTTGAAGGAGATCGGTTGAGGCGTTCACTGCGCTCAATAATATTTTATCTTAAGACACAATATCGCCCAACAGCCATACATAATAAATCAGTAACTGGTGATCAAGAAAGCTATAACACGCAGGCGGAGCTACGGGCAACAGCTAGTTATTAAATAAGATTTTAATGAATGATGATGATAATTATGCTAAGCGAATACTGATACGGGAATACACAACTGTAGTAAACCTATTATTATATTATTTTTCGCACATATAATATACCGCCATCATTTACGTATTTTTCGCACACAATACACTGCCATCTATTAGGAATTTATCGAAAATTATTTAGCCACTTCTATAGGCACTTTTAAAACGTCCCCAAATTCTTCTATGAGATGGATCATCTGTACTAGTATAGTATTCTTATATCTGTGGTGTGATATAGATTTTATTAAAGCGCGTCTCACGACTGGCTGATTCTCGCTTGTGTAGTTGTAGGCCCAATGCCTTAACATTACTAAAAAGCCTTTTAAAATTTACTATCTCAAGAGCACAGATGCCGAAACCATGAAAATGCTAATACTGAAAGAAAACTGTGAGTACAACAATACCCTGAATTCGGACCCAATAGTTACTTACTCAATCGCATCTCTAAAGCTCCTCGAATACTAAATAATGTTGTTCCGATTTGTTTCATAGTCCTATAGAGGAATGTTAAGGAAGCAATATTATGCAAATCCGAGCGTGGATACCGCAAAAATAAAAAGCTCTCGTTCGCCTCACACTTTGCATCTCAAGGCTATGCATTCAACTGATACCGAGATGCCCCAAGAGTAAAAATGAAAACTCAATTTAAAATTCTATGCGTTTTAGAGGCACCTGCGTAAACTTCGTTACAGTGTAGATAGGTACGGGAAAGTTAAAAAGTGCCTAATATATGAACCACCAAGTGGCCTGCCAAAAAATTACTATATAAAATACACAACTAGAGCTCTCTGTGCAATATATAAGCTATTAGGCGGTCTTTGTGCAGCTCGGATTTATAAATATTATGGTCCTCGATGAAAAATTGATGACTGGAAATTACATATATATACTGAATGAAGAGAAACCTCTTCAGCTATTGTGTAGGTACCTATTGTGTTAAAACTATAATATTGTATTTATAAGCATAATAATATCCAAACTTGCATGGCCTACTTTTCATCCAGGGAATAGGTTAGTTGACTGGGTGAGAAAAAGAGCACAAAATCCAATCTACGCGCATTAAGCCGTATGCAAGAGCTAGGGGCATTACTCTAGAAATTATTAGACTTTTTGTGTCTTTAATTGGATAGATAATAAAAATCCATCCATAAACTCTTTTAACTGTAACAGTTATTGTATTCAGATCATATAAGTCAATTAATCCGGTATAAATCCGAATATCGTATCGTACGCCTACAGTAAATCAACTACAGATTAGAATTCTATTCTCTCTGAAGCACTGCTCCCTATCGCCGCCTGAATATTGACGGCTAGATACATTTCGATACAAGCTAAAATCACGTCTTTGGCGCCTGGCAACCCTATAACAAGGCTAGTGCAGTCGAGTGGATCCATACGAGGTAGAGCTGATAGGAACAGCCGATGTCGGTCGTCAACGTCGCTTTGTCTTGCATACTGACGCTGGCAAACCGAACCACCAGTATTTACATAACAATGCTTCGAATTTGATGCGTACCTACGAAGTTATCTACGTAATATGGGTGGGTCAAAGGGTTATTCCGTCGTGATCTTTGTCAAGTATTTAATTATCTAAGTTTGTTGCATAATAGACAAACTTCATAAAATTCATTAATGACATATTTTTTATTGGTTACGAATATTGTTTTGTTAAAACAAAATGTAAACATCTATACTAATAATAAATCTGTAGAAGTGAAAATTCTGTACATTGAAAATATCAAAAAAATAAATGGCAGGGGGTGTTACTAGACCGCCACCGAACCCAAAAATGGTATTAAAAAAATGTTGTTCAGGCATCACGCAAAGCTACCGGTTCGATTACGATGAAACTTGGTATAATTATTCTTTAATATCCTGGGCACCACGCTGGGTACTTTTTATCCCGGAAAAGTATATACAATAAAAAACAAACTTAATTTTGCGGTTCGATCCCTAGACCCGATTACTGTACCAACCGCAAATAATAAGTTTGTCGTAGGTTACGTCTCCCGCAGTGGAGTTCACTAAAGGGCGCTGCACACGGCTAAGGTACTATAATATTTTGTCTTAAGATACAATATCGCTTAACAGCTATACATAATAAATAAACACGCAGGCGGAGCTGCGGGAAATAGCTAGAAATAGCGGAAATACCCAAATAAATGTTTTGAACTAAGAGAGAGACAGTTTCAAGCTTTTTATAAAGTCTATAAAACTAAATTTATGTGTGAATCTTATTACAAATATAATAATAAAAAAAGTGTCCTAAAATTTATTATAATAATAATATACTTCTCAAACTTGAGAAACAGTCCTGAAAGTTATGAGACCCATTGTCCAATTGACAAAGTGCAAGCTCTTACAATAGAGATTAAGCAGACATCTCAATCAAATCGAACCTGGTATAACATTTCAATGCAAGTACGGTTCTAAGCACCATAGCTTGATCGTATTATATCCGTTAGTTCTCCTCGGAGATAGATCGAGACGGAGTTACATAATAATCTTATTGTCCCTAACCAATAGCTGAATAGGCACAATCGATATATAATAGATATTTAGGCATTTCAATTGTGTTTTAGAATATGTACGTTGGTCACAACATGTTAAAACCAAAATATTATGTATATAGCTTTTCATGCGATCAAACCATTTTTTAAAACAGGAGGACCAAAGATCTGAAGGCATGTTTTCTACGTGCTGATTGAACACTATCACTGCCTCTTCGGAGTTGGTAAAAGTGAAACCTCTCATGAAATCTTTGATTTTGGGGAAAATACAGAAATCACAGGGTGCTAGGTCAGGGCTATGCGCAGGATGGGTGACGAGTTGTACTTTTTCGGAAGCTAAAAATGACTTTGTTATGTTGGCCGTGTGTGAAGAAGCGTTGTCATGATGTAGAAGAACGCGGCTTTTGGGTCGTCTTTCGCGAACTTTTTCTAACACCCTGGGTAAACAAATGGTAGAATACCACTCGGCATTAACACTCTTTTGATCTTCACGTGGAATTGTACAGATGGCACCCGTAGCTGAGAAAAAAAACGCGATCATTTTTTTACCAACATTTCTCGCCTGCCTCTCTTTTGTTGGCTTGTTCTCATTTTCAAACACCCATTCACAAGGTTGCTGTTTTTTTTCGGGTTCAAAACAATAAATCCACGTTTCGTCTCCTGTGACAATGTCATAAACAGCATTAGAATGTCCGTGGTGGTACTTCAGTAGCATCTGTGAGGACCATTCCCCGTGAGCCCGCTTCTGCTCCGCTCACAGTTCATGAGGGATCCAACGACAACAAAGTTTCCGAGCTTTCAATTCGACGTGTAAAATTTTCTGGATTTGACTCATACCAATCCCCAATAGTCCTCGAATTGTCTCATAGGTAATCCGCGGGTTTTCTTCAATTAACCGCTTAACAGTAGCCACATTATTTTCGTTGACGGCAGTGGAAGGCCGCCCTTCACGAAATTCGTCATGTAAAGAAACTCGACCTCTCTCAAATTCAGCAAACCATCGCCTCACGGTGCTCAAACAAGGTGCTTCTCTCCCAAAATCATTTTGAAGACGAGATGCACAGTCTTGCGGAGAGAGAGAACTTTTAAAATCATAAAAAATCATCGCTCTAAAATCTTTTCGACTTAATTCCATTTTCGTTGCATACGTAGAACTTTGATGTGTGATAAAAAACAATTGACAAATGATTTACCGCCAATTGTTTTTTTTATTACTAAGAAGGTTACAACGTTTAAAAAAATATAACATTCGAATTCAAATAGTTCCGATTAGTTCCGCTAGAAGTGCAAAACTTTTAGTGTGCCCCATGTATTGTAATATCCAAAAGTCAAGTTACGAAGTTTGAAGAAAAATATTAAACCCGTTATTATTGAACGTGATAATAACGGTTAAAGTTTTTCATTTCGGAAGCCTAATAGGCAATAGGCAACAGTTTGAAGTTATATTTCAGATAACAACCAACAGATGATAGTAACTTGTTTCTACTAAAACTAGTAAGAAAAGGAATAATTACATTATCATCATTCACCGAGCCTTTTCCCAACTCAGTTGGGGTTGACTTTCCAGTCTAACTGCGTTTCGGCTGAACTTCGATATTTTCCGTGAAGCGACTGCCATCTGACCTCCACAACCCTTGGGCGATATCGAAGTTCTGTAGTTAGAGTAAGTATATTATGATAAGTTTATATATTATTTTACAAAAACATCGGATTAGAGACACCTAGGTCAATTATGATCATTTATTATATCATAGCCCAGACTCTTCAGCAGTAATCTACAAGTTATTAAAGTAAAATATTCTTGAGTACTAAAAAATTAATATGCAGAAATCCTCGTAGAACAGAATCTAATTGCATTGAAATAATCAACATTATTCAATCGTAAAATTTTCATATTTAAATTTGAAGAGAACTTCAACAGAACGAAAGCAATACAAATAAAATCAGAAGCAAATGGCAGCATCGTTAAATTTATTATTAACTAACTTATACCCGTGACTCCGTCTGTGTGCATAGAATTTCTCATTCCTGTTTTCGCAATGAATCTAATCTCCGTATCAAAATAACCTTTATCTATAATACTAAAATATAATAAAAGCAAACATCGAAATTTTCTAAATGTTTCGTAGGATTAATCATTTAATTTTGGTTTTAACTAAAATATCATGGTAAACTTATTTATTTGTCTCTTCCAGATAACGTGACTACATTACGCAGCCATAGCGGTCACGAGTCGCTTCCTTTTATTACTCCCTGCAATGCTTCCTGTTGCTTCTTTTTTCTGAGAAATATTCTGCTAATTAAGGAAGGAGTGGAGGCTGAAGATTTCCTGCTACTCAGCAGATTACTCGCGGTATCGCTGAGGAAAATGTAACTTTCAGACGGAATTCATTTTTAAGGCTTAACTTTTTGTACACCATTTAAAAGTTTTAAGCTGCTAGATTACCGCACAATATAGAAAGGGATTTACATGCATAATATAAGCACGCCTATATCCCCCATATATCGGGATACCTAGGCAGAGATGCAGTAGTTTTAGAAGCCAGTAGTTTTGTTGATCCAAGTGCAAATTTCTTCAAAAATCAAGAATAGTATATCGATACGATATTCATTTTGATATGACTTGTTTCAATATTATAGAAGAAATAGTGACTATGACTGAATACTGTCTCATATACAGTGACACAATGTCACAAAACATTACACTAACACGCAACTCATAACCATATGTTATACTGATGTTATATTTGCTTCTGGAATATTAATATTACAGTAGGTACGTTGGAAACAAAATATAAGGTGCATACATAATAATCACGCATGTTTCTCCGAAGGGTGATACGCTTATTTTTCGCCAGTAACTTTGATGATGATTTTATGTGCCGAGGTGAGTCTAATGCCTGGCCTATTAATCTGGCCAAACCCGCTTTTGCCATGTTTGTTTTGCGTATTTTATCGACACTTGCAAGTAAGACTGAATTGAGCCTTTAAAATCTTAGATGGACCCTGTTCCCTGTTCGGGGGGGAACTGTGCTAATCCATCATCCATCATCTTGGTAAAAGAACTTCGTTTTACCAATCCTGATTCTTTGTATTTTTTTAATTTCTGAATCGTCACAATGACTTCTCTGTTAAGCTTGTGGGAAGTCAAAAGAGTAGGGCGCAAAATATACTAATAGGTTCTCTGTCCCAGAAACTACATGAAGGAAAGCTATAAAAGTTTTTAGTAAATCCCAAATGTGTTCAATACAATTACGTCACCTAAGTATAGTTCAAAATAACTTTTTACAAATCCAACGTAAAAAGACCAGAAAGAACTTGATTTGCGACTTAACTTTTATGCTTTGGCATTTAAGTCAACCGTAAAAGCATTGAATAAATTGTAGGTCAGAAGGGAGAGATAAAGCGTAGAACGTATCCGTTTGTTAACTTATTTGGTGGAATATTGACTTGCTTACTTATTGCTTTCTATTTTGTGTTCTTTTTAGCTACAGTCCTTTTGTAATTCAAGATAATCGTTGGAATTCTTGATTCTCTGCGTATTAGAGTCAAGACTTCAAAGTTCTGGGTAAATTAACTTTTATATTTGGATTTACAACCCTATTAAAACCTTTATTATGAGAACATTTAAGTTTGTGTAAGTGATGACTGATAATGAACAAATGACATAATAAATTACCTTTCAATTTATTGTTGTATTGTACATTTATATTTTACGTTCCTTTCTCATAATTTCGGGAAAACACAGGATTTTGGGTACCTTTTGAAAATGCGAAATCTTCAAAGACTCACTTGCTTGTGTGTTTTTGTCGAGGTAGATTAGTATATTATAAGTAGGTAGTATTTTTATACCGATTAGTCTGTCCAGTGAACATGGTTTATTATGATACAGTATTTTTTTTTTAGTTCCGCGACCCAAGGCCACGGTCCCTCTAACGTCCGTTGCCGGGCGTCTCTGGTTACAAGCAGAACGTATTTCCAGTGGCGCCCGGCGGATTATGATACAGTACACTAAACCCAATACAAAAATTTACAGCTTTAGTAAAAATCCGTTTTAACCATCATATTAGCTGTACTGACAAGAAAATTAAATTTAAATTTAAAAAACCCCCGACTCACAAAAAAAGAAAGTCTATCAACAATTATTATAATTTTTTTTTTTTTTTTTTATATTTGGTTCGCCAAATTGACGCCGCCCGCCTGGTGGTAAGTCGTGACGACGTCTAGCGATTGTGGGCCACTCTCACAGCACACATTACTATTGAGAGTGGCCCTCAACTTGACGACCTACTGATGTGCCTCTTCACGCTCCGCTTAAAGAACCCAGGATTATATGTGGGAGTTATTCAGAGCTAATGCGAATTGCGCGGAGTGTGGTTACAGAATTAGAAATACATTCCACTCCTCATATCTTTCGAATGGCTAAACCGATTTTCATAAAACCTGCGGTATCGTGATGTACAAGTTACGACCTTTCAATTGATACCCAACACGGGTATATTTGAATACATTCAATTTTTCATCACCACTTTCACCCCTCATATCTTTGAAATGGCTTAACCGATTTTTACAAAACATAGCTAAGAACACTCTCCCCTAACCCATCTTTAAAACAAAAGAAACAGAATCAAAATCGGTTCATCCGTTTGGGAGCTACGATGCCACAGAGAGACTTACAAACACACACACACACACACACCCACACACACGTCAAACTTATAACACCCAGTTCGGGTTTCCGTCGGGGGTTAAAAATAAGAAAGAAAAGGTTTATCAAATACCTAGTTAAGTTACTTAGAATTTGCATTGCATTATAAACCGGCTAACTTTGTAAATCAACCACATATTTTCCCAAATGACGTTCCCCTCTATGAGGTAGTCGCTTTGTATTCGAGAGGGGAAACTAAAAGGACATGGCAATTTACAAGTTAATAACGGGAGAGTAAAAATATTCCAAACTCTTTTAAGGTGAAAAATTAATACCTAAATAATAATAAGAATTGTAATACCTCATAGTAGTACGTTGCACCGAAAATTTAATACCTATTTATTATGTGCAATAAAGGGCTCTTAAAGGGCTTTGTCAACATCTTTAGGGCGCAATTTAGGAATCCTCAAAGGATTTATCAAAAATACTTAAAGTACCTAGTAAAGTCAATAGGTTGTGGGGAACAATGATTGGCGAAATTTGGGCGTAATTAACGTCTCTAACTACCCCTAGGTGATAAAAACAAACTTTACTACTAACCCTGATTTGAATTATGACCCCGATATGTAGAAGAATGATTTAAAACGTACCGGAGATCTTGTTAAAGTATCGAAATTTCACATTTTCATAGCGCACTTAGTTGAAGCGTCACGAATAAGACATCTGAACTTCATCCTCGAAATGAGTATCGGAAATTTACATCAGCTCGTAATACCGTACCGGCTGAGCCTTTATTGTAAACGCCGTAATTTGAATTTCGTCTTTGATATTCAAATGAACCTCTACTTAAGACACTGCGTTAGTTATTTGAGTTTTTGTAAAGCAATCAAGTTTGTTTATAGGAGACCGTGTAATTGTAAATCTCAGTCTGTAGTACTTAATGCATAAAATCACTTTCAATTCCTTTGATGAGAGGCTTCCCCTTAAACTAAATAAATCCTTCATATTTTCATTCAATTTACGACAATGCTTTCGCGTGCTAGACAATTTTGAAGATAATTTGATTTGCAGTATATAAATCAAACCTTCTTCAAAATAACTATACTGCAATAGACAGCCCCACACACAAATACGTTAAATCACATGAATCGCCCTCTACGTTTTTGCAAATGATGGATGAATGATTTATGTTGGGATAACATGACTTTAACCCTTTACAACGTAAACGGAAATCGTCATAATTCCCAAGATTTATTGATAAACACATTTACTTACTTATCGTGTACCGCCACGACATGTATGTATGACGCGGATTTACAACAACATTTAGAATTCCAAATTTTCATGCGGATAGCAGTTTGCGTGCATTCGATGACTTTCCGTGTTGTAAACTTTCATACCTGCCATCTTTCTTGAGATTGAATCGATATCGATGCGGTTATGACGAGTCACGATTTCACTATACTACGAATTGCTGCAAAAGTATGTTGAATTGCCAAGATATAAATTTATCAAACGATAGTTTGTCATAGAAAACAGTGCGATGTAATCTCATATAATCAAATGAAATAAAATATACGAATACAGACCGCAAAGCTTACAAAAGATAACATTCCAAACAAAACAACAAAATACACGTCGAATGAAAAATGATGTAACTACGTGCATGATTTGTCACGTGCCACATGCACTTACAGCAATCGTTTAAACTACTGTAGCTATTATTGTAATTATGTTGAAAGGTGTCAGAATATGTGTTCATTAGCAAAGTATTAACAACATGTTTTTTTTTAATTTCACGGTAACGTAATTACAGAGAAAGTGAAGTAAAAATATTGCAAGCTCGACAACTTGTCGACAAGGCGTCGTGTTAACACGTTAGCGTGCATTCTTTACTTGCGTTCATTAGCATAACAAGTAGTTTCGTTAATCAAATGTACGAAATTAATAGCACAGTTTAGAGTCGACGTTCCGCCTGGCAATCACACGCCCATTACAAATTGCCAGCAATTACCGCGACACCACCCTCCCCTCGCCTTTTCCGTTCGTTACGACAATTTTTTTGCACTCATACGATAAATATTTCATATTATTTTAGCACCAAAATGAACATCATTACATGGCACATGTTTGCGAAATCATTTAAAATTTTATATTTTGCACCTATCACGTTGATTTATTAATCAAATACCTGTAATAAAATAATTGCAGAGTTTAGAGTAGATGTTAGGAGACTCACCTGCCACCACCATTCAAGGACAAAAACTACTAAATATAATGGATCAACAGATATTTCGCTATTTTTTTTTCAATACCGTAAGGATAATAATTATAGTGGTTTTACTGCAACTGTAACGACAACTGATGTAAATTGGTCAATCCGTCTAACTGTTGAACATGTTCGATTGTAAGAATTCACAGTTAGAATAGGTACCTACATTTATAACAGACCCATACAATTTTAAACGCAGCAGTTACGCATTCATAAATATGTAAAAGCACTGGATTTAGTCGGTTTCTACGCTAACACTCCAGCAGGAGGAAGCTCAAGAAAACTCTTGAGCACGTTTACAAAATATCAAAGGAGAATGAGACTAGTTTTGTGTTTCTACGAACTAGTAACTACACCTTGCAGTTTAGTAGTTTAGCAAACCCAATATGCGGATACGAGTTCGAGAGATCCAAAGATATTTATTTTTACTCACTCAAAGATGTATAAAGCTCGCCATTCCTCATCCTTTGAATGATGTTATCGCGATTTCCCAAATGTTTCGCTCTTTTTGATCTAAATTCTTTATATTTGGCTTTGCGTTTCGCCTTTTCCTACCACACATCACGATTCTTTTGTATTGCGATAAGATTTAGTAAAAAATACAATGTTTATTTACGCTACTGCATCGTAAATAGTGTGAACACTTTGTAACGCTTTTGTTATTTAAGGTGGGAAGTAAGCTACGTTGCTCTACTATTATTTTAAAATTCGTTAGTCGTAATAAAGCATGCAAGATAAAATTATACACATGTTAAGTTGTAACTCTCATTATAACGGTATGTGGTTTTTGCATAACGTCTATTTCAATAGAATTAAAGTTAAGGTACGTCTAATCTTAATGCTATTAAGTTGAAACTCCTATTCAAATTATTCTCGCTCAAAGTTTTTAAGAAGCCGCTTATTTTGAGATAAAAATAATAAAGATATTCATTCGACCATCAGTGATGAAATCCTGAAAATCCTTAAAAAGAAAACTTTAATTAAACTTTGCGAAATCATAATCAGATAACATTATTCATTAATTTTAAATGGTTTCAGCCAAGCCGATACTGATAATTTTTGCCACCAAAAAGACAGGAAATGACGTAAAATTTATTTTCAACTGAGGGAATTACTTTGTACCAACTCTGTGAAGAAATGGAAATCTGTAGGTTTTAAAACTTCGTGAGAAAATTGTTTTTTTCCCGATTGGAATAATATTAGCTTTTGTTGATGCTTTAACTTTTCTTTAGAAATGTTATTGAGATCTTTATAAGTGCGATATCACAACAACTCATTTCTGTCGGAATCTTTTAGTAGATTCTCATCAATAAGGACTTACAGTGACTCAAACACTTTTTGTAAAATCAAGTATTTACCTATCGGAGGGACGGTCTGTTATAACCCAAAAGTAATATAACGCATTCAAATATCAAGAAAATTTATCAACTTTGTACCATCGGATCCAATACGTTTGGGTCGTTTATGGCATTATTATAGTCACAGACTCGACAGCTCTGTGCCGGAAAAGTCAATTTAACGCAGATTACGGGACGACTATGCAAAATTTTACGGAAAGTGATGCTTGTAGATCAAAATACATTTTATGCAAGATCATAATATCAACTAATTAGAAGGATTCTTTATACTTCCTTTATTTTAAAAGTGCTTCAACTTTGACCAATTTCAATTGAAACATATTTAGGGAATCTATTTATTTTAATTGAAAATTCATGAAAGTGCTTACTAAGTCAAAAATAATTAGATACCTATTATTGTATTATTTTTGGTGGAGTTAGTTTTTAATCAATAATTTTAATAATTACAGAAAAACTTTACGGTTTAAACTAGTATCTATTTAACTTCGTTTTTATACTTGGTATAATTTAATAACCCTTTATTTATAAATTACTGTGTCCATTTTATCTAAATTTTACCTTAAGTACCGTATAATATATGAGAAAATAAAAATGTCCTTACATTTAAACATGCTATTTGTTACCTGAATTGCGTAACATTTGATAATTCACTAGAATGGTGTATACATGGTGCACAATAAATAATGCCAACTGTGAAAATGTGGACTGGGCCTAAGCGTCCTCTGAGTGGATAGTGTAACTCTATGGGCGCGTTTCGCGACGATGTTCTATTACAAAAGGGAATTGGATCTTGATTCATTGGTTCGGAAAATCGGCAGCGTACCTTGATAATTTCATTTCTGTACAATTTGACCGCGTCCGTGTTCAGACGATTCTTCGGGGCCTCAGTAGACCCGAGTACAATACAGATACTCCCTACGGTTCTCACATACAATACTAAGCTTTTATTGCCTCCTTTTACAATCTCCCATTACACACAGAGCTTCATCGCTACTGGGAATTAGTTTTGTTACAGTTTTTCCTTTTGAACAATTTCCGTATCCAACAAGTTTCCATGCTAATCAATGTTATTCTACTAAATTCTAATCCCTCTTCGCATTATTAGTTTAAGAGATTTAGATAGACACGGGTATTCAAATTTGGAATGTTTACACGTTGCTACTGCAACAAAACGTACAATTACAGTGACACTACTATTTGATGTTGGTTGTAGTATCAAAATATAACATTAGAGGCTAGCTTTATCGCTAGTTTGAGTCGTGGTACGGACCAACGAGTCCCCTTTCAGCTTTTACACAGATTGTATTGGCGCAAATACGATACGGTAGTACTGTAAATACACTTACTGGCGGAACAAATTGAAAAATTTGTAAAACTCATGAATATGAATAAGTTCCATGTACCTGTCAATGGGACATCAATTATGCAAAATGTGTTCGTATTGCATTGGCCATCGGTAGGTCTGGCGTAACTGGCCCAAGTTTTGATCCACTACGGTTGTTACAACGATATTTCGTATTCATCAACCACCGAGTTATATCAATACTCATTTCAATATCCTCCCTTATCACATTTTGCCAATGTTCATCCAACAATGCTTACGTAATAAACGTAACAATAAATGTGACGATTCAATGTGATCGCTTTTCAGTTCGATTTTCAACTTTGTGAGTCTAAGTATAAGAATCTGTGTGGACTAATGTGGTTTCATATTTTTGGATAAAACAATTTAGGCGGTTTATTGAGACAATCAACACCAACAGCTTAAATATGAAAGGGTTAAATTAAAAACAAAGTGGTTATTTACTTATATTCACAGAATGATGCTAACTTTAAATACAGAGTGCTTATCAGCGAATGCCCGTATAAGTAACCTTTTTAGGGTTTCGTAACCAAAGGGTAAAACGGGAATCCTTGAGACTTCGTTGTCCGTCCGTCCGTCTGTCTTGCGCTGTATTTCACCAACTGTGATAGTTCGTTAGTTAGTAGTTAAATCTTGGAATTTTAATAGACAGTACCCTATCATGGAGCGCATAACTCCGAGAGGTGAGTTGAAAATTGTTTGCATCAGTGGGTTCTTTACGTAGACTGCGGAAGTTTCTGCCCACGGCCACCACGGTTGCGCTAGCACAATCCATCCTTCATCCTATCCTGAACTACGCAGATGTCAGTTATCTCGATGTCACCGAGGAGCAACTTAATAAGCTTGAGCGTCTCCAAAACTTATGTATTAGATTCATATTTGGTTTGCGCAAATATGATCATGTATCCGAATACCGCAATTTGCTCAAGTGGCTCCCAATTCGCCTTAAATAAATATTAAAGGTGGCTCCCATACAACAAACGTGTTTTCGTTACGGAACCCGAGTGCGCGAGTCCGACTCGCACTTGGCCGGTTTTTTCATCCAAAGAACACTTTTTAAATTTATTGAGCTGAGTTTACGAAGCTCTTTCTTAGGCGACTCGTGTATTTCGTTCGTGATCGAACTCCTCCTAAACGACTGGCCCGATCTTTTTGAAATTTGGCACGGTCATAGTGACCATCATCGTGAGTGCATATATCTGAATTCATAAAGATCAGTCCAGTCGTTTAGGAGTTCGACCCGGATCGACAAACTCAGCTCAATTAATGCAACAGCAGAATGTACTGCATACCTAGTTTTAGATTGATTAAATAGTATAACAACAATTGCAAACGTTGGCTAAACGTTACATTATTTGATAACCCTCTCCTATAAGAACGATTTCATTCAATCAACTAGTTTTTCTTTCAATGTTTTATTCCGGACTTACTTTTTCAAGTATTCAAACACTCATTACGATCGATTTGCCTACGTTCTCATTTGAATTCCTATGTAAAGATGAATTTGCTAACATTAACATTTTTATATTATAGAGGACAGTAGAACCGCGATCTTGCTTTGCTTTTCTGAGTTCCTTATTACCGGTACTTATTCGGTATAATAAACCAACTTACTTAACAAAATGCTGAAATATTTTAAAACAACTACCGTGTAAGGCATATGAAGTTAGAGGTATAAATGTTGCGTGCCTTCTTATTACAGAATTAATATAAGTAGGTATTAATATGGTTTTATTTACTTCTTAAAACAAAGTTTAATCTGTTGCTAGGATGTTGTTTCAATTAGCAGTAGGTAAATGAACAGTTCACATGTACTTAGGTGGGTATTTCAATGTGTTTTAGTCTCAATGAAAATAATATTTGTCCCTCTTTCAGGTTTATGTTATCAACCAGTTAATCGCGAATGTTGTACCATTATAATATTAAATATATGATAACAACATGCTGGAATTTGCAATCTCACAAAAATATATGTAAACCAGCGCGTGCATTCCCCTAATGAAACGTAGGCTCGTATTATTTTACTTGCAAACAAACGTTGAAAATAATTTACTTTAAAAAGTCGTTTGCATTTCTGTAATATGTGTAAATTTATACGCGATAATGTGTGAAGTTCGAACAAGAACATTGATCTGGCCGAGATTTAACCTACTCGAATCTACCAGAAGATTCATCTGACGGCAGACTAGTCTAAGAATATTGTCTAATGTGGTAGGTAATATCATTTTCACAAGCCAAAGGCACTGAATCAATCGTCTAATTGGATGTAATGAAGATTTAAATTGCCACTACTCTTGAATAATAATTTGCTGTGTTTCGGGGAAAGTGATCATGTTTGAATTCCTTTGATGATTACCATAAAGTGCAAAAATCGATCAATATTGGTAGAAGTGGTACCTAAAAAAATAAAATAAAATAACGTTTATTATCTTTGAAATTTTAAAAAAATTATTTAGATTCGTCAAAAGTTAGTGTGACTTTACAGAGGGTTCCAAAATGCAACGAGACTGAGAAGAGCCCTCAAGAAACTCAGTTCGGCTTTTTTCAAAATAACGTAACGTAAGTAGTGTAACGTTACTTTAAATGGAAATAATCTTTTGAGATTAAATAAAATTGAGTTAAGTAACTTATAATGGTAAGAAGAAAACCTACTTGTGTTGGTTTAAAAACTTATTACGCTCTTTTTAATGAATTTATCAGAACGCTCACAAATTCTTTCTAGGGAATATAAAAGCTAATACGTATATTTGTCAGAGCTTATTTTCTTGCTAGAATTTTAATTCTTTTAGCGCTTTACGTGAATTAAAGTTACGACAGACAATATAATTTTACGGTCTCTACAAAGTGCTCTCCTAAAAAAGAGATTTGCGCTATAACTGCAAAGAAATTACATACAGTCAAGTATATATAGGAAACGTTTCGTAGAAGAAAGACGGGAGTCTTGAATTGTCTGAAGTAAGTCTATTGAGTCGAAGCCATATCTATCCTAGCACGTTCTGTCAATAATTTTGTTGAACATCACTGATCTCTTTCGAGAACAAATCGAGGTGCAGTAAACATCGAGTAAGTAAGCGCCTTGTCTATGAAATATCATTTCTAGCTCTTTTGTTTTTCCATCGAATCTCGTTCCACAAGTGGGTAATAATTGAATACGAAACTGTTATGCGCGGGGGCGGAATCGCGAGACACAGCATAAAAGCGCTCAGAATAGATTGAACGTATAAAATTTTCAGTTGAAATTTGCAGGAACCGACGCCGCGGGAGGTGCTCTGTATATTTTTACTTTGTAACCTTACTTTTTATTCCATTAGCGCGCGTGTGAAGCCCCTCTAGCCAAATATCGTCGAATAATAAAAGCTGTTTAGTAATGATTATGCGGAAAGCTCTCGTTATACCGACGTAGGTTAGGTACTGAATTAAATTTATTTACTTTATTTTAAACATGACTAGCGATCTGCTTTGGCATCGCTTCTGTTATACCTACTCATAGTAACGTTTTAAGTAACCAACTTATACAATCGATAGATGGCACATGGTGAAACAAAATGACAAGTACCTACTTTAACACTAGTTATACTTATTTTACACTGACCGGTTTTGTCTCAAGGCTGTCAATATAGGTACATAATGTAAAAATCAGATTGGTCAGTATGAGAAATTCTGAAACTATAAGTCTTTCGAAGATCTGTTCTTAGGAAACTTATAATTGATTTTATTACCAAGAAGCACTGGAATCGTAACAGGATGTTTTGAAATAAAACTAACACTATTTCTATTTAGATAACTATTGTGTGGGTCTTAAACGGTAAATGTTTCTAAGAAACCGCCCAAGTGAGTGTCGGGCCTCGCATAATATAGGGTTCCGTAGTTACCCATTATAGGCTCTATAACGCCTAAACTAACAAAGTGATCTGGTCCGTTATAGATGTCCTTAAAAGTTCATCATAAATATGGACCACCATCATGAAATTTTTCAGAATCTTCGAGATAACCGTTTAGATTTTAGAGGAATGCTCTGTTTAAACAAAAAAATGCGCTTTAAAGTTGAATATCTCGCAAAGGGACACTTAAATCAAAAAACTGTCTTCCCTATCAATGTTTTAAAAATACCTATCTAATGATACCCCACACGATGGGATTGTCGCGAGAAATAATAATCATCCCCACATTACTTGTAGGGGAGGTACAGCAGAAAAAAATAGTACACCAAGTTTTCATAATTTTATTTTAGCACTTTGTCGGAATAGTAAATATACTTATCCATGCAAAATTTCAACTTCCTAGCACTACCCGTTTTGGAGGAAAGCCGAGGACATGACAAAACTATAAGGGTTCCGAGACTTTTACTACGAACCCTAAAATGACGTCTAAAATTAATAAAATGCGTTATTTTAAGATCTTTTAAAATCTCTGAAACTTCCTGATAAAAACTCTGCACATAGTAATAAAATTTTACAATAACTGTCTGGTAAAACTTAGCACCATTTTAAGCATAGAGCAACTTATAATCGTTCAACCCGTGACAGTCCTTGGAGCTTTTACTTTGCTTTATATGAGCATTGTACAACGCTATGGTTCTAACACAAAACTTTTATTTCCGTTTATAGCGAGTCAATCGTCCACGAACATTTTTCAGGCAAACTTTAACAGTGGAGGCAATCGCTTCTGAAATTCGAAAATAAAATCGTTCCGAGCGTCGCCAAGATTTATTGATGAATGTTCGAATTTACTTTGAAACTTTCGGGGCATAAAACTTATGACACGTAATCGTATATTCCAGTTAAGATATCTCCGGAACGGAATCTTCGAGAAAATTAATCTCGATACATGTATTGTTTACCTTCGAAGAGAAATACACACAGTTCCACGACAGACAAAACAAGTGTCACAACAAAAGTAAACATTTCGATGGTTTTACAAAATTTGTATAATATCTGGGGAAGATGTCTAAATATTTATAGTGTATCTCTGAAACTAACTTTTATGTTAGAACTTATGTATATACATACGTACGAAATATACCTATATGTCATACGTAGTCGTTATATGTCTAGAAATATAGCAGAATATTTGTGATTATTTGTTATTCTTTAACTGCTTAAAGATCCTTAGAGACCTTAGTACCTATATTTTTTATTACCGATTATTACCAAAGTTACATTAATAGTGTATGTTTTCACCGACTTCAGGAGGAGGTACCGATTACGCCGAGATTTATTATCCGATTCACGTGATACTCCTTTAGTTCATTGCGGAATAGTTGCCATCGGGTCCCACAAAAATTAAACATAGTTTGACGCAGTAATTTTTCTTTTTATGAACAATTTTTCATAATCTACAATTATTCTTTTTGTTAAACTAAGCCTTTATTACGTCTATTGTCGGGCGCACTTCATTTTGGGTTGGGCACCCAAGCTGGGAATTTTTTAATTTAATAAGCACATAGGTACCGTAACAGATAACAAAGCAAAAAGAGTCCAATTAAAGTAAAGTTATTTAAAAAATAAAACACCTCAAATATTGACACAAAAATTGACTTCGAATTACCGGTATGGGACCAAGTAATTATGGGATTGGGACTAAATTGAAATATATATTAATATATTTTAATATATATTTGGACATTCCCACACAACGTCATCTAACCCAAACTAAGTGATAAGCTTGTGCTATGGGATCTAGACAACTGATAAACATACTTATATATCTCTAAATAAATACATCATATACATAGAAAACACCCAAACTCCGAAACAAACATTTGTGGATCACACAAATATTTGATTCGGCCCGGGAATCGAACCCGAGACTCCGGAGTCGAAAGCCAATGCACTACCAACCACGCCACCGAAGCAGTTAAAAAGAAATAGGACCAACCTGGAAGCAGTAGCTTTAAATTAAAACCATTAACCATACAGTCGAATTGAGAACCTCCTCCTTTTTTGAAGTTAGTTAAAAAGCTAACAATTGTCCAAAGTAAGACAATAGTAGGAGTTAAGTTTATCTACCTTTACCGTCAATAAACCTGAGCAGTTTGTAGTGAGTCGATATATTTTTCATTAATTCATCTCATTCACACCGTCTATGTCTACATAGACGGTGTGAATGACTTCCAATGGTAGGATTGCTTATCTTCCGATATAAATAATACATGAGTTAGAAAATATGAGACATGAGTCCACCGGCTTTCATTTTGTGCAGAGCAGTGGTAATTTTAAGCGATTCCATTGGCATTCTTCCCATGGACATTATCAACTAAAACATCAAACAGATTGAAACTTAGTTTTTAGAGTTTTCGAAAGGAAAATCTCTTATACAACAGTAACGTCCGTCTGTGTACAACTTTCAACTCGAGAACGGTAAGAGCTAGAGACTCAGTGTAAACGCCAATTGACTTAGCATAGTCTAAACCCCCCCCCCCCCCAACTGAACTTGACCTTGACCTCTGATCTCAAGGTCAAGGTCAAAACGAGGTCATGTCTAGAATGGTAATAGTTAGAGACTCAAGACCAGCTGCAATCAACTCGGCATGGTCCAAGACCTCTAAAATGAACTTGACCTTTGACCTCTGATCTCAAGATCAAGGTCAAAACTTTGACAATTAATTGGTCCCATTTCGGTAGTTTGAAGTTGGTTGTTGTGTGAAATTAGGACTTGTATTTTAGTATTTTACTTCCATTTACAGGTAGGTACGTCATGTTAGTTTAATTTGCAACTTTAACCATGCGAATTGCGAGTTGCGAGGCAACTTGATTTGTCTATCCACTGGTCATCATTGATTGATACTATGAATGTCTGGTTTTTCAGTAAAAGTTATCAAACAAAATCACGTACCCATGAGTAAATCGAATTCGTATTTAAGGAAATCGATTCAACCCACACCTTAAAGTAATTAAGTTAATTTAAGCCGATGGCACTAGGTAAGTACCTATCTATATAGGTATACCGTAAATTAGGTTACAATACAAAATTAAACCCTTCAACAAGACAATTAACCTGGTCACCAATTATATTTTATTAGTCTAAACACTTAAAAATAAACTCAGTAATCCCGAAACTAAAAATCTAGCTGATAGAGCTTTAAGGGTAAAAATAACAATTTAATCCGAATGAAAAACAGCAAGCGGTGGTTTGCAGGGTACTTTATTAAAAGACCAAATCGCATACACTCTCAGCTTTTTAAACAAAGCTTAGAATGCATTGGTGCCAAGTTAAGGTTAACTTTACTTTGCTAAAAAAACACATTAGGAATAATGACCAATAAACAATTTGGCTCCATTTAGGTTTAGTGGCTAAACTCTTTACATAAAATAAACGTAAATAAGATTGAAGAATCAATCACCACTCGTACATAATGGGTGACTATTTGTTCATGTCTAACATTGCAGTGCTTAATCCTTGGCACACAGCGAGAGGCATGTCCGTATAAAAATATCAATCTGTACACAGATTTACACAGATTTGTGAATGACCGACTCAAGTATGGGAATATGGACATTAATAAAATAAACAATAAGGATCATTCTACCATATTGACCATACATATTGTTTAGCTAATTGCTTTGGCGACTGTTTCTCTTGTAGTAATTTCCAAATATATCACATTGGAATATCAACACATTTCTATCATTGATATATTGTGTGATTAAAAGTGAATAAATTTCATAAAGTTAAATCACATAAGCATATTAGTGACCCTAAAATTTATTTTACATGCGTAAATTAAATTAGTAAAAGAAATTTAAGTAATATTCTAAATTTTACAACAAGTCTATTTTAATAGTAGCGTTGTCAATTTATAAAAAACACTTAGATAATACTTTTCACTCCGAGCATAATCCAGTCATTTGAAGCACTTTAAGCTAAATGAAACTTAATGTATATTACGAGTACTATTTAGTACAAAAAATATACTTCACAAAATTAGCAGCCTTTGGAGTTTCCCACCGCAAAAAGGGCCAGAACTAAATGTCGATCATTGCACCTGATGTTTGGTTACATCGCGCTGTTCAATAGATAAGGTTCTGATTAAAGCAGTTCTTTTGAAATTTAAACTACCATAATAAAATTACTTGTGGTTGTAAAACCACAAGTAATTTTACTTTACACTTTTAATATGAAACACTCGTAACTATCACCAAAACTTCCAATTTGCATTTGACTGGCATATTTGACTAGCAATGTCACAAAAGTTAATTAAACCCCTTTAATATTTTAGTCACTGACTTTCAAGTGTGTATATTCAGTGCAATGATAGAATGATGGAGCATTCATTTCGTTCTATTGTCTCAGAACTGTTGCAAAATATAGTTGCGGAATGCAGAATTTATTGTGACTCCAAGAATGCAATTTATGAAATCACTACCAAGTTACTTGCCATTCATAAGTTAATATAAATTATTACTCTCTATATAATGCGGTATGTAATATACCTAATGACTATTTACGAATGTACGTTCAAAAGTTAAGTATCGTAATACCCACTTATGTCTCTGGGTTCTTGGTAAATTTAACCAAATAGCCAATATAAGTGAGTGGTGGAGTGCAGCTAGCGAATGCAACAAACAGTACACGAGTGGTCTTGTTAGACCGACCCAATCTGGTGCAGCCTGACGCGACTGTTAGGTTTCGTATACACAGAGATATTTTAATCCTGTTACCTACGAGTGTTTAAGAAGTGCTGAACTACAATTTAAATTTTAAATGACTTTAGACGATTACATAATAATATAAAGTTTCTTGATGTTTTAGTAAATTTTATTAAATATGTTTGAATATGCTTACACAACGTCGTCTAGCCCAAACTAAGCTATAAGCTTGTGCTATGGAACCCTAGAACCCGGAGCCGAAAGCCGATGCACTACCGACCACGCCACCGAAGCAGTCAAATATTGATATTATGTCAAATATAACGATGTAGTATGATATTTTGCTGTGTTAGATATTTAGGGAGGATACTACATAAGTAGGTACCTACAACTCATTTCAGTAGAGTGCAAATTGTCCCAAACTGGTTTTTGTGAAAAACCTATTTTGGGACAATTAAAATATGTTATATGCGTTTCACCCACGAGAGTGAAACGCATATAACACATTTTACTTTTAAAGACATAAAATTGCATAGTGTCACAAACTAATCATTGTAATCATGTATGTGTGCAACCCTCTTAATCCGATCGAGCGCAGTGATGTACCAGAACAGAGTTGTTAGCTAACGGTCGGCTGCGATTGCTTCAGCGACCTTACCACTTGCAAAGATTACTATATAGTACTATAACGATTAAATGAAAATAAGACGACAATGTTAAATTAACTGTCTAAAATCAGTTTAGTTTCTAAACGCAATAATTTTCGATAGTCGTATTATAAACTTCCAGAAGTGAGAAATATTAGTCATTGAGTTATTACAAGATTAGATAAGTATACCTATAACAAACAGACCGATATATTAACAAAGTGGGAGTACATACATTTCTGATTTTGCATTTAGCATTTCTAATATATTCCCTAAATCAAACGCTCTACAGAAATTTTCATAAACAATTTAATCATTTTGTTGAAGTAACTTCTAAATCCGTAGCGGACTCACAGCTCGTAGACACTTCGTAGTGATATGTCGACCTACGTCATATCATAACGCTGGCTGATAGCTTCATACGATGGTCGATTAATGAAGCCGGCGTAGTGCGCCGCAGAACGTTGCCGTAATAGTTTTACGACTAACCCCTTCCCTGTTAACCACCTCTAACCCCCATAGAACCAGACTCAACTACTTGATTATGCATCTGCTGTACGTCAGACAGATTGTCGAAGTTGTAATTAGGACTACACTCTAAAATTTTGTAACTATTTATTTTATTTTTATTTATTTATTTATTTATGTACACACAAGAAGGAAGAGCGAGATAAGAACAGTAGGATAGAGTTTTAGTACAAAGGCACCACTGATTTCTAAGAAATCTCTTCCAGTGGGCCAGGGAAGGAGATGCTTAGTTGAAGAAAAGTATTAAGTGTGCGTAGGTTGATGAGCTTACTATGAAATACAATACATACTTACCTATATATACATAACGCTTATATACCATACATAAATCCATATACACATATAAAAAATCTACTTAATTAATTCCTACATACACATGACATATATATATATTAAACAAGTATATATATAAATATACATATAATGTGATGTGGGTAGGCTTGACAGAAGAACACTAATAATTCTCAGCTCTTAGTAATTATTTATTTAAAATTATATAATCCCAGTTTTATAGTGATATTTATGCAGAAAACTATAGCCTGACTCACCTGCCCACTGCACAAGAAAAATCTTTCCAACATATTATATAACTCCTCTGAGGTCTGGAAATTCCTTAAGGCTAATGGAATCGGCAAATCACCAACTATTGACGGTCACAACATTGATGTTCGGGCCCTCAACAAGCACTTCTCTCTCCCACCTGTTACACTCGACCCGCTTGTTAGGGCCAACACTCTACTAGAGTTGTCACTTTTGCCGATTCCATCGTGCCCTCCATTCCATCTCTCTGTGGTTGGTGAGGATGACGTCCAAAAGTCTCTCCTAGCCATTACTTCTTCTGCTGTTGGGAACGATCAGCTATGTTCAAAAATGTTCACTCCTATACTTCCAGCCGTTATCCTTATCCTAACTCATATATTTAATTCCTCCCTATCCTCTGGCTGTTTCCCTAGTGCTTGGAAACAAGCTCAAGTTATTCCACTACCTAAATCATCGAACCCGTCTCTTCCATCCCAATTTCGTCCTATATCCATACTTCCATTCCTATCCAAAGTCCTTGAGCATTTAGTTCATCGGCAGTTGACAAGTCACCTGACACGCAATAATCTCCTTAGCCCCTTTCAATCTGGGTTTAGGCCAGGTCACAGTACTGTGACGGCACTCCTTAAGGTGACCGATGACATACGTTGGGCTATGGAGAATAGGTCTCTCACGGTATTGGTGCTACTGGACTTCAGTAGTGCCTTTAACTCTGTAGATTTTGATGTTCTCCTAGGGATCCTTAAGTCGTTGAATTGTTCCTCGGAGGCTGTGGCCTGGTTTAAATCCTATCTTCAGGGCCGCTCGCAGTGTGTTCGCTATAATGACCAACAGTCTGAATGGCGTAATCTTGCTGCGGGTGTACCTCAGGGCGGTGTACTTTCTCCTCTTTTGTTCTCCATCTTCATCAACTCTGCAGTTCGGGTTATTTCTTCCAAATTCCATCTGTACGCAGACGATCTACAGCTTTATAGGCATTTTACTCTTAACGAGTGTCGGACTGCCATCGCGGCCACGAATAACGACCTGAGTGCTATCAGCTTATGGGCAAGGTCCTACGGCCTTCACATTAATCCATCCAAGTCTCAGGCTATTGTTATTGGCAGCCGGCAGATGTTGGCAGGGCTGGATACGGGATCTCTGCCAGCTATATTGCTGGACGACATTCCAATCAAGTACTCCGATACCGCTAAGAACTTGGGAGTTTTCTTTGACGGCAATTTGTCTTGGGTTGGTCATATTAATGAGGTCAGCAAAAAGATTCACTTTACTTTTCACACGTTAAAATGTCTAGAGTTTCTTGCCTCTGGACACCAAAATTACACTGGCCCAGACGCTTATTCTGCCCATCTTAGACTATGCGGATGCTTGCTGCTTGGATGCTACTGAGGAGCTCTTAAACAAACTTGAGCGGTTGCAAAATTTAGGTATTCGATTTATTTTTAACTTACGTAAGTATGATCATGTCTCAAAATTTCGCAAGGAACTCAAGTGGCTCCCAATCCGCCTTCGTAGGAATACTCGCTTATTATGTCTCCTCTTCAATGTCCTACACAATCCCTCATATCCTTCCTACCTGCGGGAGCGGTTCACTCTGATGCGCGCATCAGATGAACCGTGCCGGCCTCACTACCGCCTCAACTGTTCTTCCCATAAAACCGATTTCTTTTCCTACTCTTTTTCTGTTCATGCTGTTCGCAAAACTGTTTTTGTCTTCAAGAAGAAAGTGAAGGAACACTATCTCGCTTCCCTTCCTTAACTATTTGTATGTTAATGTATGTATGTTTATGATAAGTTAATATGTATGTATTTGTGTAGTTATAGTGTATGTAAGTTTATTAACCTTAAGTTTACAACCGTACCAACCTGCACACACACCACCAACTGATTGAACTCACTTCTCCTGTCCTAGGCCCATTGGAAGAGATCTCTTTAGAGATAAGTGGAGCCTTTGTATACATGTTTATAATATCTCTATTCACAATATTGTTTATACTGTGTGTACATAAATGAATAAATAAATAAATAAAAAAATAAATATACAAATATAAAAAGATAAAGATAGTCACGACAGAGAGGAGAGATAGTGCTCTTTCGCTTTCCTCTTAAAGGTGAAGATGGTGTCGCAGTGCTGTATGTTCGGCGGGAGCGAGTTCCACAGCCTGACCGCATGAACAGTGAAGGAGTAGGAGTAGAAGTCGGATTTGTGAGAGGGACAGGATAGGCGGTATTGGAGATGTGACCTACACGGGGCATCAGATGCGTTAACGTAAGAGAAACGCTCCCGTAGATAGGACGGATAGGAAGGGTTGTGTAGGATGTTATATAGCAGACACAATATCCCTATACTATTGTTTGTGAAGGTAATTAGTCGTTCAGAAAGACATGTTTATGGCGTATTTGAGTATAGATTCTGCTCATATAAATTTATTGACTAAACAAATTGGACATAAATTCTAATATTAGCACAATTATTAGCTTCCTGAACTTACAAAATGGTCCAGTCCTTCTCTAGTTTTAGAGAGATACACGAATGGCGATTAATTTTTAAGTATAAAAGATAAGAATATAGATGATACTTGCTAATATTCATGGTCACACCCACGTGAATGTCATCCCCAAGACATAAATCTATCTTTGTTATTAAACATGTACCTATTGAATAATTTCATTACGATCCGTTCAGCCGTTGCATCTTAAACATACCAACTTTTACAGTTAAAACATTGGATTAAAGTCAAGAATTGAACTTACAACGAAAAACTGATTGATTTGATGATACTATTACTGATTACCTGAGTCTGCTATTTTAAACCACTGCTGATCCGTAGTATGTTCGCTTTCCGATTACCGAGCAATTCGAACAGTCCTCTTTACACTATGCATGGATATTTTACAAGTTTAGTACTTTTAACATCATTATGCTAGGCTTCGCCCGCTTGACAAATTATTCACTAAAAACATCCTCAAGAACCACTCTATTGAACCACTCTATTGAATTGAATTGAAATTCGCATCAAAATCCGTTGCGTAGTTTTAAATATTCAAGGATACATACGGAACGGGCGACTTTGTTTTATACTATGTTTTGGTTATTATGCAACATCACCGGTGGTATGATTTCTTACTATGATTTCCACTTGCTACGATATTGGCATACTTCATTCGCTTCTTCAACTTTTTTATAATAAGGTATACAGATCTAGAATATCAGGTAATTAATTCCAACACTTTCTCCAATTAACTCCATTTCATAGTAATTGCGCGTTAATACCAATTTAGCAACTGTAATTGCATCTTAATAGATTCCCTTTCATTATGTCAATTATTAGTACATATTTTAGTGCTGAGAGCCTATCAGGGCTTTCAATAGAGCAATACAGGTGCGCATTCAGCCAGAATAATGCGACGTTGATGCCTAGACGTAATGGTTTCTAACACGTATGGTATTCGATTACTAATCTCTATTGCTAAGGTGAATATTAAATTTGGGTAATATTATGATGACTACAAAATGTTGCAACAGGCACACGAATTTTCAGAGTTTTATAATAATATAATATATATAAAATACTTTGAAAGTTAAATTAAAATCTCACAAGATGAAAATCTCTGATGAGTTTATGGAGCAGTACAGTATGCAAGTTCACGGTTGTAGGGCTCGTAAAACTCTACGTCATAACACAATAAACAAATCAGACCAAAGAACTAGTTGGAAATAATTCAACGATTGCCTAATGATACGTTAAAATATAAAAAAGTATATAGTATTCCACCCATTTACTAATACGACGTTGCAGTCGTCTTAAGTGGCGACGATAGGGCGGGGGCGAGGTGAGCGAGAGGGGGATTCGCAATCCCTCTCATTTAACACTGCTCTACTCCTCTGTAGGTGTTTGCTGAAGCGATTTCGCTGAAGGATCCTCCTTTTATAGTACTACTTACAGTCTCATAGTGATTCGCGGTTTTATTTCGGACGGCTCATGTAAAGGCGCGTACATTTTTCACGCTACGAATGAAACGAACAGTAATCTTTGCATTTATACCATGATCCTTTATTGATTTTAGATTTTTAGTGGAAAGCGAAATGTATGAAACGAGTGTGAATGGAGACGCGCTCGTTCAAAGCCAGTGTAAGCCCTAGTGATGATATAACATGATATTCACCCCGCCATACATGTGAGGCAATCCTCAACTCTCGATCATGTACATATATAATCAGTTTTCTTTTGTACCTGCTTATGGATCCACCTGCCTGGTTTATACCTCACATTCCCGTTTCCCATTGCAACGAACGACGAGCAAGATCATAATATTATGTCTTATTATATATAATATATATATTGTTTAAGATTGTTTAAGTGTAAGCATTTCTAAATAAATTAAGAATTAACTCATTTTGTATAATCTATCTTGTTCTTATAAATAAAAATGAATCGCCGTTCGTTTAGTCTCGCTAAACCTCAGGAACGGTTGGACCGATTTGGTTAATTTTGGTCTTAAAATATTCGTACAAACTCATGTAAGGTTTAAAATGTTTCTTTAAGGCGGTACAAAGTGCGTCGGGAACAGCTAGTATTAAATAATTTAGTATTTAAATTAATTGCATTTTAAGTATTAATTTAAATAATAAAAAATATCTTTATTAGATAAAGGTAAAATCAGTCACCAACCTGCTGTATATTTACAGGAAGTTTTCAAACTTCCTGTAAATCTACATTTTTCAACATTCGCTGACCTTCTCAGAAATCAAAAACCCTGCTGGTATTACAGCCAGGAAAATCTAATTATTTTATCCACTTTAGCAGGAGACTACATATTTGAGCCGTTTGGGGTAGAGACGCTGGGAACTTGGGGTAAGTGCTCGCGGCCTATTCAAAATTATCTTAACTCATGATCGACACTTCTCAAGAGCAAAAAGCTGGTTACTATTTGGCACAAAGAATAAGCATTGCAACGTGGCAATGCTGCCAGTCTTCTCGGAACATTGCCAGTCAGCGACGAGGAGGAGGAATTTTTTGACACTTGTTAGAATAGGTAATGTACATTAGTTAGTTTTAATTGTATCATTGAGCGGAGCGAAGCATAGCGTATCTTAGACGGCAAGTGTAAATCGTTTGTGTGCCAACTCCTCCGAAACGGCTCGAACGATTTTGACCAAATTTGGTATGCTGGTCGACATCATACCCGGGGGTGCATATCTCTGAAATCATGAAAATAGAGCATAAAAAAACCAACCGCTCAACATTTGCAATTAGTAGCATGCATTGCATACCTAGGTATGCAATGCATGCTACTAATTATATAATGTAATAGACATAAAAAAAAAAGATTAAATGCGTAACACGACACTGAAGGCTAGGAGGAAACGTTTCTTTTTTGAGTCTAAGAAATGGAACTTTAATTAAACTTCCAAATAAATAGCAATATCAAATAATTAATTAAATTTCTTTTTCTATACAAGTCTAATACCGAATCAACAATTTGTCATGACAGATTTATGAAAAAAAAACTTCACCCATTTACGAGAAATCTTATACAAAGATTCGTTTTCCTTTTCCTCTAAAGTACTCTAATACCGTAATTAATTTTCTTTTTTTGCAATCATAACTAAACCAATTTCCTTCACACCTCGGCGTAAATTCCGACATTTATAACGATAGGTACACAAAGTTAACACATTTTTTTTCTTCACAAAACCCTCATTTCCCTAAGCCTTAAAGAAAAACAATGAAAGGAGACCTACCATTAAAATAAATAAAAGGAAATAAAGCACCGACCGCAAATTATTTTACTTACCTACTTCTTTTTATAAAAATGCGAACGACGCATTAAATTTTGGGGAGAAAGGAAACTCCCTTGTAAGCAATATCGAGCAGGCAAATTTTTCAGATATTGCCTTCAGGTAGCGCACATTTATTATGTACCCGTATATATTACTCTTGATTCATTGACTTTCGATATTGATTTACTTTGCTTGCATAAGCTGTAGCTAGGGCACAACCAATCGGAAAAACTTTAGACCTTTGGTCAGAAGAATTAAAGACGAAGTTGGCACATCGGTAGACATAGAAAATTCAAAGCATGCACTTCAGTAAAACAGCTTGATAATATGATAGTAACCTAACTTTTGATGAGCCATAGAGTATCGTACGTGTATCGCGATTAAGTTCTGTTTGAACGACTGACCTGAAATAATTCATACTTTTTGATAAGAAACTTCCGTAACAAGTTTATGTAGTTTCTTGGTGTCATCAACTTTTGGCAAGAATTTTCTTGCTGATGAAAATGTTTATATCTAACTAAAACGCTTCAATATTGTTGTTTGTGGTAGTAACTGCTCTACTGCTAGTACATTCAGAACACAATGACGGTATATCTCGCTTTCGCCAATGTCCACTTGATTTACGTTTACGATAAGGTGTCGACCTAAAAACTTCTGTGTTCCCTACGCGGCCGGAGCGCAATCGCGCAAGATTTAGAGCCCAAAAAACGCCAGAGGACATTTTGTTTCAGACTGCAGTATATTATTACATAGTATAGGTATATATTCTATGTAAGTACATAAGCATTGTTTGGACTTATAAACTAGCGGACGTACGCGGCTTCGAATGCGTTTTTTGTATCCTAAATAAAAGTAGCCAAAGTAACTCCTTATAAACTAAGTAATAAGTTGGTGAAAGTTCTGTTAAAATAGGTCCCAGCTTATTCAGAGACAAGTATTTAAAAATAACTATTTTTTTAAATACCTACTTGCAAATATTATGCATTTAGAGCTGAGATTAAGGAGCTTTTAATTGGAAATTACAAACAGACACTTCAGTTTTATTTATTTGCATACCTAGATGATGAATTATTATTTAATTAGGTAATAGATAGGTTGAATACAAAAACACCAAAGGTATTTACATTACATTTGGTTGCCAATTAGGTATATGCAGGCTGCATTCAGATTTCCAACTCAAGCACTCCAATATCGCTTCTTGGTATATTATTTCAGGGCCGAGGGACGCGGGGCAATATTGAGTTGCGAAACCGACGATTTACCTTCAGTTGACTCTCTAACAGAACAACTTGAACACGACACTTTGACAACTTATTTCTTGTCTCTGAAGTTACTAAGCTATTCAGTATACATAAAGTCTTGATTGTTTTTGCCTGGGTAATAATATTTCGAGATATTTTAAATGCTTGAATAATTTGACTTTTAAATAAAAAATATCAAAATGTGACAAACTTCCTTTCAGCCTTCATTAAATCCTGTTTTTTTTTAAATATCCGAGACTACGATCATAGATTTAAACTTAATTTTCTTCAGTATTCGTTCGATCTTCAGTGTTTAAAAAACTAGAAAATGTACTCTAAAATCCTTATTCAACGAGTTGAAATGCTTAATTCAGTTGGAATAATTCGAGTTCTATTGTTAAGTTTCTAAATTTGACGTCGAACATTTAACTGCTTACAATTCAAAGGTAACCGCAAATTTTGAAACGAGTGTGCCTCTCTATAGAATGAAACTTATTTGCGAACCGATAACTTTTCGTTCGAGTTAAGTTGGCCAGTTCATGCCACGGTCCTAACCGGCTGACCACCATCCGGTAACTATGCAACAAAACATTCCTGTGCCTGGTTTAATATAATAATTGCTATTTTATCTAAAAGTTGTAACCATTTAGGCTGTTTATGATTTGTTGAAAAATTTTAAGTTTATTTTATCCTACAGAAGACATAAGAAATTAGGGATTATTAAAGTTAGGTATAGACGTTGTAAGTACGTACCTCGACCGCCTCGTTGTGGGATCTTTCATAACCATAACTTCTGTGATTTCGCCGAATTTGTTAAAGTAGTCTCGGAGGCTTTCTGCAAACGAAAGAAAATTGTGGTTAAATACAATGAATATGTAATGAGTTTGCAAACATACACATTTTAAGTAATCGCTTATATTATTGGTCTCGTCATTTTTTGTTCGAATTTCATTTTACGGTTTCAGAAATAAGAGGTAAAAATATATTTATAAATTTTTGATCCCATAAGTATGATATTGGATTCTGAACCTAAAACATTAGGAACAAATAAATTAAAATTGATTTCGTATTTAGCTAAAGTCTTAGGTTTTATTCTTACACATGATTGAAGGACAAGGTTAGGCAATAACGTGCCTAACTTTATCCTTTACTCAGGTTACTCAGGTTTAAGTTTAAGTTTACCTACTCGTATTTTGTGTGTAAACTGAATAACTAAATTTAGTACATATTGTTGACTATTTTAAGCCTTATTACCAATATATATTATTTGTAAACCCTATAAGTGTACCTTATTGAATTTCCTGACATCACACACACTGTTCATGTATGAACTGGCGCCCTGAGATAGATATATAGGTCTCACAAGCCTCTCCGACGATCCAGCTGGTGGGTGAGGCTGACTTATAGTGTTACAAGTGGCATTTCGTAGGAATACCAAAGAAACAGTTTTTAAACACAAAAACGGTGCCAGACTAAAGCAAATTCTTATTCTCATACATAGTACCTATTTAGTTATATAATTGGGTGCCCAAAAAGTAAATTTCGAATAAGGCAATGTGATATTTAGTCATACATTGTACGTGTAATATTGAAACCTTCGGTATTTTCCGGTGAAGGATACCTACGAGTACGTGTTACTACAGCGACAAAGAACTTTCATGGCACATTCACTCACTTTTACACAATGGAAGGGTCTCGTTTTGTAATGTTGAAGCCTTTTCGATTCGCACTCCATAAAAGTAAAACGATAAGAGTCATTCCCTTCAAATGACTGAAGGAATTGTCAAGCAAATGTTTGTGAGCGCGCGCTCCACACACATTCCGACTGTTTATCGTGTCACAAGAGATTTACTTCGACAAGGAGCTGGAGTATTTAGTATCATGTTTCTTTATTTATGTTGGCTTGTTAAAACGTCTCCAACGGCTGCCTTAAATACATGCAAGGAGCATCTACGTTGAGATTTGTTTACGACTGTTGTATGACTCACTAATGGATAGAGCGGGTGAATTCCATCTAATATGAATATGCTGATTTTCTACGTCCGTGTTTTTAGGCGTACTTTACATAATTTCTGGTCAGTAATCTAAGCCTTACCGCTTAACCACTTTTGTTTCAGAATAGTATGTACTGTAAACACAAATATTTATATCAGTTGTAAAATAAATGTCTTGATGTTCAAATGTAATTAGAATAACAAAATGTGTTTGCATAACATTTTTAGATTCTCCTGAGAGAGCATTTCAACTGTAGCCTAAAGTTGTTTACCACTTTATTTATAAAGTAAAAGATAATAGTTCTGTAGTAGTACCTCAGCACCGGTGAAGCTTTCGATTCATACTAATTAAGAAGTAACGGGCCAATCACAAGAAGCTTATTGCGGATACATTCCAATTTAAACTTGACTTCGATTCGATATTGGTGCGGCTTCGAAAACCAAATGTTGCTACATATTTTTAAGGTCGATTTTCGATTTTTTTCGAGTTGAACTTTTCTAATCTGACCGTTACACAGTCTTTGGTTCTGCACTTCCAAACAGTAATGAAAAGTAACGATTGCATGCTGACTGTACCATTAATCACAAGCAACATGTACAAGGGTAGGTTTTTAGAACCGTGAAGAATGACCTGGTTCTTACAATGCGAACACTTTTTTTGACCACAACAGTTCTGTGGCTACGGTGGGTAATTATACCAATATATTGTTTCATTTATCTTCATAGACTATTTTTTACTCAAATAACAAAGGATTGCTGTCCAAGAATAGCTTAACAGAAAAAATATTAAACCTTTTTCCTTGAAATTCTTTTGTTTTAGGCATAGGGCAACGTTGACAGATTACGTTTTAGAAATGTAGTAATAAAAAAATATTTTCTTATGATTTATGGGATCTGAGTTTCGTTATTTTAATATCATTTTATTAGTTTACACGAACACACTGGCAAACAAAGGAATATAATGTATATAACTCCAAGTTTTCGTGCACGCGGTGTGCTAATGATGATAATTAGAGGGATCGAATCATAATTTTTCGTTACTACTAATAACAAGTTAATGGTACCTACTATGAAGGTAACGTTATCTATAGGACAACCTTACTTTAACAAATTTCTTTATTTTATTTCTTCTTTCATGAACCATGTCATCTATTTCAGTAAAAATAAAGACTGCATTCACATTTTTTTTTATTAAAAATGGGGATGGGTATTTGGCAGGAAACACGCACAGGTCCGTTATTTTGTTAGCTTGATTTTAATTGAACAGAACGCCTTTGTTATTTCACGTGGATAGAATTCTTAGTCTATTCGGTACACCTAGAAGTGCTTTCTCAGAAGTCACTTCTAAATGTCAACTCAATTCAATTCAATCAATTCAATTCTTTGTTATGGCCTCTGCTTGCACTTGCAGCAACTTGCCAATGACCAGTGAGTATAGCTAATAGGAGATTTTAACTGTGGGTCGAAATATGATCGGTGGCCGAGTAATTCCATAACATAGTCAGTCTAAACAAAAAAAAACTATACAAGAATACAATTAAAACTACCATAGATAAAGAATAGCTGCGAGCTGGCGAGATGTGGGTGTGTTTGCACACCTCTGCCTACCCCTTCGGGGAAAAAGGCGTGATGCTATGTTATGTTATGTTATGTAGATAAAGAATATTCTATCTACAGTAACACAATACATTAAGATATAGATAAGAAACCACAAGTAAGGGGGATAAGGTTACGTAATTTAAGTAGGTACCTATAGTTTTAATTTATTTTATTCAATATATTTACAAAGGGTCTTGATAAAAGGGGTATGGACCAGGGCTAGAACTTCTAAATGTCAATAACAATGCTAACCAACGAGAGTGCGTTAAGTTTTAGAATAAGATTCCGTGTAATAGTTTTCTCGTCGCAAATCCCCCATGGACACCATTGCCGAGACAATAAGTGTCATATGTCTCAATTCAGAAAATGGTCTAGTTCTAATGTTCATCCAAATCTATTCAAGAGTTTGTGTACGCGTGATTTGAGTCAACAAGCATACTTTCCAAATCTCATTTTAAAACGGAACTCCTTGTACTTTATTATTTTTTTATTTTTACTTACTTATTTAGCTTTATTAATTACTAGCGGACGTTCGCGGCTTCACCCGCTTGACAAATTTTACACTAAAACCTTTATCGAGAACCACTTTATATATATGATCATGTTATTGGCCTTATTATGATAAATAAGGCCAATAACATGATCTGACAGAACCCGTAGATGTAGAGATGTGTACAGACGAAAGAAATTCTCCCCAGTCTGCAAGTTGAAACGGAGACTTCGGTCGCTTCGCTCCCTCAGTCAATCAGTTGCGTAGTTTCATAGATCTAAGCATACATAGGGACGGATTGACGGCGAAACCGACTTTGCTTTTCACTATACTATCCAACACTCGCGGCTTCGCCCGTTTGACAAATTAAATACACAAAAACCTTCCTCGAAAACCATTTTACCCATCGAAAACCGCATCAAAATCCGTTGCGTAGTTTTAAAGATCTAAGCAATTATACGGAACGGGCGACTTTGTTTTATACTATGTAATGATTATAATAGGTAATAGTTATTTGTGTGATTAATTAACATAAAGACACCAAAAGTAAACATTATGGAAAGAAAAATATGATATCCGTTTAACTTATGTACGTAGTGAAATGATTTCCAGTATAACCTGTATAAAGCTGCGACCTTTTTAAAACAGTTTTACTACGAATTCTTACTCGCTCAGTCATAAAATGTCCAAATACAGGTACACTCATAGCACTCTACATATATCCCCGATATAAGATACAAATTAATTGAAGAACATCAACACTCACCACATTGCGAAACTATTCACAAACCCTTGTTATCTTTACCTTTTGGCTTTATATTTTATTTAGATGACGCCTACAAGTACGAAGGACAGTGCAGGGTCGATCGACACAGTTGTTCAACCACCATAAAATTAGCATTTGGCTACTAGCATTTTCATCCGGACACAAGCTGCGGGTCTATCTGAATAATTCGGCCGCTACTTCTCAAGAAATAGGGAATGCAGGTATTTTTTCTTTCCTTTCCTTTCTTTGTGAAGCGCCGAATATTAAGGGTTGGGAATTTTTGGTGGATAATTTGAATAGTTTAGTATAAAGAGGTTCTGTGATGTACTTACTTATTTTGTGGATACATGTAAGTTTTTTTGTTAAATAATACGAAAACAGGCAAGTCAATTTTGAAACTTGGAACTGAGATTTATTGGAGCTAAAGATATTTTAAAAAGTATGATTTAAACGAAATATGCAACAAGGAAATTTCTTTTACAGAAATATAAAATTAAATACTTTTCATTACCTTTGTGCCGAATTCGATCCGAAAGTAACTGCATTTTTAAACGTGGTTGCCATTAGGATTGTATAGTGTAAGCATAGGTAGGTATAAAAACAATATCGATTAACACACATACCTACATAAAAAATACTTACTTTATCTAAATAATTGCTGTAGAACGTTCAGGTAACACCTTGTATCACAGTCGTAGGCTATATTTAATTTATAATAAACGGTATTATGACCACAGAAATACAACGTTATATTTCTTTCTTATACAACATTTACAGTTTAATGACGTATTACGTCTAGCTTGCAATAAAATTATTAATATTGTCAGTAGTACAGGGGAGGGAGTTGGGGGTGGCACCGACGCAGCAGTTGTTCAGCCACCATTAAATTGGAACTTGCCACACTTCCTGAACTACCCACCTTGCTACTGAATTACACTGTCATTATACCACCAGCTTCATTTTGATGAGTGCGGCAAAAATTTGTGATGCTGCTTTTAATTTATGATATTGTATAAAAATTCTCGATATGTTTTGAGCAAAAGAATCACCTACAATGTTGTAAATATTTGTAGGTGATAGCTTTCCAAGATTAAATTTTAATATAAATAAGTTAGATAACCCAGTAATATCTAATTTGACACAATACCACAGAATAGGGAATAGTACTTACATACAGAACTTGCACTCCGACGTTAATTAAAGCACATTCTATTGTTTACAGAGAACATAATTCGAACGTTACGATTGTCAGGAAAGTACCAGCATAATTTGACTAAGAATTATACCTCAATATCAATTCTATGGTGAATGCTGTGTCACAAACTAGTCACAACCCTTACTGACTTACAACTTCAAGTTGTCGTTGACGTCACGTATTTTTTGCGATTGTTAGGCGAGTGACATAGGCCTGACAATACTAAGTACTTGATGTAGTAATAAAATCGAGTGGCATTTACCGTTTAATCTGGAAATATTACATACTTTTTTAAATGTGTACAAATATTGCAAATCACACAAAGTATTTTTTCCGGGCCAGGTTTGAATTCAGAACTTCAGCACCACAGTCGTATTCACTTGGGATTACTCCACTGAAGCAGTCAGATTCCAAAAGGTTTATGTTCCACTGTAACTTTTGTTGCAAACGGTATATAAACGATGTAATGTTCTCTAATTGAGCGTCCACCATCGCAAGTACCGATGAAAAAATATAACGATTCTTTTTTAGATTTAAGTGTGTACGTCTTTATATTTGTCTTTTTTGTAGGTATAGTAAGTATTTATTTGTATTCTCTACCCTTTCTACCCTATGCTTTGTTTTGTTTAACTTCTCTTCTCTGCTATGTATGCTATCTATCCTGTTAACTATGAAGTCTGCTGGAAGAGAAGTCATTTTTGACTTAAGCACACCTTTGTGCATGTTTTAAACTTATCAATGTGATGTTTGATTCTACGATGTACATAAAGTATAAATAAATAAAAAAAACGATTCACTATCGTATGCAATAAATGTAACAGCGTAAACAATTGCGTCAATTTCATTTCTATTTATCTAGCGTACGAGTATCACGTGTAGGCTGACCTTTCAAACTTACGCCTTAAAAGTGAGATGAGTTTATTGTATTGTTTTAATAAAGGTAAAGTTCCTAGGGCATAAGTACCTAGTAGAATAAAATTTGTATAATACGGTGTTACAGGTCTTAATATCGGCCAAGTAAATAAATTTAAGAATCAGTATAATACTAATATAATTTATGACTTCGATTAACGGCACTTGGTGGAATTTATAGTAATACTACAAATATTTTCATTTTTTGGTAAACCCTGCCCGGTTTCGCCTTATGGCATCATCAAAGGTGTTTATTTACTTTTGTAAACACCTCTGATGATGCCATAAAACCTGTCAAACCGTGTGAAACCCTGTTAGGGTTTACCAAACATAAAAATATTTGTGGAATAGTGTACAACTGAGTTTTATTTTTTAATGTATCGGTATAATACAACTTTGAAATATGAGAGTGATGTTATGTTGCTGAGAGTTTATGATGCTTATTCTGATATTGTATCTATGCAATATCTATCAATACCTTTGAGATAATGTGGTATATACAAGTGACTTCTAATCCAATGCGCAATGCTGTGGAATATCAGTTGTATCATATGTCATGTGGTCTCTAGATAACGCTGTGAAGTGTTATTGTTTGTGTTGGTGTTTATGTGATAATATATTATTATATTTGCTAATTCTAGGGTGCACCGCCAAGATCTTGGACCCAAATAATCCAGCAATCAAAAGCAAACTCTAGTACGCGGTTAGATACTAGGCTTGCCCCTTTAAAATTAACAAAGTGTCAAAATAATGTACCTATATTTAATCCTTTAGGTAAACAATGGGTAGGTAGTGATATTTAGGTATGTATGTTTACAGTAATTGTCTCCGAAGGGTTAGACTATAATTTCCTGCTGTCTGTCCGTTCGCAGAAGCCATAATAATATCTCGAAAACGGCACATGCGATTTATTAATGTTAAAATACTAAAACTAAGATAATTCTGACATTAGGAATTGGAAATGAAGGGGAAAAGAAGTGAATGTCTTTAAAGATCTAAGATTTCCAGTAACAGGTATGTGACAAGAGCAATTAGTCATAAGAAAGCTTCAAGACTTCCTATTGTTGTTATAAAAAGTACCAATGAAATAGTTACTGTTTGTTCAATTAAACTCCAATAAATAACTGAACGAATAGATTCATCAAAATAAAATACCTAAATATATAATATTATAATAATTTCGGTCCTTTCTATAATTGTTCATCCAACAATAATTACGCGAATTCTAAAACAACTTGGAATTCAAATGCTCCCTAATTGGCAGTTTTAATCTACTAACTTTTGTACAGAATTCAGCAAAAGTAGGGAGCAACTTGTCGTGGTCACAGCGGAACGAATCAAAACCTTCTAACTGAAATTTATAAATTTATTTTGGCAAATTATAATGACTGGAGAGGATAATTTGCTTGATTTAAATTCGGATCGCTTTTATGGTGCTTTGGATTCGGCTGTATTGCTTTATTAAAGTTGCTTGGGGGAAACTTGCTGGATACTTTTACTTGAACATTAAATATTTTATTCTTTTATATGTTTATCATAATGATAATACCCTATTATAAAAAGTCTAAGAATAATTTTTTTAAGGTTATTTTAGTCGTATTTTGTGCTGTTATAACTACTTAATACTAAAACAAAAAGTACAACAAAGAAACTCTTCAGGTTTATAATATAAGTTAAGATTTAGTTACAGTTGCTAAACTGTTAATATTATGTTTGTACAAGTAGTAATTTAGTGATTAATAGGCACGTTTAGGTATTCCCGTAGGCCATAAGCTTTGTATATACTCGTAACATAGACTTGCCAAATGATTTGCCCCGTGTGCACAAAATCCTACTTCACTTGTGCAACCACCATAGAATTGGAAACTAGCCCGCGAGTGCAGCCGCAACGATCAAATGCTTTACCTAAAAACAATATTAAATTCCGGACAGGGAATAATGATATTACGTTGCTTCCTTTGAATCTAAGTAGTGTCCAATTCTCTGTAGTCTGGGACAATCTCAGCTATCAATTTCCACATCAGCACCTACTAACTACAAGTAAAACAGCAGAAGTAAAATATAATAGTCATATATAGCCGTTGAGTAAACTTGCCCAAATCACAAAATCACACCTATTAGTAAGTTTTTTTTGTGTATGTGTGTGTACCTATAATATGTGCCATACTGCTTCTTTATGTTCAACAAACGGCAATTTAGTACGGAGGCAGCAGACACTTTTAATGGTGGTAGTGTGTAGGTATCCATAGGCAATTCCTATCATCGGCTAGTATAAAATATTGTAAATTGAGAGTAAATAATTAAATACATACATACATATGTTGTACAATTAAATACATACATAAATACATACGAGTACATAGATACATACGTACATATGTTAATTCCATGACGTAAATTTGGGATCCAATTAAATCAATGAGATTTAATTAAAACGAATCGAAGTGTCAAGTTAATGACAATCTGTGAAAAAAACTTACATCTGTCCACAAATTACAAATATCAGGAGTATACAGAATTATTTAAAAAGGTAAATGAAATATGTATGTTTTCAATTAACAAGAAACAAATTTACTGTGACTCGAAGGTAATCCAACCTCATACATTATTCATTCATACATAAAAATGTTACTGGCTGTAAATACAGATATTTCTTTGACATTCGATGCGTTCCTCTCTTGAGGGCATTACTTATGTTTTTAATATCATCAAAGAAAGCGAGATTTCCAATTCATCGATTCATTTTATTCCCCAATTTCCGTTTCATTCAAACAGATTTTATAAGAAGGCCTCATAATTTAAGCTACTTAAAATATGCCTATTGGGACTCGGGAGACTATGTTAGTATGTTGCCTCTAGATTGATTCCCTAAAATATTTATTTACAATAAGAATTACAATATACATAATTATGTACTAAAAATATTTACACTACAAAATATCGATTAAAAAATCCTCGGCGTCATTGCTGAAATTGTTTAGTAGTATAAGTTAATTACAAATTATGAAAGTTGTGTTCATGTTTGTGGACGTGTCACCGTATAATGTCGAAAACGCTAAATTTCTAAAGCCTAGTGTCTAAAACACTAAATGCCTAGAATGCTAAATACCTTAAACACTAAATACCTAAAACGCCAAATGACTAGGATCTACGAATGAAGATCGAAAGGCTCATATCAACATGTGATAAACGTCTAAGTGGCGCAATTGTATGGACCGTATGTTGTGGGTGAGAGTTTCACCCAGGACAAACTTTCACGTGATTAGCATGATAGTATCCGCCATCCTGGTAAAATTTGAGATTTAGCATTACCATAAAAATAAAATGCCTAGAACTCAAATGCATATTTATGAATAAAGAGCAAACGCTAGACATACCTATATACGCATTGTGCAACTTGGGCATAAGCTGCTACACACAGTGCCGGCGGCTGTACCGCCGGGCAAGCCGCCGGTCAAGCAGTCGCTGACCCGGCGGCTTCCAAAGCCATCGGCTTTGCCGCACAAAGAATCCGCCGGCATAGCCGCCGGGGTGTGCCGGCGGGTTGCGCGGGGTGCCGGCGTCAGTTCGTTCTCGGCATTTGAGTAGTAGTGGTGTGATTTCTTTATTCATTGTAACCAAAAATAGGTGCTTCACTAGCGTTCTACATGACTGTCACAACCGGAATGATGCTTGGCGGCTATGCGCGGCGGCTTGTATTGCCGGCGGTCTAGCCGCTCGGCATAAACCCGGCGATACTGCCGCCGGCACTGTGTGTAGCAGCCTAAAGACTCCAATCATGAGCCATTAACTGTTTTTATTAAGTCGTTATGTCATTATGTTATTCATATTTTTATTAGGTACAACTTTAGTTTAACTGTATAGTTATTTCTCGGTAATACTTATTTACAGAGTTGAATCAGGAGGTAACTAGATAATCACACAATCACATTGTGTTCAACAATGTTGCCACTGCCTGCTAATGGTTCCTATAAATATCTCTTGAGTTTCAGCCATGAGTGTTGTTAGACAGGCGAGGCTCTGGCAAATATATCTACGAGTATATTAGGACTGACTCAGTAATTGACGAAGTGTGGGCACAATAAACACCTCTTTCTACGCTTTCCGAGGGTAAAGTCGACATTTTAGAGTGCCATAGTTCAAGTCTAAGAACTCTTATAGTTTCGTCACGCCCGTCCTCAGCTTTCCTCTCAGTTAGTTACAGTACAGTTAGAAACATGAATTTTTACAAGTATATGCGTATTTGTAACGCCGACAAAGTGTGGAAACACATCGAAAAAGTTTAGTCAATGCTCATTCATCACATTTGTATTGAAAACCAATGTATAACGATAATGATAAAATAAATCAATATGTAAACGAAAACATTCTGAATGGCATATTTTATCTTTAACAATCCTTGTTCGACCGAACCAATTAGTGTGAAAACCTTCCCTAGTACAGTTCAATGTTATAAATTTGGCACTTAGCCTGACGCAAATTTTCACTGCTGTCAGCAAATAAAGTGGTGCAGTAATAGTTTTGCTACGGTCCGACCTAAATTGACACTCTATAGGTACATATTTTTTGTTGGTACATTTTTCAATTAACCCCTCCTGTTTTGTGTGGTCTGTAGGTTTTGAAGGACGACGGTTTGAAATGGAAGTAAAATAATGACGCACCCTTGTGCTGTTGACTTAACACAACAATTGGAAAAATACATAATAAATAGGTACCTATAAAAATTTTAAAATACCAAAATAAATATTTGCAGGACTCGCACACTACTGTTGCACTTAGTGTAACAGTAATAAAAAGTGAATGTTTTTTTATCATGTCTTTATAGGATTTTCATTGCATGGGTAGTTCGCGAGGCCTAAGCTGAGCACGAAAAGTAGAATAAAAAGCTGTGTGTACAACACATGTGTGTGTAAAACAAGTCACATTATACGTTAACGTACATGCACTCACACAAATGCAAAGGTTAGCTTACGCCTCGCGAACTATATCCCTTTATATTCGTAATTTAGTATTCTGAGATTGTATGAGGTGCCTGGTCTCGCAGTTAGACCCTCAACTACTCCAGTATTTGCGTGTGTACCCAATTGCCATGCTTCGAGTAGCCCCATACCATCCATTACTACGAAGTGATTCTGACAACCGCTGGACGGGTTGATCCTGTGATGAGGACTCGCGATCAGTCGAGATCAGTTACTGGGTAGGTTTACACTACACTTCTTAGTATTTAATCTTCTATGTAAATTCTTTAGATAACTGTAAAGCCATATGGGTAATATTTGTTATTGGAAGACTATCAGCTAACTACCTACATGAAAGTGACAAAAAATTGTGATATTGTGCCATTAATAAGTCTCCCCGGGTGGCGACAAATTGTTAATTTGACAAGTCTACGATAGTGTAACATGAAATAAGGCATTAAGAGTTGACAACAGTTAAATGAAAATAACATGCCAGTATTATAAATGAATTGCACTTAATTTTCATTAAACAGTAGCAGGTATTTATAATGCTTACGATTATTAAAAGCTCAAGTAAAATTAACCAGTACTTTTTTTTTTAATTAATAGGTAGGTACTAAGCATAAGATTGTTTGTTACTTAATGTAACTTTTAACCGGCGGGATGCTGATATGGACGTCCATTAATGCACTGCCACGCTGCTCTTCTGTACCAGAGCATCGCCATTAACCCGACGGCATTCCTGGCCGTGCATGGGTCCTGGCCCTCGATGAGCTAGGGCCTCGACTGAGGGGGCTCTTTAGCGCATGCCTCGAAAGGGGCCAGTTTCCCAAACTGTGGAAGACGGGGAAACTGGTCCTTATCCGGAAATTTGGGCGGCTGGTGGACTCACCATCCGGATACCGGCCGATCGTGTTGCTCGACGAGGTGTGTAAGCTCTTTGAGCGAATTGTCGCGGAACGCCTCGTCGAGCATCTCACGACCGTGGGGCCAGACCTGGCGGATAACCAGTTCGGTTTGCGTCGAGGACGCTCCACGGTGAACGCGATCATGCACCTGAAGAGCCTGACGGAGGAAGCAGTCTCGCAGGGCAAGGTGGTGGTGGCGGTGTCTCTTGACATCGCCAACGCTTTCAACACCTTGCCATGGAGCTGCGTTAGGGAGGCGCTCGTGTATCACGAAACGCCTCTCTACCTCCGTCTTATTGTCGGGACCTACCTTTCGGAGAGGGCCATAGCTTACCCTAGCTGGCTCGGGCCAGCTCGGCGAGATGTGTCGTGCGGTATTCCGCAGGGGTCGGTACTGGGACCGCTTCTGTGGAACATCGGTTACGACTGGGTGCAACGCATCAGGAGGCAGCACTCAATGTCACGACGGGTGTTGCTCAAGTAGTGGGTCGGATACGGCGGCTGGGACTGGAGGTGGCCCTGCACAAGTCCGAGGTTCTGTGTTTTCACGGACCTCGGAACGGTCCACCTGAAGGTTCCAGCATAACTGTAGGAGGCGTTAGCATCGGCATCAATCCCTCGATGAAGTACCTATGGATTGTACTTGATAGCCGATGGAACTTCGGACCACATTTCCGAAGTTTGGTCCCGAAAGTGAAGGGGGCATCAGTCGCGCTATCGTGACTCATGCCCAACCTAAAGGGACCCAACGCCTCCTGCAGGAGACTGTACCTGGGGATCGTGCGGAGTATGGCCTTATACGGGGCTCCCGTATGGGCGGATAGATTGGCGGTCAAGGTGAACGCGACTCTGTTAAACAGACCTCTGCGAACCTTGGCCGTCAAAACCATACGGGGGTACCGCACGATCTCTGGAGAGGCTGCATGTCTCTTAGCCGGGACCCCTCCATGGGACCTGGAAGCGAGAGCCCTTCCGTCATTGTTTCAATGGCACAAGGAGGCGCTGGAGAGGGACCTCAGGCCTGCGACTCGAGAAATCGAGGACCAGCGGTCCCAACTCCGCCAGGATCTCATGCAGACTTGGAGGGTGCGACTTGAGCAACCAAAGTGGGGAACTACCGTCATCGCGGCGGTGAGACCGACATGGACGAGTGGCTGCAGAGGCGGCATGGTAACCTCACGTATCGTGCGACGCAGATCGTTACCAGGCATGGATGCTTCGGTAGCTATCTGTTTCGCATCCATCGTGAGGTCACACTGTGAGGTTTCCGACGACGACACCGCACTCCACCCGTTGGTGGAGTGCTCGGCGTGGGCGAGTCAGCGCCGGGACCTCGTAGTGGGTCTGGGCGTGGATATCCTCTCGCTGGAGACCATGCTCCAAGCCATGGTCTCCAGCGCGAGTACGTGGAACGCGGCCGTGTTCTGCGAGTAAGTCATGCTCGCGAAGGAGGCGGCCGAGAGGGAGAGGGAGCTTACCCTCCCCGCTGAGTTTCGCAGTCAGCGGCCAGGGCGCCGCAGACTCATCTACGCCCAGGACCATCGACCTCCATGATCGGGGCCTGAGGACGGTGGGGTAGCCATCCGCCGTCCTTACAGAAGCAGCCTAGAAGGGTTGCGTGCTGCGAGGCCTTGTCCCCACAGCAAGCTACCAGATTCACTTACCGACGCGGGATAAAACCCAACCCCAACGACGCTGGCCGAAGTCCGCCGGGTGCCACTGGACATGCCGTCCAGTGTCACCAGAGACGCTCGCAGCAATGGACATGGGAGCGGCCGCGGACTCGCGGAATTAAAAAAAAAATTAACTTTCAACTATTATAGACTAGTTTAAAATCGTGTCCTGCGTATAAAATCTTAAGTGAAATGTGTATTGCGGTTGGCTACCTGCCAGGCACGTAGAGCCACACGTCCTAATCTGAGAATATCCTACTGTACGTCCAGTTGTATACGACTTACATCGAAAATTCAACAATCGACACTAAAATATCAAATAATCAACTTTTTTGTAGGAAAAATAGAACATGAAAACGTAAAAAATATACACTTATTTTCAAGTGTAACTGTGAATCTTTGAGTCGTACAAATACCAAACAACCTGCGTACATCAAAGTGATTACAGGCGAAAAACGCCACAGAGTGTGAAAGTGTTGTAAAAATCACTACGACTTGTGAAGTGCCATCGGGGGCGTCTCGGTGGAGTGGCGATCGCATGTTTTTCCCACTTTCGATGAACGCCGCGGGCCGAGCTCGTTCGAGTGCCCTCTGATTTCGTCCCTGCATCCAGCTCTGTGTTTTATGAGGTCAAGTGAGCCTCCACAAAAAACGCGTACCGCGATAAATTACGCACTGACAGATTCAGATTCGACCATAATATACACGATCGTAATATATGTTTTTTTTTTCGTTTTCGGTTGGAAATCCTCGTATTTTTGTGGCAGGTGCACTTCTCTTATACGCATTTATTGTTTATAGCGGACGCCCACAACTTGATTCATGTGCAATTCTTATTTGGCAAAAATCTTTTATTGAAAGGAATAATTGTTGCGTTATCAACAAATGTTTCGAAAAGGAATAAACTACCCACGTTTTTGCAATCCTACACTGCTACTATTGGTCGTAGCTTAATGTTTATCTCTTTCTAGATAAACTAGTACGGCGTCTTGCGCGGTGCTTCGCGTCACACCACGCCATAGGTTTTGGCCTATAACTTTTAACCCCTTAGGGCTAAGTCAAATTTTCTGGTTTGCCTTCAGATCGAGAGCTATCCATAGATGGGTCAACCATCATTGGAGCATAAGCAGTTCTCGAGAGCTAAGGGGGACATTCCCCATTTCTATATATAGATAGATAAACCGTCCAAAGGCTTTTTCTTTTAACTCCGCGAGACCGCGGCCGCTCCCATGTCCATTGCTGCGGGCGTCTGTGGTAAACACCAGAAGGTATTTCCAGTAGCCATCCAAATGCTGCATTACATTTAACAAAATTAATATTTATTTTGAAATCAGATCTTTAGTTCAGCTTTATAATATTGTATAACTACATACAACTGTTACTGTTTTTTTATCTGAAGAGTAGTTAGGTTTTGTACATACAATATGAACTAACCAACTAACCGTTATCAATATAGACTGCTGTCCAAGAAACTAAAAAGACATCTTGATTGAAGCTACGAGTCAATTTAAAACCCGTGTCTTACTTTGACAAAACATCATAGCCAGAGATTGTAATTTAATCGGTCGAACCACCAACTTAATCTCAATAACTATCAGCACAAGTGCAGATGTTGTACTATTTCAATTTAAGGGCATACTGCTTCGAAGTTTCGAGATGAACTTTGACGGAACTTTCGCATCACAATGTCAACTAATCTTGGCTCAACATACGACGTCACGACTGATGTACCTAACCTTACAATTTATCTAAACATTATTAACTTCGTTATATAAAATGAACACTGTTATTACTAGTATGAAATATGAACTTACATAATGTTGTTTAAGGGAGGCAACTCTGTAAGCAACTTTTGCGTGGAGTAGTTTGAATTTTCAACAGATTATTATAAACTAGCAGATACCCGCGGCTTCGCCCACGTGACAAATTATATAGGCGTTTATATAAAATCTTTCTCGAGAACCACTCTATCCATTGGTGAAAACCGCATCAAAATCCGTTGCGTAGTTTTAAAGATTTTAGCATATATGCGGACGGAAGCGACTTTGTTTGATAATATGTTGTGATACTATTGTGCCCTATCACTATTTCTAGTACCTACCCAAGTCATTCTCAGTTGTACGCGGTGCACCAGCTGACCGACGGACAAAACTTTGACGAATTCCGGAAACTTTAAGAAAAACTTAATAAGCCCGCCCAAAAAACTTACTAGGCAGGTGCCTGCCTAGTAAGTTTTTTACGGGTATGTTTATAAGGGTAGCCCCAATGTGGTACCTGTAAAGTGACAAGCAGACAGACAGAATTTCATCACGCCTATATCCCCGAAGGGTAAGACATAGGTGCATTACACATCCACACTTTAACGGTAATTACGTTACCGGGCACCATACAAAAAATAATTATGATTTTTATAGTGCCCATTGTAGTAAAGGCCTAAGTATGTTTACTACTTCGGGACTAAAGACGCCATTTTGTGTAGAACTGGATCACTACCTACCTAAATATTTTAAGTGAATAGTACTGTCGTATACCTACCACTGACTGATTACTGATTACAATAACCGCATGCGTTTTTTGGGTTCCGTAGTAAAAGTATCGGAACCCTCATAGTGTACGTCCGTCCTCGGCTTTCGTCCCAAACGGTTAGTACTAGAAACATGAAACTTTGCATGTATATGTATGTTTACTACGCCGACAAAGTTCTAAAATATAATACAGAAAAATATTTTTTTTTGGGGTATCCATTCACACGTAAAGTGGGAATGATATTTTTTTCTCTCGTCTACTCCATCGTGTGGGATGGAGATAGGTCTTTTGAAAACATTGAGAGGTTGCTTCGATGATTTTTTGATTCACGTATTCGTTTGTCAGATATTTAGTTTTGAAGAGCATGTTTTTGCGAAAACTGGGCGTCCTCCCCTCCAAAATGTAAACGCCTATCGTAAAGACCTGGGAAAATTCATGGTGGTAGTCCAAGTAATGAACTTTAAAGGAAAATTATAACGGATGGTATAACTTTGTTAGTTCATGAACTTGCCTGGTTTTTTTATTATTTCCCTTTCACATATTACAATGGAAGAGTTAACTTTTTGCTCAGTCACTTCGAATCCCTCTGGCATCGTAACCCTTGTTCTTATGAGATAGGATTATGCTGTATATCAATTTAATATGTAAACTAACTGTTGGTCGGGGCATCATCCGCGACGACTATTATTGCTGCTTTCATTTTCAACAAACCTTTTTTGCAGTCAACAATAACGTCGCTATCAGTGCTAACAGAGCATAATCTTGAATTGAGTAGTTATGTTCGTAGTGTAGAAGTTGTTAGTGAACAGAGTTAAACATTGTATGAAAATGGGAATTAAATATATCAGTCATTCTTACCTCCACGCGGTGTACGTGATGACAGAAGAACTACAATAGGTTTGCCCCCTATTACGTGGGACCAAATGTGGTCGGAATGAACGACTCTGCCTAGCCCTTCTGGGGTAAAGACGTCATTTTGTGTTGTATTTATAATACTCGTATGCGTATATAATATGTAGGAAGGTACTCGATGCCATCTATTCCACAATCCACAAATGAAAAAAAAAAACCACTTTTCAACTTTGTAATTTATTTTGAAAGTTGAAATTTCGGGACTAAATTGATCCAATTAGTTCAACTTTATAATAAAAATAACAGGTATAACCGTGTAATGGATAAACAATAATACTAACTCTAGGAACAATATTCTTAAGTAATTATTCAAAAATATATTTTTGCGAAGATAATGCTATTATAATTTGATAAGTTTTAACCTCTTACTTACCATTACTTTGTCATGGATTTTCCCCAGGTAACGCCTGTTTCCATCCAATATTTCAAATATATATTACCTACATTTAAAAAAAATACAAATTTAATTATTTATTTACCTATTTTAAAAAAGTAACAGCAATCTTAAGAAATGAAACTATTTTTTTATTATTATCTTATGCCTTTATATTATGGTCAGTCTCTCTAATCTTGAAGGCTCTTATGTTGTTATGTATTCCTGATACATTTGATTTCAATGTCATCAAATATTAAGCACGATCAAAGGTGAACGGTTTCTAAACAAAACTTCTTCGAACACATTTTGAATAAACCAAACTGAGTGAAAAGACTTGGCGAGTACTCTTTTGTAGTTCTGTACTCCTAGTACTTTTGTTGTTTGTGTATCTGAGTTAAGGGACCCAAGCGGCTCTGGTGAGCGCATGATGGCGATTTTCCACCAGAGTGGCGAGACGAGTGAATTCCACGTGTAGTGGCCCAGTCCTCAAGTAATCTCCCCCTGCCATTGGTTACCCGGGAGCCCCACGCCGAAGACCAGGCGTTAAAGTCTCCCAGGAGAAGGACAGGGCGAGGACGACACGCAGTGAAGATGCGCGACGTCGAGCTCAGTGAGCCATAGCTCAGAGCGTCGTTAATGTTGTTCGGCGAGATGTATGCGGCCACGACTGTCACCCCTTCATATTCCGCAGTAACGCAGCCTCGACCGTTTGCAATAATTTGCAAGGTGCGAGGTGCGTGCGGCGGACCCCCCAAAGATGCAGACCAAGCCGTCTTGCACCACCAGGCTGCCCGGGTGGGCATAGTACGGCTCGGCGACCACGACCAGATCTCATCATCAGAGCCTTCAAGATTAGAGAGACTGACCATAATATAAAGGTATAAGATAATAATAAAAAAATAGAGTTTCATTTCTTAAGATTGCTGTTACTTTTTTAAAATAGGTAAATAAAGAATTAATTTTTTTTTTTTTATGTAGGTAATATATATTTGAATAATTACTTAAGAATAATATTCCTAGAGTTAGTATTATTGTTTATCCATTACACGGTTATACCTGTTATTTTTATTATAAAGTTGAACTAATTGGATCAATTTAGTCCCGAAATTTCAACTTTCAAAATAAATTACAAAGTTGAAATAAGTGGATTTTTTTTTTCCAATTAGTCCAACTGGTTGAACTTTGTGGAATAGAGGACTCGATGCGAATAACTAATTGATATAATGAAATATTAGTCACGAACAGAAACCAGTACCACTGTTACAATTCAAACGCATAACAGAATGCCTGTATATCAAATGACGCTATGTGCATTGCAATGTATGATCTAGTGTACGATAGCTGCATAATATACCAACAATATATTATCAGGTAATATTGTATAATTGTCTTGATGGTTGAGAACAACCGTTACTGTCCCCTTTGAGATATGAGCTGGCACAGGATACGTTTCTAATTTCGTGACATCCATTCATTTACTGATCGCAAACCTGAATGGGATCAGACAACACTTGCAGGAAACATTTTCTACGCACACAAACGCATTTCCTTGTGATAACTATTATTATTTACCAAGCAGTATTAAACTTTATTCGATGGCTATAGTGACGATTATACTCGGCACATTTTTGATCGGCAGCAAAACTGTATGAACCGTCTGTACATGTGACGTTAATTTATTGTAGTACGTTTAATTTACATTTGGAAGTAGAAACGGCAATTAAATTTACAAAAATAAATAATGTCCCTATTATTCGTTCTTGCTATTTTATTGTTTCAAATTATAAGTAAGTAAATAGGAATTCAGATTAAGAACAAATTAGCAAACTTCACTAGGTTTTTAAAGGTAGGTTATAATGCGGCAATAATATATGCAGACTTGCTGTATTTTTTTTTTATTTGTTGCGACTAAAGTTAGTCAAAGAGCACTTTCTTCATCTATACATTACACATTAATATTATAAAGACGCAAGGTTTGTTTGAAGCGTATAGGGTCCGTAACTACTAATCCGATTTTGAAAATTCTTTCACTGATATGTAGCTACATTATCTCTGAGTAACATAGGATACTTTCTATCCCGGTAATGTGTTCCAACGGGAACCGAGAACGAGAAAACTATAAAACGCGCGCAGAGCCGCGGCAATCAGCTAGGATAGTTGCTCAGGAAGGTTAAAATACCAAAACTGTTGTACTTAGGTATATACGAAATTAATACTCCGTGTGAACGTAAAATGCGTCATGATATGGATTTTAAAAGATGTTTAAAGATTCATAAACGTAAGCTTTCTACCTCAGTCGGAGTCGTAAACTTGAGTGTAATGTGTCTGAATATCGTATTACTTGTAATATGACGGTAACTTGGAGAGTTAGGCCGTCTTTCCACACCTGGTGACATGAATAAACTGTGGCGTTGTGGTCTAATATTAAGTTTGGCTTGTTTATAATGTTGCTTCCCCCCAACCTTAGAATTATGTAGACTCTACGAGTCGTATTTGCCTTAAGTTGGGATCTCTTGTTTGAGCGTAGATATACGTGCTTAGCAGCGCGTGTGATGTTGTTACTTATTAAGTATAATATTATCAATTTGGCTAGAAACATTTTCGTTTTCGGGTGTACAATCTAGTATTATGTTATTCAATTAATTTTATTTCCTTGTTAGAATCGTTTTATACTATTGTTTGCTTTAATATCTATGGCAGTCGCTCCACAGAAAATATTGAGTTCAGCTGAATCACAGTTAGACTTTGACTTTTGTCGAATTGAGAAACCCTTTTTTTTAGGAAGTAGGTTGAAAAAATACACGTCAAAAATCGATACAACCGACTTCAAAATGGGACCAAATAATTGTCGGAATGAAACCAAATTGAATTTTTAATTTTGAAAAAGAAAACTTGGAAAGTTGAAAAACCCTTTGCTAATAAATTTTGATGGTTCAGTTTTTCGTACCAATTCCCACTGATACTGAATATTTAACACATAAGATACAAATATTGTTATTTATCTATCTCTCGTAAATACAGTTCAATACAAAATGGATTGCAAAACTTACTTAGTAATCTCGTTATCGATATATAGAATTATAATCGTATAAATTTCTATTTTTATCACGTTCTCTTTGCATGTAAGAATGCAGACTTCTAGTTTATCTAAAATGAAGTTACGAATACAATGGGTTAAAAATTGGCTGCTAATGCTTCGAAAAAGCATTTTACAACTTTACGCACCTTTATTTATTTTTTATTTTTTTTTATTCCGCGGCCGCTCTAACGTCCGTTGCCGGGCGTGTCTGGTTACTAGCAGAGGGTATGTCCAGTGGCGCCCGGCGGACTTTGACCACCCCTGTGGTCTCTGCGGGTGTTTGGTCGGGACGAGAATCCCGCGTCATTGGGGTCGGGTTTTATCCCGCGTCAGTGAGTGAATCTGGTTGCGTGCTATGGGGCAAAGGCCCCGCAGCACGCAACCCTTCTAGCCTGCTTCTGTAAGGACGGTGGGTGGCGATCCCGCCGTCCTCAGGCCCCGATCATGGAGGACGATAGTCTTGGGCGTAGTCGCGTAGTCTGGGGCGGCCTGGCCGCCGACTACGGAACTCGGCGGGGAGGGTACGCTCCCTCTCCCTCCCGGCCGCCTCCTTCGCGAGCATGACTTGCTCGCAGAAGGACACGGCCGCGTTCCACCTACTCCCGCTGGATACCATGGCTTGAAGCATGGTCCCCAGCGAGAGGGTATCCACGCCCAGACCCACTACGAGGTCCCGGCGCTGACTCGCCCACGCTGAGCACTCCACCAACGTGTGGAGTGCGGTGTCGTCGTCGGAAACCTCGCAGTGTTGACACCGGGGTGTGACCTCACGATGCATGCGAAACAGATAGCTACCGAAGCATCCATGCCCGGCAACGATCTGCGTCGCACGGTACGTGAGGTCACCATGCTGCCTCTGCAGCCAATCGTCCATGATCGGTCTCACCGCCGCGATGAAGATGGCACCCCCTTGGGTTGCTCAAGTCGCACCCTCCATGACTCCATGAGATCCTGGCGGAGTTGGGACCGCTGGTCCTCGATTTCTCGAGACGCAGGCCTGTGGTCCCGCTCCAGCGCCTCCTTGCGCCATTGGAACAATGACGCAAGGGCTCTCGCTTCCAGGTCCCATGGAGGGGTCCCGGCTAGGAGACATGCAGCCTCTCCGGAGATCGTGCGGTACCCCCGTACGGTTCTGACGGCCAAGGTTCGAAGTGGTCTGTTTAACAGAGTCACGTTCCCCTTGACCGCCAACCTATCCGCCCATACGGGAGCCCCGTATACGGCCATACTCCGCACGATCCCCAGGTACAGTCTCCTGCAGGAGGCGTTGGGTCCCTTTAGGTTGGGCATCAGTCGCGAAAGCGCGACCGATGCCTGCGTCACCTTGGGGACCAAACTTCGGAAATGTGGTCCGAAGTTCCATCGGTTATCAAGTACGATCCCTAGGTACTTCATCGAGGGCTTTATCGAGGGCACATTTATGCTGGAACCTTCTGGTGGACCGTTCCGAGGTCTGTGAAAACACAGAACCTCGGACTTGTGCAAGGCCACCTCCAGTCCCAGCTGCCGTATCCGCCCCACGACTCGAGCAACACCCGTCGTGACCTTGAGTGCTGCCTCCTGGTACGTTGCACCCCGCGCCGTGACGAGGGTATCGTCGGCGTAGCACGTTACGCCGACACCCCTAGGCAACGCACCCCGCAGCACCCAGTCGTAGCCGATGTTCCACAGAAGCGGCCCCAGGACCGACCCCTGCGGAACACCGCACGACACATCTCGCCGAGCTGGCCCGAGCCAGCTGGGGAAAGCTATGGCCCTCTCCGAGAGATAGGCCTCGACAATACGACGGAGGTAGAGAGGCGTTTCGTGATACACGAGCGCCTCCCAAACGCAGCTCCATGGCAAGGTGTTGAACGCGTTGGCGATGTCAAGAGACACCGCTGTAATGTTGTAATTTTTGTAGTGGCAGTATTCCATTTTAGTTGGTTGAAATTTGCATAATAAAGCGGCAACACTGGCTTTCTCCTGATTGGACGCTGGACCACGTGACTTGTGTGACAGCCATTTTATACAAGCGAGCTACGCTCGCATCACATATTTATATTACAATTTAATTTATTGTAATTTATTTCGAAGCTTGGTAAGTTTTAGATAAAATGTTGTTGTGCTAGCGTGAGTTAGCGTATGTACTGTATATTTTGACAGTGGGTTCTCGTTCCTTACAGGTTTGAGTTTGAACGCACACGTGTCTGGAGTTGTCTCACTAAATTTAAACAGGAATCTTTGCCTGATCTGGCCAGGATTGGCTAGAGACCGACTTACACGATACGCATGCATGCTTTGCATGTGTTAGCCGGATTTAATCGGGTGAAGCTTGGATATTCGCCTCCGAAAGGTATGTACACATAATATGTACGGCGTACTTAGATAATAACTGTGGCCATGATGCATGGAATAAGTCTTTGACTCCTGTTCTAGGAGGCTTACGGTACTACCATACTACCTGGGTGAGAACCCAGCTTCCTTCTGCCTGGAGTGGGCAGAGACCGGAACAGAGACGGTGTCTGCCGGCTTGCAGGAGTGGCGTATTTCACCGGGAAAGTATCTTATAAAATCCCTTAACCTATTACCCTTAATTACCACAGTATCTTCATAAAGATACACTAACGTTACCGACCAAGCGCACCAACCATATACCCTGTATTACTGAATAACATAGCACCTAGAATAGACCTAAATTGTATCCTAGGCTAAAAGTACATCAAATCCTTGCAGAGGGGAACCCTCAGTTCCCCTATATTATCTTAGAAGGTTCTTACAATAAAAATATAGTGGTTTAAATGAATACTTTATTTCTATCCTTTGACATCCTAACATCAAAAATTATAAACATTACATGGCGCTCGAACTGGTTTGTTGGTCTGTGCGAATATTTTCCCTCTCAATAATCATTGCTTACTGAAAGGTTGGTCGGTAACTATACAAATACATAGTATTTATTAGTGTTGATTTGTTTTTCAAATAGATGTACTACACAAATACACACTCCTTGGTGAGTTGTTACTAAACAATGCTAGACATAAGCTTATACCTAACTAACCTACAAGTTAAAAAAAAAAACAACTTTCCTTTGGTGACATTCATATTTTTTTTTGTTGTTTTACATAATATTATTATTGGTGCCTACTTATTATTGGTTGCTAGTATTGGTACCCTGTTTGTATTTTTTTTTGTGGTTGAACAGGAGATTGGGTAACTACCTATATGAATACAAATTTCTTTGTATTGTTTTCACTACATATCCAAATTAAGACTTGACTTTTTGTCAATAGTAATTTAACAATTAAATCTTAAGTTTTCATTGAAAACGTACCTATACAATTACACAACCATAGATGTGTGTCACCATGACCAAACGTTGAACCTATTTTTATTTTCTAAATACTACTACTATGTACTATCTTTATTTTTTGTTTGTTCTATTGAAAGGTGTACCATATACAGGTCTCATTTGACAATTTACAAATGTTCTATATACAAGACATTAATTGTACCCTACTTATCTTTTTATCATTGTAACAATGTGTTTTTTGTTGTGTATTTCGATAACTGTGTATTATCATAACTTTTAACATGAGTGTACTACTTATGCGCATTTATTAACTTGTGTACAACTAAAAGGGGTCTTAGAGATACCCATGGTAAATTGTGTGTTGGTCGGTCACGCTAGGTATTTGAACCTATAATTTACTTTACTTTACCTACGTTAGTCTTGTATTACTGAAGGATGGAGGATATAAATAAAGGTGATCACACACCTTCAACTATAAATAAAGGTGATCACACACCTTCAACCATAAATAAGGGTAATCACACACCATCACCCATAAATAAGGGTGAGCTCACACTTACAGGTGCCGAGACAACTATACACCCAGTGATTACTTGCGATGGCTATTCAAATGTATATTCGTTAGGGTTGAAGTTTAATGGCAAGGGTTGTGTCATCGAATTTATTGAGCGTGTACAGGAGCTTTGTTTGTCGCGGGGTATATCAGACCAAAAGTTGTTGGCATCTGCTGCCGAGTTATTTACAGAGGAGGCATTGTTCTGGTACCGAGGCATCAAGACGGAAGTCGCGTCCTGGGCTCAGCTAAAGAGTTTTATGGTCGACGAATACCTACCCTTCGACTTCGACCATCTATTTTTACAGGAAATCCGTTCTCGAACTCAAGGACCCGATGAAAACATTGTTACTTATTTAAGCATAATGCAGAATTATTTTTCGAGACTACGGTCTCCTATTACCGAAGCTGAGAAGTTAACTATAGTTACTTATAATATTAGGCCTTTTTATTCCACAAAGCTGGCACTACAGCAAGTCAGTACTTGGTCTGAGCTAAAGAAAAATTGTCGTCTACTTGAACATGCAAAGTATAGGGCCGGTATGTTTATCGAACCACCGCGGCCACACGACAAAATGCTCGCACGCGACTTGGCTTACAAACCTAATAAGTCTGTACCATGTGCGGCAGTAAATAATACATTAATTAAGTTTTGCGTCCGTTGTCGTATTAACGGACATTCGCTTGGGGAATGTAAAGCGCCCAAGATATTAATTTGTTATAGGTGTGGGGAACGAGACTTCACTGCCTTAACTTGCCCTAAGTGTTCAACGAACACGAACACTTACAAACCTAATAAGTCTGCAACATGTGCGGCGGTAAGAAATACATTAATTAAGTTTTGTGTTCGTTGTCGTATTAACGGACATTCGCTAGAGGAATGTACGGCTCCCAAGATAGTGATTTGTTATAGATGTGGTAAACCAGACGTCACTGCCTCAACGTGCCCCAAGTGTTCAACGAAGCAACAACTACCGAGGAATACTAATTCAAAAAAACGTGTAGGCGTGAACCGGGGAAATCGTTCCACAGTTTCCAGTAGAACGTTTACCAATCGTACAAAATTTTTTTTTAATAATAATAATAAGTGTATTGCCCACAAAAGGCATAACACATTTCGCGGGCTCCCTATTAAGGACAAGCCCTTGGTTCACGTGATTGGCGGTTCTGATACTCGTCCCTTTTTACCCGTAACCATTAATAAAGCTAATTACGAAGGCCTGTTAGATTCAGGCTCTGAAATCTCAATTATTAATAATGTTATTTTAAGTGAACTCGCTAACATTGGGGTTCATGTATCTTATGATTTGGATACAATTACTGCTGCTAATGGTTCGTCTTCCCCCGTCACCGGTTATGTACTTTTACCGGTCACGGTGGGAGACAATACCAAGGTTGTAAAGTTTTACGTTATCCCTGGAGTTACTACGGCCCTACTACTGGGTATTAACTTCTGGAGAGCTTTCAATATTGCCCCTGAAATTGTATCAATGTGCAATGGGACCACTTTGGACACCAAAGTTTGATCATGTTTCGGAGGTGCGAGAGCTGCGCGATTTTGATTCTCTCTCCGAGCATCAAAGAAGGCAGGCGGAGCACATCGTGAGACAGTTAACTTCGGTGCTTCCTTATATTAATTTTTTTTTGTTCTCTCTCTTGCCATTTACTATTTGAACTAGTGTTGGCATCTGCCACTACGGCTATCTAGCCGTAGTTGAGTAATCGTGTAGATTAGTCCGTAGGCCCCGATGCGTGGTCTCTTGACTGACCATGATGCCAAGGACGACCCACACCTTGTTAAACAGTGTGTACCTTACGTTAGGCTCCACCTAAAATTTCTACGTATTGTTGTTTGCATGTTAGGATTAGTGCTGTGTGTATTCACACTTAGTATTCCCGATTACAACCTTGACAAGGTTTTTTTTCTCTTCAGATGTTTTTTTTGTTTGTGTATTAGGTTAAGTTAACATGTTAGGTTAGTTCGTGTGAATTAGTTCGTAGGCCTCGATGCGTGGCTCCTTATAGGGACCATGATGCCAAGGACAAGTCACCCTAGTTATTTCCTTCATCTTTACTTATCTGCTTAGGATTTTCCTATTCCTAATTTTTGTTTTACAGTGTTTAGTGCTGTATTGTTGTTTTTTTCTCCTTGTTTTAGGTCCTTAATTTAAGTACCGACGTGGGCGTCGAATCGAATTCCCTACGTGAATTCTTGCGTGGTTGGGGGGGTGTTGTAATGTTGTAATTTTTGTAGTGGCAGTATTCCATTTTAGTTGGTTGAAATTTGCATAATAAAGCGGCAACACTGGCTTTCTCCTGATTGGACGCTGGACCACGTGACTTGTGTGACAGCCATTTTATACAAGCGAGCTACGCTCGCATCACATATTTATATTACAATTTAATTTATTGTAATTTATTTCGAAGCTTGGTAAGTTTTAGATAAAATGTTGTTGTGCTAGCGTGAGTTAGCGTATGTACTGTATATTTTGACAGTGGGTTCTCGTTCCTTACAGGTTTGAGTTTGAACGCACACGTGTCTGGAGTTGTCTCACTAAATTTAAACAGGAATCTTTGCCTGATCTGGCCAGGATTGGCTAGAGACCGACTTACACGATACGCATGCATGCTTTGCATGTGTTAGCCGGATTTAATCGGGTGAAGCTTGGATATTCGCCTCCGAAAGGTATGTACACATAATATGTACGGCGTACTTAGATAATAACTGTGGCCATGATGCATGGAATAAGTCTTTGACTCCTGTTCTAGGAGGCTTACGGTACTACCATACTACCTGGGTGAGAACCCAGCTTCCTTCTGCCTGGAGTGGGCAGAGACCGGAACAGAGACGGTGTCTGCCGGCTTGCAGGAGTGGCGTATTTCACCGGGAAAGTATCTTATAAAATCCCTTAACCTATTACCCTTAATTACCACAGTATCTTCATAAAGATACACTAACGTTACCGACCAAGCGCACCAACCATATACCCTGTATTACTGAATAACATAGCACCTAGAATAGACCTAAATTGTATCCTAGGCTAAAAGTACATTAAATCCTTGCAGAGGGGAACCCTCAGTTCCCCTATATTATCTTAGAAGGTTCTTACAATAAAAATATAGTGGTTTAAATGAATACTTTATTTCTATCCTTTGACATCCTAACATCAAAAATTATAAACATTACACCGCCACCACCACCTTGCCCTGCGAGACTGCTTCCTCCGTCAGGCTCTTCACGCGCATGATCGCGCTCACGGTGGAGCGTCCCCGACGGAAACCGAACTGGTTATCCGCCAGGTCTGGCCCCACACTCGTGAGATGCTCGACGAGGCGTTCCGCGATAATTCGCTCAAAGAGCTTACACACCTCGTCGAGCAACACGATCGGCCGGTATCCGGACGGTGAGTCCACCGGCCGCCCCGCCTTACGGATCAGGACCAGTTTCCCCGTCCTCCACACCTTGGGAAACTGGCCCCTTTCGAGGCATGCGCTAAAGAGCCCCATCAGTCGAGGCCCGAGTTCTTCGAGGGCCAGGACCCATGCACGGCCAGAAATGCCGTCGGGTCCGGGGGCAGTGATTTTCCGGCGTTTAAGCCGGAGTACTACCGCACCTAGCTCCCCCACCCTGACTTCGGGTACGTCGTCTTCGCTGGTGCTATCCGCGTCGGGCAGAGCCGGAGCCATGCGCGGAGGGACGTGCTCCTCCGCGCTCGTCGGAAACAGGGAGCCCATGACCCGCTCCAGCTGCTGCGGCTGGAGACTCTGGGTCAGTGGGGGCGCCCTAGGTCGGAGTTTCTCCCTGACCTGTAGGTACGGGCGCCCCCATGGGTTCTGCTGCAGGGTCTCCAGGAGCTCCTCGCGGGCCGCCGTCTTGGCCCGCTTTATCGTCTCCTGGAGATTACCTTTAGCCTCCCTGTATGCCTGAAAAAGCTCCGCCTCTCGGGCTGCCGCGTCGTCTGCGCGGCGACGCCTCCGGTGAAACCTGGTGTACCGGCGGCGGGCGGAGATGCATGCTGCGCGCAGCTCTGCAATCTCCGGCGACCACCAGTACACCTGCTTCCTGGCCGGTCTGGGTGTAACCCTAGGCATCGCCGCATCACAGATTTGCGACATGGCTCTCCTGAACCACTCCGCCTCGGCATCCACATCGGCAGGCCGGTCCGGCGCCGGAATCCAGGCCTGCACGATGGATGCCTCCAGGAGAGCCTCCCGATCCAGATGGTGAAGTGCCCAACGCAGATCCGGGGGATTTGCCACCGGCTGTGGGAAGTCAGGTGGGGGGACGACATCGAACCGGATGTACCGATGATCCGAGTGCGTCTCCTCACTCTCCTCCACGCGCCAGCCTGTAATACAGCGGGCGAGGTCAGGGGATGCGAACGTTACGTCCACGATCGATTCCCCCCCCGCCGCCAATAGGTGGCGACATTCCCCCGGTTGAGGACCTCCAGACCACGTGTTCTGGTCCATACCTCAAGAAGCCTCCCCTTGTCCCTGGTTTCCCGGGAGCCCCACGCCTCACTCCAGGCGTTGAAGTCTCCCAGGAGCAGGACAGGGCGAGGACGGCACGCAGCGAAGACGACGTCGAGCTCAGTGAGCCATAGCTCAAACTGAGACTCGTCAATGTTCGGCGAGATGTAGGTGGCCACGACTGCCAACCCATCATAATCCGCCGCAACACACTCGCGGCCCCTTGCAACGATCGCAAGGCGCGAGTTGTCTGCGGCGGACCCCCCAAAGATACAACAGGCCGAGCCGTCCTCGTCCACCGGGCTTCCCGGTTGGACGTAGTACGGCTCGGCGACCACGGCCAAGTTTATGGACCACTGCCGGATGCTCTGGTACAGAAGATCCTGAGCAGCACGGCAGTGGTTCAAATTCACTTGCAGGATACGGATACGGGCGTCAGACATTAATTGACGTCCATAACCGCATCCCGCCGCGAAATAACTGGCCGCGCAAGTGCGGCACCCCCCGGAAGCACCGATCACCCACGGTGACTTCCGCTGTACACTGCACTCCTAAGTGCCCCACCACCATGCACCGGAAACATCTGGTTTCCCGGGCACGAAGGAGGTGCACCTGCGCCTTTAGGAAGCCCCCTACGAGGAGGCTTCGTCCGTCCGCCACTTTCAGTGCCGCCGCGACGGGGCACTGGACGACTGTCATCCCGTGACCAGTGGAGCCGAAGGAGATATCTCCAGCCTTCACCTGGTCACGGGGGCAGCCGCCCGCCTCCACGACGGCGGAGACAACTTCCTCCGTCGTGGCCGCGTCATCCAGACCCGTGATGCGCAATGCGGCGCATTTGGTGGGTCTGGTGACGCGGACGGCTTCTTGGTCCAGCGCGTCTCTAAGCTGAGCCGCTAGGGCGTCAGCTTTAGGGCCGCTGGAGGCGCCGGAGACCTCGAGGAGGCGAGCCCCGATGCGTGTCGTCTTGCACCGGAGCCCCCCCTGTATATCGAGGGCCGAGAGGTTGACTGAGGACTTCACAGTCCTCAGTACGTCGGCGTACCCCACCCCCTTCTCCAAACCTACCGTCGTCACCGTCAGGACGACGGCGGTGGAGCGAGGAGGGCGGGGCCTCTTCGGCGCCTTCGCCGCGGCGGCTTTGGCCGCTTTCTTTGCGGCCTTCGTCTTCCTCTTCTTGGCTCCCACTACTTCCCATCCCACCCGTCTGGAGGGATGTAAGGAAGCAGCGGGAGCGACGATAGAGGAAGAGGAGGCGGCAGGGGTGCCACTCTTCTTGCCGCGCCCCTTGGCCTTCCGCGCCTGGGCCGCGGTCTCGGCCGGTATCCGCTAGCGGAGGGCGGTACGCCCGGTCCTCCAGGACCGCGAGGCGCCTCTCGATCGCCGTCAGGACCTGCACCGTAGTCGGCACAGGCTGTGGCGGCGAGGCGGGCGCTTTGGTGGGCGCGGTCCTAGGCGCCGTCTTCGGCGCTGTTCCAAATTTACGCACTTGGCATATTCCTAGATCGTAGAGAAGTAATATTTACATTGAACCATTGTGAACAATTGTCCCATTTCGGTAGTTTGAAGTCGGTTGCTGTGTCAATTTTTCACGTGTTAAAAAAAGTAGGAGGTACTCAATTTGACTGTATTTTTACCCAACTGCGTTAACGAGGGTTATGTGTTTCGCACGTATGTATTTTCTGGTAAGAGAATCTGGTAAGTTGCGAATCTGGTGAATCGAGAATCTGGTGAACTGCTCCTGAGGGTTTCTTTGTTCCCCTCTACAGGTCTAACGGGTGGATGGATCTCGACGAATGGGGTCTCAAATGAAAGAATGAAGTCTGTTTTTGCGTCAATGTTTGAAGTACCTACCTACATAACTACTTATTTTTATTTTTTGTGCGAGGTATCGTTTTTCGACAGTAATTATTTGTTATGTAATGCCTAGTTAACAAAATATTACTGAAAGAAATATTAACTTTTTATATATATTAGATAGGTACTGGTATACCTAATTGACCGAGCGAGCGAAGCGAGCGAAGCGTCTCAGTTTTTACTCGAGGACTGGCCGATTTGGCGTTGTTGGTTTGTGTGTCAGTTCCGGTCTACAGGCCGCATTTTTCAGTCGATTTTCATGAAATTTGGCACAAGTGTTCTTTGTTGCAAGGCGCAACTTTTGTCGAAGGGATTTTTCGATTGGGGGGAAAATGCATTTTTCAGCCGATTTTCATGAAATTTGGCACAAGTGTTTTTTGTTGCAAGGCGCAACTTTTGTTGAAGGGATTTTTCGATTAGGGGGAAAATGGGGGAGACATGGGGGGAAAATACGAAAATAACGTGAGGTCTATTGTTCACAGAACCACTAGTTGAGTACTACACTTACATATTATTTTAATATTAAAATTTAATAAACAAAACTGAATTGTTATGATAGCTTAAAACAAAGTTGGTCTGGAGCCAAATGCAATTTAAAGGCTCTTCATCCGCTTGGTATTAGTTGAATGTTTGTATGCGGAGTTATTGATAGGCACAATAATACGTACTAGAGTCAAATAACCTGTAAAAGTAAAGTTTTAATTTCTAATATAATTAAGTCCATCTATACTTTATCTAGAAAAATAGAAATAGGGATGTTTATAAATTTAAATAAATTGTCCATCATGAAACTGTACTTTCAGTTGGAAAAATGTATGTAAATATTTAAAAAAATATATTTGGAATTTTCATACTCATGAAAACAGTTTTGTTTCATCAAAATCGGGTCGCAGGAAAAAAATCATCATCATAAGTTTTTTCAGGCAGCAACTTGTATGTATTAATATTATTTTATATTGCCCACATTTTTTGTTTTAATTTAATTTTTGGTAGTTATACAAATAGAATATTATATTAGTCAATATTATAAATTTCCATTTAATCCAATTATTTTCTTAAATAATTTTTTTTACAATATTTATATAAAAATTTACATACCACCATACCAAATTTACATCCAAAAATCCATGTCAGACCACCACCAGTAGCGGAGGCCCAAACTACCAGTGGTAGAGGTCACCGACTGAGAAACCTCCTAACGATGCGTGCCGTGTCGAGGATGACAGCCTTCTGTATCTGACCCTTGATTGAACAGTCTAGCGAGAGTCTCTTGAGATGTTGATCGAGACTCTTCGCTATTAGTCCATATTATATATTTTATTATTAGATGAGGCATATTTTTTAAATTCTGCGGCCCAAGGCCGCGGCCCCTCTAACGTCCGTTACCGGGCGTCTCTGGTTACAAGCAGAACGTATTTCCAATGACGCCCGGCGGTAGACAAGGCTTTAGCAAAATAGTTCATGGTAGCCGAAAACGACAATAGATTTAGGGAGCATCTTTGGTGGAACATTTCAACAGTCAATTGCTCCCATATTTTATATTATGAGTCCGAGACGCCCAGGACTTTAATTGGCTGTATCGCAGCGGCTGCCACGTTAGATTTTGTTGCCTTTCATCAACATTTCATCGCAAAGCAACTGGTTTTAAATTTAGTTTTTAAAATTATAATATGCTGTTTATTTTATTACATTAATTCAGCAATTTTGGACATAACCAACTTTCTAGAGTGCCCGGTGACGGCAATAGACTTGTCCCCTATTACGTGGGACTCAAAATACTGGCAAATTGTTGGTGTGTAATGCGCCTCTGCCTACATATATAGACAGATATAGGAGTGATATATGTGTGTGTGTATATATTTTATAGAGTACTTAGCTTATCCACCCTAAAACATCCAATCAATATCTTACAGTTCCAAACCCACTTTTTGCCAGTGAGACCACTAGGTATAAAACCAACGCCTTAATTTCTTTATCTTTCTTTAAATTTCTGATTTGTATAAGTAAACCATTAGGATAATTTATCCCAACAATATTTATATAAGCCTCATTTAACTAACAAATACAACTAATTTGATATAGTTTGCTGCAAACATTCACAATCAGCACTCCATATTCTGTGCCATCTGACACTTCAAATATCAACGTAAACAATTAATTACAAAACCCGAAGTCTAATACCGTACACACAATAGATATTCTCAGTTCCCAAGTCAACTAGTCTGAGTGACTTTAATTCATCGGCGAATACACCATCTGGGATTACTTGAGGCTGTCACGCTAAGCACCAGTCGAGACGTTCAAATCTTCGATCGGAAGTTGTACGTTGTTCGAAGATCGAAATTTAAAATGAAACTGAGTTATGTTAAAATATCAATGACATGGTTTACTAAATTATATACTTTCTAGTACATACATAAAACTTGATGAAGAGTGACAAATAAATTCGCACTATATTGTAGTCAATAATGTAATCGCACCTGGTACCCGAAAATGTTAGAAAACGGTGTTAATTATATATATGAACTATTTTACTAAAGCCTCGAATGCCCGTCAGCAGCTGCACCACGTGGGTCTCCTTTAATTGATCGAAAAGAATTTGACAAATGTTCACTTCCCAAGAAATCGCATAATTTCATTTGCCAAATTATTACTTAGCAAAAAATTTATTCACCAAAAATTTTTAACGCAAACCTAATGTTTGGGAAATGAACGTTTAAACTATAACTTGTTTACCAACTAGTACTTTTAACATGTTTTATGGGTAACCTACTAAAAACAATCTCTTTTTTCTATTAATGCAATTCGTTTCAGGCACTCGCCGGCCGCTGCCGCGGCACCGCTCGCTTTGCTCGCTCGGCTCGTGCGTAGGAGGTCACAGTTTAACCTAACCTACCCATTTTATTTAAACAAGAAATTAACCTAATCTAAATAGTTCAGTTCCGGGTAACCTAAAATCATTTGATTAACCAAATGCCATAATAACATTATACTTGGTAATATTTTGCCAAGTAAAAATTTGACCAAATAAAAATATGCGTACTAAAATCATTCGAAATATTGCAATGGTATAAAAAAAGGTTGCTAAAATTTTTTTGGTAATGAAATTTTGTCAAAATCTTTTCGGCAAAACGGCAGGCACCCACGTGCCCGTGAGGATGACTTGTGTCACATGCACATGCACTCTTTAGCACCCCAAAAAATCTACTACCTTTATTATGCCTACAGGAACTTATACCTACATAGTTTCGAAGAAATTTTCAGGTGTGGTGACCAAAGGCTTGATTTGCTCTTTGAACACTCACTATGCCAATAATAAAATGTTATTATTACCTAGGTCACAGAATAGGGAATAGTAGAGTCATATTTAATAAGTGAATAAAATTTTGTAATCCAGTTGCTGGAGAAATTGACCCAAATAGTAAATTGTGCCAAGGCTGCCAAATGTTTACTGTCGCGGGTAACAAACATCGTTTTTCAAAGCGAAGTAAAAGAAAACAGGAAAAGGCTGACATGGATTCTGATACGTGCTTCTTCTTCTTCTTATCACGTAGTTCTTGTTAACCTGGTGTCACAATTACTTATGTCGTAAAAATTGGCCTACTGTATGACGTAGTGACTGTGGAAAAGAATTTTCTTTCCAAGCAAATTAATGCACAAATGAAATGAAATTTGGGGCGGGGCCCCAAGAGATTCGACTACGTCCTCGCCGTCCGCCCTGGACCCCAACTTGACCACGGTAACGCAGTGGCAAGTTGGGTGACCGAACGTCGATATCGAGACTTGAGTGGCCAACATTGAGATGAATTGTGCTATCATGGATATGCCTGACGAGACCCCCGGTACTGACACTGCCCTTTCCCGGGCAGTCTCAGCCGACGACCTACCGCATGAAACACGGAATTCGATGCCTCTTGATTTGGGGGCTCGCGTCGCGCCGCCTAGTTGCAGCGTGACGTCGACGCCCCAAGGAAATGTTGCTGCTGGGACTGACGGTGGGTCAGCTCCCAGTAGTGTGAAGGTTAAGGGCCGTTCTGCTTCGCAGAAGAGGACCCTCGAGAAGGAGGGACCGCCACGCGACCGGAGCACTAGTTGCTCTGGATGGGGGTCCCTCCTCTCCAGCGATTCGGAGGAGGAGGTGCCGGTAAAGACGGTGCGCACGCGTAGCGGCGCCTACCGTATGCGCCCGCCAACACCACCCCCGTCATCTGTCCCGTCCCTGCGCAGTCGCAGGGATATCGGTGTGCCGCCCGCGCGGGAGATAATGAGTATCTTCTCCCGCATGAACGCGGCCATGCGGGGGAGTAAAAATATGTCGGGGAGGAAGAAGATTGTGGCTTCACTGGTGGATGAAGCCCAATCCTCCCTCGACAAGCTCCTCGAGCGGAGCGTCACAGAGGAGGAGGCGAAGCTCCGCAAGCAGGTTGCGAGCCTGGAGGTGGAGCTCACTGCCTCCCGAAAGGAGATGGAAGATCTCCGTCGGGAGGTCGCTGAGTTGACCAAAGCGGTCAAGGCACCTCCAGGTCCCATGCTACCTCCTCCTCTGACGGCTGGACCAGCGCCGAAGACGGCGCCTAGGACCGCGCCCACCATGGCGCCCGGCTCGCCGCCGAAGCCTGTACCGACTACGGTGCAGGTCCTGACGGCGATCGAGAGGCGCCTCGCGATCCTGGAGGACCGGGCGTACCGCCCTCCGCTAACGCGCCCCGCGTTTTCATACGCGGCGGCTGTTGGCGGTGCTCCCGCTCCCGGTCCTAGCGGCACACCTGCTGTCCGCCGCCCCGCTCCGCCCCCGTCCGCTTCGGTGAGCCGGATACCGGCCGAGACCGCGGCCCAGGCGCGGAAGGCCAAGGGGCGCGGCAAGAAGAGTGGCACCCCTGCCGCCTCCTCTTCCTCTATCGTCGCTCCCGCTGCTTCCTTACACCCCTCCAGACGGGAGGGATGGGAAGTAGTGGGAGCCAAGAAGAGGAAGACGTGGACGTAACGTTCGCATCCCCTGACCTCGCCCGCCGTATTACAGGCTGGCGCGTGGAGGAGGGTGAGGAGACGCACTCGGATCATCGGTACATCCGGTTCGATGTCGTCCCCCCACCTGACCTCCCACAGCCGGTGGCAAATCCCCCGGATCCGCGTTGGGCACTTCACCATCTTGATCGGGAGGCTCTCCTGGAGGCATCCATCGTGCAGGCCTGGATTCCGGCGCCGGACCGGCCTGCCGATGTGGATGCCGAGGCGGAGTGGTTCAGGAGAGCCATGTCGCAAATCTGTGATGCGGCGATGCCTAGGGTTACACCCAGACCGGCCAGGAAGCAGGTGTACTGGTGGTCGCCGGAGATTGCAGGCTGCGCGCAGCATGCATCTCCGCCCGCCGCCGGTACACCAGGTTTCGCCGGAGGCGTCGCCGCCCAGACGACGCGGCAGCCCGAGAGCGGAGCTTTTTCAGGCATACAGGGAGGCTAAAGGTAATCTCCAGGAGACGATAAAGCGGGCCAAGACGGCGGCCCGCGAGGAGCTCCTGGAGACCCTGCAGCAGAACCCATGGGGGCGCCCGTACCTACAGGTCAGGGAGAAACTCCGACCTAGGGCGCCCCCACTGACCCAGAGTCTCCAGCCGCAGCAGCTGGAGCGGGTCATGGGCTCCCTGTTTCCGACGAGCGCGGAGGAGCACGTCCCTCCGCGCATGGCTCCGTCTCTGCCCGACGCGGATAGCACCAGCGAAGACGACGTACCCGAAGTCGGGGTGGGGGAGCTAGGTGCGGCAGTACTCCGGCTTAAACGCCGGAAAATCACTGCCCCCGGACCCGACGGCATTCCTGGCCGTGCATGGGTCCTGGCCCTCGAAGAACTCGGGCCTCGACTGATGGGGCTCTTTAGCGCATGCCTCGAAAGGGGCCAGTTTCCCAAGGTGTGGAGGACGGGGAAACTGGTCCTGATCCGTAAGGCGGGGCGGCCGGTGGACTCACCGTCCGGATACCGGCCGATCGTGTTGCTCGACGAGGTGTGTAAGCTCTTTGAGCGCATTATCGCGGAACGCCTCGTCGAGCATCTCACGAGTGTGGGGCCAGACCTGGCGGATAACCAGTTCGGTTTCCGTCGGGGACGCTCCACCGTGAGCGCGATCATGCGCGTGAAGAGCCTGACGGAGGAAGCAGTCTCGCAGGGCAAGGTGGTGGTGGCGGTGTCTCTTGACATCGCCAACGCGTTCAACACCTTGCCATGGAGCTGCGTTAGGGAGGCGCTCGTGTATCACGAAACGCCTCTCTACCTCCGTCGTATTGTCGGGGCCTATCTCTCGGAGAGGGCCATAGCTTTCCCCAGCTGGCTCGGGCCAGCTCGGCGAGATGTGTCGTGCGGTGTTCCGCAGGGGTCGGTCCTGGGGCCGCTTCTGTGGAACATCGGCTACGACTGGGTGCTGCGGGGTGCGTTGCCTAGGGGTGTCGGCGTAACGTGCTACGCCGACGATACCCTCGTCACGGCGCGGGGTGCAACGAACCAGGAGGCAGCACTCAAGGTCACGACGGGTGTTGCTCGAGTCGTGGGTCGGATACGGCAGCTGGGACTGGAGGTGGCCTTGCACAAGTCCGAGGTTCTGTGTTTTCACAGACCTCGGAACGGTCCACCAGAAGGTTCCAGCATAAATGTGGGAGGCGTTAGCATTGGCATCAAGCCCTCGATGAAGTACCTAGGGATCGTACTTGATAGCCGATGGAACTTCGGACCACATTTCCGAAGTTTGGTCCCCAAGGTGACGCAGGCATCGGTCGCGCTTTCGCGACTGATGCCCAACCTAAAGGGACCCAACGCCTCCTGCAGGAGACTGTACCTGGGGATCGTGCGGAGTATGGCCCTATACGGGGCTCCCGTATGGGCGGATAGGTTGGCGGTCAAGGGGAACGTGACTCTGTTAAACAGACCACTTAGAACCTTGGCCGTCAGAACCGTACGGGGGTACCGCACGATCTCCGGAGAGGCTGCATGTCTCCTAGCCGGGACCCCTCCATGGGACCTGGAAGCGAGAGCCCTTGCGTCATTGTTCCAATGGCGCAAGGAGGCGCTGGAGCGGGACCACAGGCCTGCGTCTCGAGAAATCGAGGACCAGCGGTCCCAACTCCGCCAGGATCTCATGGAGTCATGGAGGGTGCGACTTGAGCAACCCAAGGGGGGTGCCATCTTCATCGCGGCGGTGAGACCGATCATGGACGATTGGCTGCAGAGGCAGCATGGTGACCTCACGTACTGTGCGACGCAGATGGTTGCCGGGCATGGATGCTTCGGTAGCTATCTGTTTCGCATGCATCGTGAGGTCACACCCCGGTGTCAACACTGCGAGGTTTCCGACGACGACACCGCACTCCACACGTTGGTGGAGTGCTCAGCGTGGGCGAGTCAGCGCCGGGACTAGTGGGTCTGGGCGTGGATACCCTCTCGCTGGGGACCATGCTTCAAGCCATGGTATCCAGCGGGAGTAGGTGGAACGCGGCCGTGTCCTTCTGCGAGCAAGTTATGCTCGCGAAGGAGGCGGCCGGGAGGGAGAGGGAGCGTACCCTCCCCGCCGAGTTCCGTAGTCGGCGGCCAGGCCGCCCCAGACTACGCGACTACGCCCAAGACTATCGTCCTCCATGATCGGGGCCTGAGGACGGCGGGATCGCCACCCACCGTCCTTACAGAAGCAGGCTAGAAGGGTTGCGTGCTGCGGGGCCTTTGCCCCATAGCACGCAACCAGATTCACTCACTGACGCGTGATAAAACCCGACCCCAATGACGCGGGATTCTCGTCCCGACCAAACACCCGCAGAGACCACAGGGGTGGTCAAAGTCCGCCGGGCGCCACTGGACATACCCTCTGCTAGTAACCAGGGACGCCCGGCAACGGACGTTAGAGCGGCCGCGGCCTTGGGCCGCGGGATTAAAAAAAAAAAAAAAAAAAAATGAAATGAAATTTTTGATGACTCATATGCTTTCATTTTTGCAATAATTGAACTACCCAAAGTTCCTGCTAAACTGAGGCACTAATAAGTAAGTACTTTTTATTAAATCACTTTGATTTTAACAAGGTGCCAATACATCAATTATCGAACCTAATTGAACATGTTTCTCATTTCAAAATGAATAATGGCCAAAAATATTTTATCACACTCATCCTATATTATTGATGCTATTGATTATTAATAAAGAGTAATTACCTTGAAAACACACGTGGAATAAAAATAAATAGGGCTGCAGTGATTTATATGAAAGTTTTAAATGATGCGTTCTGTTTGTTTATTATTTTAATTACGTGACCATTCTGAAGTTTTGAATACCGTCGATAACAGTCAAGTTTTGATATTTCAATAATTAAAATTGTATACTTTCGAAATGTGGATACAAAAATGCACAGTAAATAAACATTCAAATAAAAAACTTGAATCAAGTTTTAGTTACAAAATGAAGGATTCAAAACTTATTTTCACCTCAAAGTTAATCATCCTAAGTCAAACGATTAAAACATTGTATAACGTATGAAAACATCTCGATGGCTAGAAGTGTATCTTGTAGATTTAATAGACAATACCACTGAGGAGTGAGTTTCTTGTAAACTTTATTTGGAACTTGGATAAGTTTCTGTGCAAGCTCTGTCCTTAAATTGAAATGGGTACGAAAATAGCTTTAGTTGCTTCGTTATTAACTATTGAACTAAACTATACGGATAACTTTGGGTTTTATTGGAAGGTGATCTCAGTATATCAATATAATTTAATATTAGGATTTCAAATTGTTCGTACATAATGCATGTTTGTGACTTACGTAGGTACAGCTGTTACCTACTCGTATATTATTGTCATTGATTTGAACAGTGGAACAGTTGCAGACTACATTAACTACAGCAGTGCTCCAATTGCATTTGCTGAAGTTTGTAACTGTGACTCTGTGGGGATGTTCCTGTCACTAATGTATTTAAAGGTATGTCAATCGAAGTTCTAATATGTCATGTGTGTGTAGGTGAAACGACTAATAATCGACTCGTTTTGAGGGCTAATTGTAATCAAAATAAAATTGACACTTCTAACTATTACATTTATAAGTAACTTACGTAGGTACTTGTTAATTCAAAAGTTCTAATTTTACGGCTATTGGAATAATTTCAACATCGTTAAAACGTTCTGCATCCGACGCTGACCCGCTTTTATGTAACTAAAAGGACCAACACTAGTTTCACAGTAACATCTATAGCACGCGGGTACCTAATTCAGTTTTCACACCTAAACCTGCATTGTTTGCCAGTAAACGACAGACCGCTAGGCCAAGCTCACAAAGGCTTTTGCAAAGGTATATTTCCAAATATTTTACACAATGAAAGCAAGATTAACAAACATTGTGGCTACTCTTTCTGGCCGGGTTGAAGTATGGCGAGTTGTCACGCGATTGCCGTATATAAAGAGAAAAAGGAAAAAAATGAGAACAGATATTTGGACGATTTAATACCTACGTGGTAACTAGTTTTAAGGACAATGTTATGTATTACGTGTTACGTAGATAATATAGCTTTGTTATATGGAATAATGAACTTACTGAAATATTGGCTCATCTGTAGGTAAAGACTTACATTAAAAAGTTAAAGATATCTAATCAACTTAACATAAATGCTGAGATGACTGAATACTACTAAGATGATTCTCAGTAAATAACTTTAAGCCAATTTCTATATTGAATTCAGTAGAATCTTGAATGGAATCAGGCGTTACCTGGCGAAAGTCCATGAAGTCCATGAAGACTGTCTCAATGAGAAAAGCCTCTGTTCCAGCTGTTCTCTTTGAGACAGTCTTGAGAATGCCTCGTGAGTAGGTGAAACATATGTCGACGTTTATAATGTCTTCTATTTAGCGAAATTTGTGCAATTATATAAAAAAAATCAACATCTTACCCCATTGTTTTATCAGTAGAATCTGTCTTGTGAAACACATAATGTCTTCAAGGAAAGACCAGAAACTGTAACTTGACAAATTCTATTCAAAATTGATGCTATTTGATGTTCTTACGTTCCAAATTCAAAGGCCTAGTTTCAAAACCGTTGTCAAACGAATTACCAGAATAAATCTTATATTATATTAGGTATATGTTCCGCGAATGGCAATCTTGTCCGGCAAGCTTTGAATGCGCCCGTGAAATATAATTTCGATCGGACGGCAATCAGAGCCCGTTGAAGATGGCGCGTGAGGCGACTGTGTAAAATATTAAACTCACCGCTTGTGAGAAAGCCACAGCAATGTGCATTGGACAAGTGGGCTATAAATATTTATTATATCTATGGTTACTGGACAAATGAACATTAGACCTGAATATATACTACAAAACTGCGGTGAAAATGTTAACTTTCATAATATATTAAGAGATATTATATCTTACTAACATATTATTAAGTGAATGGATGTTTGGGTGTGTGTTACTGTGTTTCTAAGGAATTGGGAACAACAAAAATAATTCTAAATTGACCCGCGGGCTCGGCTAGTATTTATTACTTAAACCCAAAGGCACCCAATGCCATGAGCAGTAGGTACCTACATCAGTAATCCTTTCTATTATTTAAAGGTACCTACATCAATTTAAAATATCACGGAAATTTCTACTTACTTCTTACTGTGCAATTAACATTAATTTTGTAATCGCTATAAGCATTCACTAGGTTTAGGATCCCGCTTTATCATAATCATAATAGTATAAAACAAACTCGCCCGTTTCGCATGTACCTATGCTTAGATCTGTAAAACTACGCAACGGATTTTGATGCGGTTTTCACCAATGGGTAGAGTGATTCCCAAGGAAAGTTTTTATGTACTTTTATTATTCGTCAAGCGGGCGAAGGTGTGGTTGTCCGCTTGTAAATGTATAAATAGGTGATCTGTTGTGTGACCAGTTTGGCTATAAACTCTATGGTGAACCTCGTTCATATTTTACCTGTAACAAACAAATATTGAACATTATTATTTATTACCTACTTCGTTGAAAAATATTACAGGGCTGTGCTTGGTATAAGGGATGCTGGATTACATAATATATATTATGCGCGTGATATCTTTACCTCAAAGTTGTAGATCAACATCTTGCTAATATTTATTCGGACCACGAAAAAATCTTATTTCATAGACTTATTCTGTGAGTTTATTTACATGATCGACGTGTTAGTTGCATTTGTTAAAAAGATGAAAAAGATAAACTCAGTTCTACATTACACTAACATACTATAGCACAAATAATAAGTATTTTTTTGTTTACTTTTAACTAGATAACAAACTGTGTGGCATGAAACAAGTAGTCAAAAATGGTTTCAAGCGTTGTGCCTATGTCAAATGAATAGGTATCGCAGTATTTGCAGATACCGTAAGCCCAGTAGTGATGTTTAAAGTTGAACCGATCTGTGACTGAAAAATCCTTGCAAGTGAAGCTGTATCATGGTGGGGGCAGAATAGATCACTCCCTGTAGGAAGGCGTCAATCTCTGGCTGATTTATAGAACGTGCGCGGCTAAGGCGGCGCCAACTAAACTGTCCGTAGTTTTGCTCCTATTGGCAAACGTGGCCCACCGGCAAACAACTCACTCACCTGACGCTTCTCCCTCATCGAAAATGCGAACCCTAGTAAATGCTTTTATAAACGAATCCATTTTAAATTTTGAAATAGTCTACTGACAACACGAACGGAACTTCCAGACATGACATGCGTGTTTAACGAAACGTTGGCGCTTGGTCAATTTTAACGTCAAAGTTTTACAGAATTTACTTACATCGAATCTCGGTACAATATGGAACTCAACCATTCATAGGTATAACATTTAAAAAATATTTTACAATAAGGTTTGCCACTCATTTCGACTTTTGATTAGAAATCAAAAGTAATTTCGTTTTAACTCTTCCTGGGAGCTTTATCCAAGGATTCAATTCGAGCTGGTTGACAATAATTGCACGTTCCGCAAGTGCACTGCAGCTGTACTTTTCATCTCATTGTTAGCGTTTCATTGAGATCATCTTAATTCTATTCGGTCTACTGCATACCACGTCGCACTAATAAATAACTGCTGAGTAAACTACTTACAATCGGAACAAAGTTAAAATTTAATCTCGAAATGCAGGCAGAAATTTTAAATTACGACATGATTTAAACAGATTGTCGAACTTTTAAAACGATGTCATTCGTACAATCTGCTCGGAATTGTATTAAAAGTATTTTGTATTTCATATGGGGATAAACGCATAAAACATAAGATCAACACGTACATTTAACAAAATATAGATATAATTGAAACATTTTAAGGGCATTGAAGAAGTTTTTAGTTCAATTTAGGAGCAATCAGGACGGCCGTTGAAGATGGAGCGTGAGCTGAATGTTTAAAATATTAAACGTGGCGAAATTATGTAGCGACGGGACCGCCAACTCAATATCTGTGTCAAATCAAATAGACGGACCCTATATTTATAATGATAATATACAAATAATGACGTGACAACAATCGTATTAGTAGTTACACACACACACACACACACACACACACACACATATCACGCCTATATCCCTGAAGTGGTAGGCAGAGGTGCATTACACACCCACAATTTGCCAATATTTTAGTCCCACGTAATAGGGGGCAAGCCTATTGCCGTCACCGGGCATATTTATAATGGGTTATGTCCAAAATGACAGAATGAATTTAATAAAAAGTAGCAGCTATAATTATTGTAATTTTGGAAACTAAATTGAAACCCATTGCCTCGCGATGAAATGTTGATTCAAGGTAACAAAATCTTACGTGCCAGCCGCTATGGCACGGCCAATTATAGTCCTGGGCGTCTCGGACTATTAGTAGTTATTGTATTCATGTAAATGGCAAATATAACTACCCAAAGTGCCAAGAATCGGCAACCACATGGGACCAACAAATTGCATGACGTGATGTGGGTTTTATAAACACTTTTGTCCATCCCCTTTAGATAAGGACGTGTTTTAATAGTTACCTACTATCAATTGATAGTTTTCTTGTGTATTCTGATAGATAGATAACCAACGACGAGACGGCGCCTGTTCTCGTTTAATATTTGCGGTAAATAAACACCATCATCTACCTGAAGACCCGCACAAATTGAAAAACACCCCTCTCTATAAATTGATTTTCCCTTATAGTGTACGCATCACAGATGGTCAGCTCATCAAATTACAGTAATATGCTGCCTTTGCGACCACATTCACTGCTAATTGAAGAAGCAAAGTGATAGATCAAAGGTAATTCTTAATTTTTGTATGCATGTACCCTTCGAACAAGAGTATATAGGCCTACCTAGAATGTAACATCATTGGCATATCCTATAGAAATTACTTGATACCCGCAGCTCCTGTTATTCTATTGCTTTTAATATTAAAACAGTCATACTGGTGAAAATAATCAAAGGAATTATTTCCCTGCCCTATTTTGTTTAGTTAATTGACTCAAATCAATATTTGTTATTGTGTTTAACTAAACACTATCCAAATCTCTTCAGCGTGCCATCAATAAAATTAGTCTTCGTATTTTGATATATTACAAGTTTCCCGTTCCGGAAGGTTTGGATCCGTGGTGGAACACAAAGTCAAATTAACGTCAACAAAACGTTAAAAATGAAATAATGTAAAACAGTAATAACTAAAAATAAGTAAAGATAAAATTGTGACAGCTAGAAGGAAACGCGCCCAGCCGAGCGTATCTCACGAACGCAGCGCCGCTCGTTTTGACTTTAATTCAAGAAAATTTATATTTTTAATACTTTGTTTAAACTATCTGTGGAATGCTGTTTATCTTGTTTTTCTCTGCACATAATTAAATCAACATCGTGCTTGGCCCTTCTAGGGCAAGATTTACTTTTGTCATAACGCTGTTTGACATAATTTACTTAAATTCTGTGAAAAGTTCTATAATTTGACAACCACTAAGGGACATATTCTTAGGGTTTTCTTTCACAAATTCAATTAAAATAAAAACGCCTAATAGGTAAATTATCCACAAAAATATATATTTATCAATAATATAAAATAATTGAGTAATGATGATGACACGAGCTATCACAACATGCACTTTCCACAAAATATATTCAGTATCGTAATGAAAATCATTGGTTTCATAGATTGAAATCATTCGTTCACTGTAGCGTGTTTTGTTTGGTTTGAACATGGCAACATCATCAATAAATCAGTATCTCATACCTACACGGATGCTATATTCAAATACTACTTAGTACGTATTTAATAAATATATACATTGATGTTTGTCCGGAAGTTTTGAAGTCTTTAAAATATGAGCGATTTATTTGAGACGACCTTCGCAACTGATGAAATATCTGTATAAATATTTGTGCATACCTCCGGTTAGGTATACCTTAGTAATTAATTATCTTTCCACACATCGTTCTTGGTTGTTGGAATTCAGGATCAGATTACAGATTGGTTATTGATTGTCTTTTATATTGATTACCCGGTAACGGCAATATGCTTGCTTCCTATTAAGTGGAACCAACAAAACTACCGTCAAATTGTAGGGGTTAAAACAACACATTTTGGGGATGATCCCCCATTCTCTCATTCCCGTCATATTTATGTAATGAACTAGTGGTCCCGGCGAACTTCGTTCCGCCTGTAATTTTGCTTATGAACCTTCCCTGAACTTCCACGAATATTTTAAGACCCAAATTAGCCAAATCGGTCCTGCCGTTCACGCGTGATGTCGTGACCAAGGGAAATAGGGATTCATTTTTATATATAGAGATTATAAGGGGTGGTATCATTTCGGCTAATTCTAGAACTCGCGGGATCTAATACCAAGCACAAGTGTGATAAAGTGGGGAATACATTGCAGGCGACTGAGACTTGCGACTCAGTTGTAGGTTTAGGATGGCCATCTTTCGACATGTCAACGTTCACCATTCAACAAACGACGTGCTCCTCACTTACTTAGCCATATTTGGTAAGATCGTAACCAAAAGTTATCTGACGACAATCCTCGTGGTTAGTGAACACTACTTATTTATCCAAGTAAACACAATCAAACCATTATCTAAATTATTTAACTAAATCCATTCACTTTGATACACATACCTATAGATACATTGAATGACATTTTCCCAAACATATTTTTTGAACGACAATTGTCAAACCCACCATATGGGTTCTACGTACCTTTACAGTATGTCTTATATTTCCTCATCACGTAGCGTGTTGAATTTTTTCAATTATCAACCATCAAAAACTTGTTTCGCAATAGTGCCTGATATATGAACATTTTATTCTACTTATAACACTAAGTTATTACCATACCCAGGTTTTCTAAGTACTCGCTCACGTCAACATTTATACTTAGACCATTTACTGTCCCTAGAAGCAAGATAATAAAACTATTATAAAGGGATTTAACGCGCTCTTACCTTACAACTACTTAACTTTTAAGCCACGTTTAAATAGAGGAACAGTGGTGGTCACTATTCCTCTATTTAAACGTCAAAATATAATATTAGGTTTTTGCTGTATTGTTTTCTTTTCTTTCAACGTTTTGTTATAATATCTTTGTTATAATATACAATAATTAAATATTTCGTGGTTGACCATTTCCATCATGCTACGCTAATTTTAGTCACAAAGGTTTTATACTATCTCTTTACCAAATATTTTACGCAATTCCCGCACAAAAGCTCTTTCGATCCGAACTCAGAATCTTTTATTTACTTGGGCTACTGACAAACATTTTTACAGTATCTACCTTTTAAATAAACGTCATACGCAGCAAGGATGTTTTTAAAACTACCGCCCTAATATTGTTGGATGCCTTCAGTAGGGTAACTCCAGTATCTAAATATATTTTCATTATTACTCTATAAAACCGAACTCAGGCGGTAGATTTCTGTTTAAGCACGTAAGACAAAACTATGATACTCATCCATACCGGGCCCCAATGGCCAAAATCGATGAACTATAAATCCATTGTCTAAGTTTGCACAGACAGAGCTCCTCTCTGGACTCAGAAGATTAATTTTCTTAGTTTAGATTGTTTCGTGACCCATTGTGCAAGCGATAATTGGATTTTCTCGACTATCTGTGATTTAGTTACCTCTGGCTCTTGGCTCTCTTGTAAAATTTATCTACATTTATATAGCAAATTGGTGTAATATCAAATTTGTGAAATGATAAATGAATTAATGAACATACATAGATTTATTTGCAACGGTAACTTCTGAGTTATAGTATCTGCTTATTTTTTAAAATTTTAACTCACAGCTTAGTGGTTATTTAGTTTGTTCAGTGCTGGTAGATGGCTCTGTATTGATACTGTGAGTCACACATTGATAATATGATCGCAAGTTTCGAGATCTGCGGCTAGTTTGATGTCTTGGTCCTCTGGCAGAACGTTACTCCTGGAAAGGGTACAGCCACCTAGTTCGAGTCCAGTTCGATTCCAGCCCAAGACTTGTATTTGCGATTTATGTTATAAAATTGTTTAAACATGATCACGTAGTCACGTTTCCCTGTAACGAAATATACGCTATGTTTTGACAAGTATCTTTGTTGTGAAGTTTAATTATGGTCGAAAGTTCAAAATTTTGTTTTGCTTGTAATTTCTACACTTTCAAATTCATAAAATCATTATGATTAAATTCTGAAATTAGAAGGAGTTATATTGACACTTTTCCGTTAATTATTTTGCTCTTCTATATACTCGTACCTATAGAAACCAACCATATTGGTGTCCATTTTTATTATAGTACTAAGTAGTTCATAAATTTATCAAAAATGCACGTGAGCGATATGAAAAGATTAATATAATTTTAGCAAAAATAAGCGACATCAAATTGTCCGAATAGGACCAAATGAAACCTACACGGAAAACGCCAGCTTTCAATTAAAACATACAGTCGAATATTTTTTGAATTCGGTTAAACAGAAAAAAGGTGTTTTTATTATAGTCCATACAGAAAAGACACACGTCTTTTCTGTACAAATTAAAATTCGAAGTTAATGAAAGGATTTTCTTGCCGTTTTCACAGATACACTCAGTTTAAAGCAGCATTAAATATGCATTGTTTAATCAAAATTGGAAATGTTGTCATATCATTAATAAAGGCTATTCCTCAGGTGGAGCTACGGGCATGAACTAGTGAGTAATTGATGAAATTGTTTACCCATTTACTCATGTGACATTTTCTTAGCGATGGGCAACTGAAGTAAACTTGTAACTTTTTACGATGCTCGTTAAACTGCACTCGCTATGTGGTTCCATTGCATGTCTTAAGGCAGTTTTTTACTAGAAGCTAAGCGAGGAACAAACACGGCAGCGATGTGAACGATATATACTTAATGTTATCTAAAAATATGCCATGCATTTCATGTATTTTATTACTTCCGTATTTTCGTGAGAACGTGTCGTGTGTAAAATGAAAACTTAGACACGATCAAAGTATCAGTTGCATGTTTTATTAAAATGTGACAATGCATTCTTACAACCTATAGTAGATGAACAACATTTTTTAAAACCTATAATAGAGGTTTGAGTTGGGGCACCTCTGAGGCGTCCTACAGAGAGGCTAAGGGCACCCTCCAGAAAGCGATCACGCGGGCTAAGACGACAGCACGCGAGGAGCTCCTGGAGACCCTGGAGCGGAACCCATGGGGGCGCCCGTACCTGCAGGTCAGAGGTAAACTCCGACCGAGGGCGCTCCCACTGACACAGAGTCTCCAGCCGGATCGGCTGGAGGGGGTCTTGGACTCTCTGTTTCCGACGAGCGCGGAGGAGCACATCCCTCCGAGCATGGCTCCGTCTCAGACGCCCAATGCGGATAGCAGCGAAAACGACGTACCCGAAGTCAGAGAGGGTGAGTTAGGAGCGGTGGTGCTTCGGCTCAGTCGCCGGAAAACTACCGCCCCTGGACCCGACGGCATTCCGGGCCGTGTATGGGTCCTGGCCCTCGAGGAACTCGGGCTTCGACTGAGGGGGCTCTTCAGCGCATGCCTCGAAAGGGGCCAGTTTCCCAAGGTGTGGAGGACGGGGAAACTGGTCCTGATCCGAAAAGCGGGGCGGCCGGTGGACTCACCGTCCGGTTACCGGCCGATCGTGCTGCTCGACGAGGTGTGTAAGCTCTTTGAGCGAATTATCGCGGAACGCCTCGTCGAGCATCTCACGCGTGTGGGCCCAGACCTGGCGGATAACCAGTATGGTTTCCGTCGGGGACGGTCCACCGTGAGCGCGATCATGCGCGTGAAGACCCTGGCGGAGGAAGCAGTCTCGCGGGGCGAGGTGGTGTTGGCGGTGTCTCTTGACATCGCCAACGCCTTTAACACCCTACCCTGGAGTTGCGTTAGGGAGGCACTGGTATATCACAAAGTGCCTCTCTACCTCCGTCGTATTGTCGGGGCATATTTATCCGAGAGGGCTATAACTTACCCTAGCTGGCTCGGGCCAGCTCGGCGAGATGTCTCGTGCGGTATTCCACAGGGGTCGGTCCTAGGACCTCTCCTGTGGAACATCGGATACGACTGGGTGTTGCGGGGTGCGTTGCCTGAGGGCGTCAGCGTAACTTGTTACGCCGACGATACCCTCGTCACGGCGCGGGGAGCAACGCACCAGGAGGCAACACTCAAGGTCACGACTGGGGTTGCTGTAGTCGTGGGTCGGATACGGCGGCTGGGACTGGACGTGGCACTGAATAAGTCCGAGGCTCTGTGTTTTCACGGACCTCGGCGCGGGCCACCTCCAGGATCCAGCATAAATGTAGGGAGCGTTAGCATCGGCATCGAGCCCTCCATGAAGTATCTGGGGCTCGTACTCGATGGCCGGTGGAACTTCGGACCACATTTCCGAAGTTTGGTCCCCAAAGTGACGGGGGCAGCAGCCGCGCTTTCGCGACTGATGCCTAAGTTAAAGGGACCCAACGCTTCCTGCAGGAGACTGTACCTGGGGATCGTGCGGAGTATGGCCGTATACGGGGCTCCCGTATGGGCGGCGAGACTGACGGCCAACAACGCTGCTATATTGCACAGATCGTTGAGGACCTTGGCCGTCAGGACAATAAGAGGGTACCGCACGATCTCTCTAGAGGCTGCATGTCTCCTAGCCGCGACCCCTCCATGGGACCTGGAAGCGAGAGCCCTTGCGTCATTGTTTCAATGGCACAAGGAGGCGCTGGAGCGGGACCACAGGCCTGTGTCTCGAGGCCCAGCGGTCCCATCTTCGCCAGGATCTCATGGAGACATGGAAGGTGCGACTTGAGCAACCTAAGTGGGGAACCACCACCATCGCGGCGGTGAGACCGATCATGGAGGACTGGCTGCAGAGGCAGCACGGTGGCCTCACGTACCGTGCGACACAGATCATCACCGGGCACGGAAACTTTGGTGGGTATCTGTTTCGCATGCATCGTGAGGTCACACCCGCGTGTCAACACTGCGAGGCTTCCGGCGAAGACACGGCATTCCACACGTTGGTGGAATGCTCAGCGTGGGCAAGTCAGCGCCGGGACCTCGTTGTGGGCCTGGGCGTGGATACTCTCTCACTGGAGACCATGCTACGAGCCATGGTCTCTAGCGAGAGCCAGTGGAACGTGGCCGTTTCCTTCTGCGAGCAGGTTATGCTCGTGAAGGAGACGGCCGGAAGGGCGAGGGAGCGTATCCTCCCCGCTGAGTTCCGAAGTCTGCGGCGAGGGCGCCGCATACGTGACTACGCCCAGGACCATCGACCTCCATGATCGGGGCCTGAGGACGATGGATTAGCAACCCACCGTCCCTACAGAAGCAGGCTAGAAGGGCTGCGTGATGTAGGGCTTCACCCCATGCACGCCTTCACTCACCGACGCGGGATAAAACCCGACCCTAGAGATGCGGGGTAACACCCGACCACCACGCAGTGGCCACTCAAGTGACCAAGGTCCGCCGGGTGCCACTGAGAATTCTTTCAGTATCTACCGGAGGCACTCGGCAATGGACGTAGGAGCGGCCGCAGCCACAAGCCGCGGATTAAAAAAAAAAAAAAAAAAAAAACCCCCAACTCAAACATTATTCAAATATTTCTGAGTGAGAGTGAGAGTGAGTATACTAGATTGAATAACTTACACTTCAGTAATTTTATAAACTGTGATTGCTAATTTGCACGTTAAAAGACTTTCATTGTCTTTGCATCACAAATACTTATAATCAACAATTTTTTTGAAAACCAGATTTAATCAGGTACATTTTTTACAGTCTGAAACAATAGCTAAAACTGGTAATTAATTTTAAATAGCTCATCGTAGATTAAGTAAGTACTACCTATTACGGAGCCCTATTGAGCTTCAACTATTTAGTTTACAATAATTCGGTATATGTGATTTATCGTTGTGAAGGATAATAGCCACCATGACTCTCCAGTCATGGTGGCTATTAGTGGAATAGTACAAGTGACTTTAATGCTGCATTACTTTGGTATGGTACCAATAAAATTAGTATAGGTATATCATGGGACCCGTAGGCTTCATAGATCTACTACGGTAACACTTAATAATTAAAAAACTCTATCTAAAGCTATAAATATCAGTATGTTGTATAATAGACAACCAGGGCACAGACACACATGCCGCTTTTTTAATTTTATTGACGCGTAAATCGTCCAGACTATTATGAAAAGTGCACATAGCCAGCTAACAAATAAACCGTTATATTGAACGGGAATATGACAAAAGGTTGCATGTTTGTTAATAGGTTTATACCAGATTAGTGTACGTATGTAAACATTATAAAACAAGAGTGATTTTCGTGTAGCGTGCGTTTAATTGGGTGCAATTTAAATTTGAAATGCTGAAAAATTGACATGTAGTTAAGTTTTATTACAAAAATGCTTTCAACGCGTTGTTTTTTTTGAATTTATTATGATTTCATTTAAGTTAAACGTTTTGTAAAGTGTTTAGACTGATTTTTTAATTGTAATTTGAAAACTTTAGTGAATTTTTTTTCAAGGTATGCAAGTACAATAAAGAGTACAATAAGCTGTGACCACGGCTGGTGTAATCTGTTCGAAACGTAAGGCAAATAGACTTCGAGGATACTCCTACATATTCATAATGTATAGGAATTTCAGGGAAAGAAAGCAAATAATGCTACGGCCTTAAGTATACCTGTCCATTCATACATCCGAAGCATCAAATTTTAACTATTATTAAAAGCAACAACCAGCAGTAACTACTCGTATAATAAATAGTTCTATATTATTTTTATTTAAGAGACCAGTAGACACCCACGACTCTGCTCGCGTGGCTTATACATGTAGTTTTCTCGTTCCAGACCTCCAGGAAAAATTATTATTAACAAAAATATAAGCTTAATATTTGCCCAATCTATATCCATATAAAAATTTCATGATTTTTTTTTTATTTGCTTCGCCAAAATGACGCCGCCCGCCTGGTGGTAAGTCGTGACGACGCCGCGACGTCTAGCGATTGTGGGCCACTCTCACAGCACACAATACTATAGAGAGTGGCCCTCAACTTGACGACCTACTGATGTGCCTCTTCACACTCCGCTTAAAGAACCCAGGATTATATGTGGCAGGTTACACGTGCACAGGCAGGGCGTTCCAGGCCACTATCGTTCGGCAGAGAAACGAACGTTTAAAACATGCTATCCACTGTGTCGGAGTGGCATCTCTGCCCGGCACGCGTTGTTCGGGATCGGAAGGAAGAGGGTGGGATCAGATTGAAGAGCTCTTCAGAACACTCGCCGTGGTAAATACGGTAGAATGCGGCCAAAGAAGCTATTGTTCGGCGCTCAGCTAGCGGCTCAAAGCTTCCCGTTACCTCCGGACAATCTATAATACGGATAGCCCGTCGCTGCACAGCGTCGAGAGCGTCCAGCAGATACTTCGCGGAGCCGTCCCAGAGGTGAGAGCAGTATTCGACGCAGGGTCTAATCTGCGTCTT